>BSBM01000753.1:65472500-65952500 GCA_027924585.1 Larix kaempferi
ATATCGCGGCAGTTTAACCTCTGAAACAACAGGAGGCCCCTCCACAAACTGGTGTATGACTGTGTCAACAAATACTAGAGGATTTTGGTTCCCTAGAGGACAACAACTATGTCTCAGATGATAATGACAAGGGGGAATTATTTGTATGTCTATCCCGGTGTCCTACCTAACTACCAAATTCTTTTGATTTCCTCAAGTGAGGTTATGGTGTGTTTAGTTAGGGGGTGTAAATTTTAGTGGTTGTATTACTCAATCGGGTGATGGAAGTGAAACTCGTGGTGTGATGACTGACTCAAAACATGCAAATTCATATGAATAAAATAAGCCTTTCCTTTCAATGAATGCTAGCTAAGGTAAGGAGAGAGTTCTTTCAAACTATAACTACTCTTTCAAATTAAATGAATGCAACAAGTGTTCAAGTTCATTCATGGGACCTCAGGGAGAGCTTTAGATATACTCAAGTCATGCAAATGAATTCATCACATTTAACAAAGTGATAATAAATATAAGGAATTGTACATATCCATGTTCATAATTCTCTAGGAACACTTATAACATTCTTCAATCATTATTCACAAAAACACAGGGATGGTAGAAACAATAAACTGCATATAAATCTTCATGAGCTTAATAAAAAACAGTAACCACAACTAGGGAAGCTATACCACAACTTGTTTTTTTAAGACTATAAATACAAGAGTATCCTAATCATGAGCAATACATCCTTTACTTTTACATCATGAGCAATACTAATCATTTCCCCTTTAACTTGCATTGAGTACCTTGACATGAATTCCCCCAAGCTACTACATTTACACTGCCCAAACTTTTCTAATTGTATGAAAATTGAAGCTTTCAATTTTATCCAAACCATGTAAGGAGAACTTGACCTAATTGCAATTTTTATAATCTACATGGAAGGATATGTCAATTTATAGACAGGGCAATTTAATTTATAGATAGGGCAATTTCATCCGTAGTATAGTTATCAACCTAATCCTTCGCATATCAGGGCAATCTAATTTATAGAGACAAGGCAATTTAAAGAGGATGATGATTTGGTTGACATCCATACTAGATTGATCTTTAATTTGTTGCTGAGTTATTTAACACGTAGATCGTATGACTTGAATCTGGGTGAGACCCAATTCTGCAACAAATTTCAAAAGATAGAAGAGCAAATTGACCTCACCCATATTGTTTTTCCTAGCCCCCAAGTAGGATTTATCTATGAAGAAATGGCTATTGGAGATATATAGAGAAAACCTGATCTTGCATTACTCTATGGAGCCTTGACAGGTCCCATGAAAAAAACTCCAAGTCATATCTGGATTCACTGCTACTTCACTAATAACACAGGGAACCTTCAAAACTACAATGTGGGTGGCCTTAAGTCTTGCTTTTTGCATTCATGATTTGGTTGGTTAACTTAACATCCCTCCAATTCACAACAAATTTTTGTGGCATTCATTTAATTTGGCGGAGGCTGAGGCCTTCATTTCAAAATTGGAGATGGAGGCTGCTTCCATGCCGATACTTGAGGAAAGTTCAAAGTATGGTGATTTTAGTTTACAAAAATTACTACTTCAGGACTGTTTTGGGACTGAGGTCTGCTGAGGAGAGGCTACAGCTTGTTATATGAGTTGAAAATTGGGTTAGTTTAGGGTTTGGAGCAGAAAATTAAAATATTTATACTTTAATGCATAAATAAATTCCTAAATCAATGCTAGAAACAAAATAGTACAATTGTGACAAGGTAATATAAATTTAAACATAATTTTCATCTCTTTCAACTTTAACACTCCAAAAGGTCCCTGTGTTAAAGTTGAAGTAGACAAGGACAATAAATAACAACAACATTAATAAAGTAATGAACAATTTAAACAGAACTAACAACTAGCATCAGTAATGATGGTTTAGAACTTCCTTATAATTAGATATATTTTTCAATAAACCCTTTCTGCAATAGCTGATAGCCACCAGAGATCAACAACGTATGCCCCAGCAAGGCCCATAGGCTCAGAGTAGAGGCCAAATATAGTTTGGATAGTCATGTTCTTATGGATACTGATTCTGAAGATAAGCATAATGACGAGGTTGGAACTAGTGGATTGTCTTTTGAAAATATGAGTAATGAACGCTTTCTAAAATTATGCATTTCACATGCCATGGTGTTTGTGCATCTGGAAATGGAAAATCCTGAAACTTGTAGAATATTTGTTGAGAAAAAGGGCATTGAATCCCTTATGAGGTTCTTGACTCTTCCAAGTATTCCACTATCTTCAAAAGGGATGTCTATAGCTGTGCACATGGTTGCAGTTTGCAAAGCATTCACACAACAACACTCAGTTGCCCTTGCAAGGGTATTTTGTGCTCATCTGAAGGAACATATCAAGACTACATTAAATGTTTTGGATCATGTTGCAGGGACTAATTTATTAGCTGCAAAATATGGACTGAATAGGAAAGTATTTTGGTGCTTGTTTGTGGTACAATTTTTTGTCTTTCTAGCTGGTGATACTAAAGAGAATCGATGGTTGGTAGCATTAATGGCAGAGTTTGGAAATGATAGCAAGGATGTGCTTCTTGATATTGGTATGATACATCAAGAAATACTATGGCAAGTTGCACTTACTAAGGATTCAAAGGCGCTGCTAAAGAAAGATGATGGTAATGTTTCCAGCAGTGTCACAACTGATTTGGATGCGCATGCAAATGAAATTGATGATCACTTGCCAACTTCTGTTGGAAACTTTGTGGATCTTATTTTGAATCAACATAGGAAATCATCTGTTTGGAATGTTGAGCATTTTAAATATAATAATTTGACCCAATTGCTGCTTCATTCATAGGGGGCCTTTAAAAAGCACGATATTGGTCTATGGGCAGCTTATTAAAAGTAGTTATTTCCAGTCTATCCGTAGCTTCCTATGGAGGTTTAGATTCAGTAAATACAAATAGGTGTTCCCTCTCCTACCTGCCCCCCTATGAAAAGAGGAATGAGTGCAAGTTTTTGCCCGGCCTATTATTATTTGCTATTAGCTCGGATTGGTGCTTTAATGCAATAATGGAAACCTTAACTCGAGCCTATGTGAATACAAGCACTCAGTCACAGTGAGAGCTTGGTAACTATGCTTTATCGGGGTCATTAGTAATAGCCCCCGCCCCCCCAATTCATGATGAAATAAGGGAGTCCATTGCAAGAACCTCAACTTTTTGATCTAATACATCTATTTCATGATATTGATCACAGTGCTCGGCTTCAACGAAGGTTGAACATTGATTCCTCTTCCCGAGGACAACAAGCCTATGTTCGTCAACCATAGTATTCTCATTTTGATGAAGGCCCTTCCAGAATCAAAACGCAAGGCAATAAGCAAAAGTCACTACATTCTTTTTTCTATGAGATATTAAGGCCGTCATTTTCAGTTCACTACAAAGAGGTGAGGGTTCACCCATCAAACCAAAAAACACAGTAGATGCAATAAGATAAAAATACCCCAATGTAGATTGAATTAGCAATGAAACCCTCTTAGAAGATCGAATTAGCAATAAAATCATAGTGATTTGCTACCAAATTTTTAAATTTGTCAAATCAAAACAATTTAGGGCTTGGTACTCATGAACGTGGGAGGCATTTCCGGCTCCTCTTATAGTTTATTTGCTTGGACTCCAAACCGCCTCTCCCAATGCTTGCTCGTTAATGGGTCACTTCCACTGCTTGTTCGTTGGGTCACTCCCTCTCCCCTACCACAATCACAAACCGCCTCTCCCACAATCGAACAATCCAATCCAAATGGATAGCAGGTCCAAATCGCAGAGGCGCAGGTTCAAATCGCAGAGGCGCAGCTCCAAATCGAGGGTCACTCCAAATCGAGGTCACTCCAAATCGTGGGTCACTCCAAATCAAGGTCAATCGAGGTCACTCCAAATCGAAAATCGCAGGTTTGTGAAATGCATATGGTCGCCGGCTTTTCTATTTGTTCAATATATATGTTATGTAATGTTTTTTTTTTAATTTGTTTTTAATTAAATTTATATATAACAATTAAAATTTAATTGTTATATATATATTTAATTAAAAAAAAATTAAAAAACCATTGTTATATATTTAATTAAAAACAAATTAACAAATTAAAAAACCATTGTTATGTTCCTCCATTTTGTCCTATGCCAACTTATGGACCTTGAAAGGTGGAAGAGGTTGTTGAAGAGCCACCATAGTTGGAGAAAGGAAATGAAATAAAGTTGGGGATTTTGAATTGAGCATAGGATATAACACAGGCATGACAATAAATATTATTGTCCTCCAACCAAGTAGTAGGGTGGTTCACCTCTAAGTGGGATTTAATTTCCTCTTTAAGACCAGTAATAAGGAATTGCTTAAAAAATAATCAATTAATTTTTATGAAAAAACAAATGAACTTTGATGACTCCTATAATGAATTTCATTAGGTAATAAAATATTACATTAAGGGAAAGTTAGTGCTTCATTTGATCGATCGAACCAACCAATCGGATTTGACCTGCCAAACTTGTTTAGAATTTCTTTAGAAAAATGAGGTGTCATACTATTGGAAGGGTCGGAAAATGAGAAGTGATTCTTGGTTTCCATTTTGCTAACTAATTGGGTAAGAGAATCAACCATTTTTTGTATGTCCTCTATAGTTTACATGTTATGAGTGTTTATCATGGGACCATTAGGTCCATCAAACAAGTTAGTGATGATTTATCCCATCACAATCAATGACCTAAGAGGATTTCCTTGTGAGGGTCCATAAGCAATGGTACTAGCGAGTCCACGAAAAAATAAGTTATTTCAAAGTGAAACCATGATGATCAAATTACTCCTTGTTGAGTATCATTACATGGTTTTTAATGCTCCATTAATGGTTGGTGTTAGTCATTTTTGAGTCTAGAAACCCTCTCACACTGTAAATGCATGCATCTAGTCTAACCATGCCAAATTTCAGTCCAAGCCAACACATATTTAAAAAATTTCAACGTTGGCCCCATGTATCACATTATTTAATTTATAGGTATGGTTTCTGATGCTACAATGGTGAGTCTCATTCATTCGAGTCTTGAAACCCTCCCACACCGTCAATGCATGCATCTAATATCAGACTTCTGACTTCAAAAGAATCCGACGAGATCGCTAAATGACCGACGACAAACACCATTGGTTTTTATAGGTAATAGCTGCGTCAGATATCATATAACGATGATGATCATGATGATGATGACGATGATGAAGATGACGATGCTGATGAAGACGATCGATGATGACGATGATGATGAAGACGATCGATGATGACGATGATGATGACGACGACGATGATGATGATGACGATCGATGATGACGATCGATGATGATGATGATGATGAAGATATTGCTGATGATGATGAGGAAGATGATGATGATGATGATGGTGAGGATGATAACGATGATGCTGATCACAATGATGATGATGATTATGGTGGCCATGACGACGACGATAAACATGATGCTGATGCTGATGATGATGATGGTGACCGTGACGACGATGATAAACATGATGTTGTTGATGATGATGATGATGAGAATGATGAAGATCATGATGATGCTGACGATGATGATGAAGATGATCGATGATGACGATGATGATGAAGACGATCGATGATGACGATGATGATGACGACGATGATGACGATGATGACGAGTACCGATGATGACGATGAAGACGATTGATGATGACGATGATGATGAAGATATTGCTGATGATGATGAGGAAGATGACGATGATGCTGATGGTGAGGATGATGATGATGATGCTGATCACAATGATGATGATGATGATGGTGGCCGTGACGACGACGATAAACATGATGCTGATGATGATGATGATGATGAGAACGATGAAGATCATGATGATGATGACGATGATGAAGATGACGATGATGATGAAGACGATCAATGATGACGATGATGATGAAGATGATCGATGATGATGATGATGATGACGATGATGATGATGATGATGATGATGATCAATGATGACGATGATGACGATGAAGATGATCGATGATGACGATGATGATGAAGATATTGCTGCTGATGATGAGGAAGATGATGATGATGATGATGGTGGGGATGATGACGATGATGTTGATCACAATGATGATGATGATGATGGTGGTGGCCATGACAATGACATCGATAAACATGATGTTGTTGATGATGATGATGATGAGAATGATGAAGATGATGATCAAGAAGAAAAAGATGATGACGATGACGATGACGACGATGATGATGATGATGATGTTTGAGTCTTGATAATTGTGCATTTCCTTACTAAGCTTCTCTCTATTTCAAGAATAATTTAATATTATCTACTAAACAGGGCCAACCACATGAAGGTGGAAGCTCTTATGGCCCCTCCCCCCCCTCACATCACTCTCAATTCCCCATAACCCGACAAAAATATCTATGTACACTAGAAACTTTAAATGTGTTTTTTGACATACTCTAAAACAAGCAATGTTTCTAATTATATCATATAGGAAAGTGGAAACTCACTACGAAACAATTAATTTATTATTACTGCATACCTCGTAAAATTCAGTGGTCTTCATCATCTTCTTCATCTGGGTCATCATCTGTACTATCATCCGATAATCCAGATTCAACATTGTAAGGATTGGCCATATCATCCCCGTCGTCGATGTCAATTACGATCAACATGTCATCATTGATATCATCTTCATGGACATTGTCTGATAGTACATCATCTGATTCAATAAGTTCTTCGACATCTTCTTCTGGACCATGATCATCTAACTCATGTTGATCATGATCATCTTCTGCGGCGTCTTCTTCTTCGAGAACGTCTTCATTACCTTCATCAACATTATACTTTACCGGCATTCCCCTTGGATCGTGTCTCACAGCAAATGACCAACCTGCTCTACCTGGAACCTCAGAGTAAAATACCTATTCACATTGGGTTGGAAGAACATAGGGCTCTGTTCCTGGCTCAAATAACCTTGTATTTACCATGGTAAAACCATTATCATGTTCAATAATTGTTCTATTGGGATCACGTTGATTCAATTGACACTTGTACCATTTGACAACGAACAGAAATACCTTGAAGGAGTTAAAGTCACACTGAAGAATGTCTTCCAGATACCCATAGTATTAATTTCCAGATAGTTCTGGATGAATGTCACTTCTAGAAGAAACATTGGTCACCTCAAAGACTACAAATATCCCACAATCAGATGTTTTCTTTGTTTCATCCAACTTTTTGATGCGATATCTACATCCATTGCACCACATAGCCTTATGGTGTTTTACCTAGCACAACAAGCCATACAGGAAAAGATTACATAATGATCACACCATATTTATGATAAAGTAGTGCATGTTTATTATAATGCCATAAAAGGAAAATAACCAACGTGACGTACAACGACAATATTTAAAAAAAAAAAAAATAGTGCTGTTGATTAATATGCTTACCTGCTTATCTTTTAAACCTCTTGCTAAATCGATTTCCCTTTGTGTTACATTGGTGTCTCCATTGCGATGTGCAGCTTTAACCAATGAAGCCACACCTTCCCATGATATTCCATGACCAGATTGTTCACATTTTTTGATCCATACCTTCATCCAGTCAAGATTGTTTGCGATGTATAAATGAATCGCATCCCACTCTCGACCAACTGTTTGATGACAATAAAATTAAAATTCAATGAAAATGTATATTAGTCACTTAAAAAAGTATATAATTACAATATAAAATGATGCAAAATACTAAATAAAAAATAGAATATATATGTATGATACATAAACATAAAAATCACCAGTGAAATGTGTTATATTACCTTTCACCTTCCTCGATCTACCTTTCCCCTTCATTTACTCCCCTTCGAAATCGTTTTTGGAGTCTAGATCACAAATGCGACGTAAATTGAGTTTTGACGCCAATATAGGAAGATATTCACTAATGTACAACATGTTTTGGTACACCATATATCCCTCCATCATAGAACCCTCAGCATATGCTAGTTGTCTGACCAAACCCTTCATAAATTTCAAGTGCCTCTCAACCATCCACATGGACCTTGAGTGCGCAAGTCCACACAGTTCAATCTCCTCAACTTGGTGTATGAGGTAGTGTTCCTGTGCATTGAAAAATGCTGAAGGTAGATGCTTCTGCATTTCACACATGAGACGAGGAATTTCTCTCCTCCAATACTTTATGTCTTCTTTATGGAATTCTTTAGATGACAACCATCTACAAGTGACATAACAACCAGCCAATCAAGAGATTAAATAAAAAAGTCATTATATTACATAACATGAAGTAGAGAATGAAAATCAAATTAAGAATAAGTTCTATGTTGAATTAAACAAACAATAAGCACATGGAAAAATCACCACTTACCTCATGTATTTCCCGAGACTATATATTATTTGCTTGACATTGTTGTCAAAGTTGTCTGGGATAGACAGAGGTAGAACATACTATAACAATAATATACAAATAGTTTCAGTATATCGAAAAAGAGTACTAGAAAAAGAAAAAAAAATTATTAAATGCATACCATATTAATTATTACCGTCATGAAGACATGCCAATCGTGCGTTTTTACCCCCGTGAAATCACCCTTATTTGTTATGATATTCTTCATGTTCGCACAAAATATGGTGGGAAATTTAATTTTTCGAATGACTTCTTTTACAACATTACTTTGCTGGTCCGTTAACATCCATGGAAGTGAGTTTATATTAATTTGCTTTCCATTGCTATGAAATTGAATGACGTCTTTCATTGCATGGTTGTTATCTTGAATGTCTTTGCAAATTTTGACAATTTTTTCTTTGTCACTCCTTCCATCCAATATTTGCCATAATGTTTCAGTCACATTCTTTCCGATATGCATTTTATCAAATAGATGAGCAATTTGTAGGTGCTCATAATAGGGAAACCTACTAAATTGTCTAGGATAACTTTTCATTCCTCGTGGAAGCCCATTAATGCCTTCATGATGATCACATAAACGGCCATGATGAAATTAAATATTAAATCAATGTCAATTACACTAAACAACACACAATATAATAAAATACAATATGATCATATACAATTATTGATTATATGTACCTTGACGATTTCTATTATATTGCAACTTCCATAGCTGAGGTGTCATTCTCTTTGGTTTTAATGTAGTCTCTTGCTTGCCATTGAAAAGATGTTTTTCGGTAGTTCGATACCTGTGATTCTTGGAGAGAAAGTGCCTATACTCATCAAACACCTCCTTTCCTAAGATTCTTGAATGACGAGATTTGATCTTAGGACCACAAAATGGACATGCAAATTTCCCCTTTGTATGAAGACCTAAATAAAAAGATGGGATATCAATATTAATGTCTATTATAATTATATAAAAAATGACTGGATTATTTAGAAAAACATGCATGCGTATTATATTAACCAATAGTTCGTAAAATTAAATGCAACTAAAGTGGAACTTATAATTACATACCACAGAAATGGGTTAATCCTGGGGAATCATGTATTGTCCATACAAGCCTTGCATGGAATTGGAATTTCCTTTGTCGTATTGGTCTAGATAAGTCATACATAGTGATGCCATTCCATAACTTCAGTAGCTCGTCAATAAGAGGTTTGATATATACATTCATATCTTTGACTTGGTACTTACCTGATTGATTTGAACATATAAAATAAATATTCTGATTATGAGACGTACCGTTTAGATATATAAACCATATTTCACAATAGAAAAACTTTAAATATATATATAACATTATGAGACAAAAAATGACAAATGAGAATATACCACTGCAATGAAAAAAAACTGCAGTGTTCGTACCTGGAATAATCATCGACAACATTATGTGCTCCCTCTTTATTGTCAACCATGGAGGAATGTTGTTGTTGATAAAAAAAAATAGGCCACACTGAGTAAACAAATATCATCTCTGCAAAAGGATTGACACCATCTGCTGCCAAACAAATCCTAAGATTACGAGGTTCGTCTTTAAAGTGGGGCCATTTTTCCTCCATATCTCTAAATCTAGACCCATCTGCAGGCATCCGAATAATGTTGTCTTGACTTCTGTTCTGTGCATGGTAATCCATAAATTGCGCTATGTTTTTGCACCTGAAAATTCGTTGCAAACGGGGAATAATGGGAATATAACGTAGAACCTTGTGAGGCACATTTTTAGTTACTTGATATGTGCGATATCTACTGATATGACATTCAGGACATTCTATTGCAAATTCATGCTAGTTGTAATAAAGAACATAATCATCGGGGCATGCATGAATTGCTTCATACTGCATTCCAATTTCTTTCATGATGGCAGATAAATCTCGATATGTGCGAGGTAAAATATTTGAGGGTGGTAACAAATATTCACCTATCATGCTACAAAAAATTAAAATAAAAATCTAGTTAATATAATATAGAAATAATATTAATGAAACAAATTTCATCCGTAGTAATTTGACTTATATATGAATTAACAATAAAATACATGACAATCATATATATTTTGTGATGGAATATATTACATACCTTAACATCCGTGTAACTGATATGTTTGAAAGACCATTCATAACCTTCAAGTTCATTACGAACAATATAGCAGAGAGAAGATTTGTCTTGGAGCCGTCATAAAGGGGTTCGTATGCCTTGTCAAGAAGAGGTATATCATGAATATCATCAAAATGTTCATCATTTTCATCATCATCATCATCATCCATTCCAACATTAAATGAATCATGGATCAAAGTATTTGTAACATCATCTTCAACTATGTTATCAGTATGATCATCTTCTTCAATGTGATCATTAACTTGTTCTCCATTAATATTCATAGCTCCATGTTCCTCTTGTACTTGTTCTGGAAGCACTTGTTGATCCGGACGATATGCCGTAGGATGTCATTCCTTTATAATTACATGAAACAATCAATAGATAAAAGTTAATATAAGAAATTCAAACTCAAAATGTAAAAATTTCAAACGCAAAATGTAAAAATTTATGTGATACATTAAAAATTTAACAAATTTTGTATTATTGGGATGAAAAGAACAACGACCAATTGTACTGTTGGTAAAAAATAAGAAATATTATAATAATACATAAATTTACAAAAGCAATCAAAATAAAAACATATATAATGCAAACTTACAAATGGATGGTATTCATGTCCCCCCTCGGCGTGCCCATGCTCCCTACAATGTTTTGTGGCTATTGTGATCAAAATTCTTCTCCTCTTAAAGCATCTGCATTGATTAAATGGACAATAGCATTTACCATCACCCCTTCTTTCAACTCCTTCCCACAATCTAGCAAGCAATTGTCAATTTTGTTCGTCTGGATCAGGAATATTTGTAGTTGACATTTTCTCGTAAAGAGCTTAAATGAAGATTATTGATCTTAGAAAATGAAGCTCCAGAGTACTTTGCTCACTTGAATAACAAAAACAACGAAAAACAATCCGTCGAACAAAAAAAACATCCGCAAATCGTCGCTGGTATGGCAAACATGTCGGAATGGTTTCATATTTATAAATTGGAAAAGTCAAAAATTCAAACCTTCGTCGGATATCCGACAACACTAATCTAGCGACCGTTGGGAAAAAATCCATTGGATATCCGACCTCTTCGGGTTCAAAATGAAGTTGGTTATCTGACATCCAAAGCGTCGGATATCCAAATAGGCGTTAGATATTAGCAGAGCCGTCGGATAGCCAGCCAACCTCGTTGGATATTCAAAAGTACGTCGGATATCCGATGGGCACCTCTCAAAATTTATAAAAAAAAAACAAAAGAAAGTAATTTTCAAAGAAAAATCTGACAACACAGTCCATTTCGTCGGAGGTCGTCGGATTTGCTCGTCGGATTTTGGGTTCAAATCTACTAATGTGAATTTATAGATATAAGATACCATTTGAAATGGCATCACCAAGGAGATCTATTACAACACTATACTCGACCATATTGTTGGTAGTTGGCCGTAGACAAGTTCCTCTTGAGATACCTAACTTACCAGTAGGTGAATAAATCACTGATGTGGCCGAGGCAAGGTTTCGAGTGTGGAAGCTATAGCCATCTGAGAATCCTAAGAACATTCCCTCCTTTATCTAACAACACAAGAATGGAACTACATAAGCCGTATGCCAAAACAAAAAATGTACAAATGTACAATAAAAAGCATATGATTCAAGCATAGTACTTTTTCAAATACATACCATTTCTAGGATCATCCAACTTATTTCCCTTGTAATCGGTCAAGTCATAAGCACCTTTTTAAAAAAATTTAGAAACGATATGGGTACCGAGCCACATAGACTTAAATTTACCTGCACCTAACGGATATTTATCTTGATCATAAAGAAAGACAATATCTCCTTCTGAGAACACTCTTGGATGGATGGAATTATTATACCAACTCTTCATTCATTTTTTATGTGTTTCATTTTCCATAGAAACATTTCAAGTTGTTCATCGAGATGTTTTAGGTGAACCAAGTGTTCTTCTAAAGCTGAAGTATCAGGTAACAATTGAACAACTAACTTCAACAAAGGAATTTCACATTCAGTTAGGAGGACTCATTCAACAACATGAATGAGTTGAAAAGGGGAAAACCCTATAGCACAATTAACAGTCATTCAATAATCCCATAAAGTAGGATACATCAAATTCCAATTAGATCTCCTAGTGTTAACTATTCGTTGAAGCATGGTATTCAAAGTTTTATTGACAACCTAAACTTGAACATTAACTTGGGGGTAAAAGGGTGAAAAATGTTATTGTTTGAACCCCATCTTGGTGGTCATCTCAGTCATCATTTAATTTTGAAATGTCGACCGTGATCAGTAACAAGTTCGTACGAAATACAAAACCTCATAATAATCTGATTGAACACAAAATAAGGGGTAGTTTCCCCATCACTAGAAAAGTAGGCATGGACTCCGCCCATTTCATAAAATATTCGACAACCACGATGATATATTGGTTCCCCCTAGTGGAAACTAGGTTGCAGGACATAAAATCAACCCCCCACTTGGTGAAGGGACCTATAGTGATCATGGAAAGCAACGGAGTAGGGTGTATGTGCATATTTTTAGTAAATATGTGATAGACATGACACCTTTTAACCAATTCAATGCAATCTTTAAAGACCGTCAACCAAAAGTATCCATCACGCAAAATCCTCTAGGCAGTTGCAAGACTAGAAAGATGGTCTCCATAGGCTCCACTGTGAGAGTCATTTAAAACAGAATTATCTTCATTAGGAGCCAAACAATGATGTAATATGGAATCAACTCCATGTCGATACAAATTATCACCAATGATAAGGTAATTCTTTGCATTATGCCTAAGGCATCATCGCTCATCGCGTGAAAAAGGTTGAGGACACTTCATAGTCTGGAGATATATCAAGGTATCCCCATACCAAGGATATGATGAAGAGATGAGAAATATATGCTCATCGGGGAATGCATCATATCCAGTACTATCGCATTCTTCACTAGGAAACTCCGAGATAAGCTCAGCAAAGACCAAATATTTCTTGGACTTAGCAAACTAAAAATCTGAGTCAAACTCTTGCAGGATAACAATCCATTTATTAAATTTTCCATCTATAATTCATTGATTCAAAACATATTGAAATGGATTGAGATCTGTAACCACAATGGTCTTACACATCAATATATAATTTCGAAGTCTTTGGACTGCGAAAACAAATGCAACAACTAACTTTTCTATGTGAGAGAATATTTTAGTTCAGGCCCAACCAGAGCATGGTTGAGATAGTAGATGGCATGTTCCTAAAAACTATCATCTTCCTGGACTAAAACCACACCAATGGTGGACTCAGATGTATCCATATATAAAAAAAAATCCTTTGTATAATACAAAGGATTGAGTAAGGGGATTTTCATAAGGGAATTTTTAAGAGTGTCAAAAAAAGATTGGGAAACTTCATCCCATATAAATGGGACCCCTTCCTTCAATAACCGCATGAAGACTTTCATAATCTTGTCATAATTCATGATAAAATGTCTAAGAAACTTTGGATTTTCCTTGGAAGCCTTGAAGTTGACATTTGTGAGAGGAGGTAAGTTAACAATGGCTTCCACCTTTAAAGGATCAACCATGATCCCTTTATTTGGAACAATTAAACCTAAGAGTCGTCCACACTCAACACAAAATATACACTTGTGAGGATTCAACCAAATATTATAATTCCTACACCATTCAAAAATGAGGAAAATATGGTCTGGATGATATCACCTCTTACAAGAACGAGCTGCTAAATCATCTAGATAAGCCTCAACAATGTGCTTGATGTCATGGAAAGAAAAAGACATAGGCCACTGAAATGTAGCTCCAACATTTTTAAGGCCAAAAGGCATCTTTCTGTATACAAAATTCCCCCAAGAACAAATATATGCAGTTTTATGTTGGTCCTTAGGTTGCATCTGAATTTAGTATTACCTAGAGAATCCATCCATGAAGGAAAATACCTCACTTCTTGCACACTCATCAATGATCTGATTGATGAATGATGTGGGGAAATTATCCTTAGGATCACAATCCTTGTTCAAATCCCTAAAATCCATACATTCTCGAAGGTTTCCTTGCTTCTTATCTACAAGGACAGGATTGGGTACCCATTATGTTAAAGAAATAGGGTAAATAAATCCTACCTTAAGAAGTTTTTCAACTTTTTCTTTAATAGCAACCTCTTTCTTATGGTTGACCAAACGAAGTTTCTGACGAACATGTTTCACATACAGATAGATTTTAAGTTCATGTTCTATAATACTTGGATCAATGCCTAGAATCTCCTTGTATGACCAAGCAAATACGTCATGGAACTTGTTGAAGAGTTCTGTGTAAATACGAATCTCTTTAGGTGAACAATTTGCACCAATGTAGACATTCTCCATGACATCAGGATTCCTAGAGATGTTGGTCAATATTGTTTCAGAAATGTTGGCCATATAAGCCTCAACATAAATTCCCTCTTGGTCCAAAAGGTTCAATGTCCGATCAACATATTTAGGAATAGGAACATGAAACTCTACAGTCTCAATCTTATTTAGAACTAGAAGAAAACATGAATCATGACGCATATATTCCCAAGTATTTTCAAGCCCGATTAAGGCTTCCAAGATAGCCTCATCGGAAGGAATAATAATGTCTAGAAAATATTGAGAAGTGGAGGAATCATTATCCCAAACTAGCTGAATGGTTTGTTCCACCTATTCAATAGAATATGGATCATTATCTATAGTTTCTTGCTGAATTGATTGATAAGATAGCTTTGATGTTGAAAAGGGTAAGATAGTCTCAGAATGGTGACACTCTTCCATTGAATCCAATGGAACAGGAAGTACTGTTAGAACATTTTTCCAGCTATGTACATTAATCATTTATTAATGATGATTAATTAGCCCAAGTGATTAATGATTACATCCCTAAGTTGATTAGTTGGTAAATGGTCAAATTATCATGAACTGGTTAGCAATGTGAACAAGTGCTGAGTCAAACCAGCTTTGTGGAGCGCTCCCCAGGACAATTAATGCACTCAGCATGCCTAGAGCGCCCTCCTCAGGTCATTTAATGCACTCAGCATGCTTCTCTTCTACCTAGGGCGCATTTGCTCACTTTATGGACAATATTGCCTTGTTTTGTCATATTTTTGACCAATTTTAGACTCCAAACCTCTAACCAACCAGTTTCTTCACATGTGTGAGGTCACATGGGCCTGTCCAGTCATTCCCAGCATTCACACAGCAGATTCGAACCAGTTTGGGATGGTTTGGGATATTTTGGTCAACCTAGGGGGGTTTGAGCTATTTCTAAGCTATATCAGTGTGAACACTCCAGATGGATTCGAATTCTTCCAGATTTGTATATATGGGTGTTCTTAACCTTTGTTAAGGTTGGACAGTTAATAATATTGACATTATTCACCAATTCATGTGTATTGTTCTTCATTCATTTAAATTTTTATGCTAATTCTTGCAAATGTTGTGCAATCTTTCACCAGTGAGGAATCCACAGTAGCTAGATTCAACTGTGCTTGAGATTTTACATGGTATCAGAGCTCTTGGAGCTAGAATTCAAACCAGCAGACTGTTGTAGTGGATTGCCAGAAACAGTGGAGAAACCACATAATTCCTGAGGCCATTGCCTTGAGCTTACTGGAGAAATCTAGTGGCTCCTCTCAGGTGTGATGCTCTCCCGAATGCACCCACTATCCATACAGGGTTCGAATCTGTGAGTGTAGATCCCTCCAGAGTGATTTGAGAGTTGTTTGCAGGTATTGGAGTTCAGCATTGTCAGCAAGTGCGAATTGCAGCAGAGGAGAATGGAGCCATCTCACCCAAACGTGCTCACACCCTTCAACTATTTCGATTGGAAGGCAGAAATGGTGATTTTGCTGAGATCCAAGGGTCTCTACAGAATCACGATGGGCACTGAGGTTGAGCCAAACTCAGCTGTGGAGAAATCCAAGTTTTTTAACAGAATGGATGAGGCATTTGGCCTCCTTTGTCTCAACATTTCGAGAGACCTCCTGTTTCATGTAGAAAGTCTAGCAACTCCAAATGAAGTGTGGCTCAAGCTTGAGACACTGTTTGGAAAGACTGATGAGATGAGAGGCCACCAGCTCGAAAATGAGCTTGTCTCACTGAGCCCAGGGAATTTCGATTCCATCCAGGACTTCTTCACCAAGTTCAAGAACTTGGTCTTGCAGATCAGACAATGTGGCATAGAAAAGAAAGAAGAACAGTTGGTGTTGTCCATTCTCTCCAAATTGGGTTCTGAATACTCAGTTTTTGTGTCTTCCTTCAACTCCACAATGCTCACAGTTAGAGGTTGGAAGATGCCATCTTTGGCTGACTTCATGGAGATGCTAACTCAAGAGCAAGACAAGCTGGTCTTGATGGGCTCCATCAAGCAAAAAGACCAAGTTCTTGCAGCTGGAGATTCGAAATATGGAAGAGGCAAGCAAAAACCAAAGGGGCCGAAACCTCAAGAGAAGAAGATGAAGGAGAAGAAGCATTCAAGTGATGAAAGCTCAAGTTCAAGTGATGAAGATTCAAAAGTCAAGAAGATGAAGAGCAAGAAAGAGAAGCCCAAATGTGGTTATTGCAGAGGTTCTCACAATGAAAAATCATGTTTCAGAAAGAAGATAGACATTCTAACCAAGCTACTTGAAGAACATAACATTGATGTTCCAGATTTTGCAAGAAGAGAAGAAGCCAAGCTCTCTTTGGAACAAGATCATTGCCTCTATGCCACATGCAAAGGTAAAAAGCTCTATGATTTGGGTGAAAGAGCCAAATATTTTTCTGATATCTCTGTTTCTGATTTACATTCTGATATATCAGATTCAGAAAAATCAGTCTCTTCCCTGAAAGAATCTCCATCCAGTTCACCGAAGCTTTCTCCCAATACTAGTAATTTTTCACTAGTTTTTGACATGCCTTCTGAAAGCTCTTTCCCACTTCAATCAGATCTTTCATATTCTGATATGGAAGATAATATGCAGGCTGATATACAGGTTATGACAGCCATCAAACCATTTCCCCAACCATCGGATGCCCAAAAGACCACACAAACCCCAAGTTATACAGTTGGAAAATCTCACAATTTTATTGTTTCCAAAACTGTGTCACTGATCTATCTTGGTTTTATGTCTTGCATATCATTCCTTGGTTGGACAGCCATGTCATTGGCTATCATGGGACTGCTGTTCCACATGTCTGGACCTGATCTTACCACCTATGGTTCAAAATTCAAGTCTCCAGACCCTTCAAGTTTGCTCAACTGTCAGTGTGATCCAGTTACACACACTTCTCTTACTGTAAAACCATTCGATCATGGAGACATTATACCTCTAGTTTTTGCTGCTCCATATGGCTCCTATTCTGACATATCAGAGCCACATGATCTCTATTACAGATTTGGGAAGGTGCTACATCAGTTCGGAAGGAAGATTCATGGTTTGATTTGCCATGTGGAAGCTCCTCAAAATGCAGATTTTGTTGAGATTTTTGATGTTCTTTGGGAAGGATTTTGCAGAGATATCTTTTCCATTATTGATCATGTATTCATATCAGAGTATGTATGCAGCAAGAAGCATTCTTATAATGCTCCCCCATCATCAAATGATGAGATTCAAGGAGCCTTCCAACATGTTTTTTTCCTACAAAACATTGAAGAATTGGTGCATGATCATGACATCCACAACATCTTCACCAAGTATTTCAGCAAGAAGTTGTTCATTCAACTCATTCAAGTGAAGAACAAGACCTGTTGAAGACCTTTTGATCATCTCTGTATCATGTCCATTCTTGAGGGAGGATTTTTCCCATGTGGTTTTGCCTCTTTCCTCATTTTACATGGACAAATAAATTTTATGATGTAAAAGGTGACTTGAGCCTAGTTGCCAAGGCCTTAATTTTTGATATTTCACTAAGTCTAGCTTAAGGGGGGGTGTTAGAACATTTTTCCAGCTATGTACATTAATCATTTATTAATGATGATTAATTAGCCCAAGTGATTAATGATTACATCCCTAAGTTGATTAGTTGGTAAATGGTCAAATTATCATGAACTGGTTAGCAATGTGAACAAGTGCTGAGTCAAACCAGCTTTGTGGAGCGCTCCCCAGGACAATTAATGCACTCAGCATGCCTAGAGCGCCCTCCTCAGGTCATTTAATGCACTCAGCATGCTTCTCTTCTACCTAGGGCGCATTTGCTCACTTTATGGACAATCTTGCCTTGTTTTGTCATATTTTTGACCAATTTTAGACTCCAAACCTCTAACCAACCAGTTTCTTCACATGTGTGAGGTCACATGGGCCCGTCCAGTCATTCCCAGCATTCACACAGCAGATTCGAACCAGTTTGGGATGGTTTGGGATATTTTGGTCAACCTAGGGGGGTTTGAGCTATTTCTAAGCTAGATCAGTGTGAACACTCCAGATGGATTCGAATTCTTCCAGATTTGTATATATGGGTGTTCTTAACCTTTGTTAAGGTTGGACAGTTAATAATATTGACATTATTCACCAATTCATGTGTATTGTTCTTCATTCATTTAAATTTTTATGCTAATTCTTGCAAATGTTGTGCAATCTTTCACCAGTGAGGAATCCACAGTAGCTAGATTCAACTGTGCTTGAGATTTTACAAGTACCCAAGGATCATCAAGGTAAGATTTTCTAAAAGGCTCTACTCATGATACATGAACTTCCTTACAAGTCAGAGCTAGAGTGGAACCAATAAAGAAGGTAGGAGCCTAGATATTAAAGGTACCCATAAATGATGGATATAAACTAACTCTCACATTCTCTATTACTGGATGCAACTTATCGATTGAAGAGATATTCGATCCTGGTGGTGAATTTGGAATAGCTTGAGTGAAATATAATTGATCAATGGTAATGATATTTCCTTCGTGAGGAAAAAAACAGTCAAAATAATGAAGACACAATGACATTCATTCCATACATCCAACTATGAGACAATAAAAGGTTATAATCAATAGGAGCATTGACTACTTCAACCTCCACACAAACATACTTTCCTAGCTCCCAATTGTATAGGAAAGGATGGACTGATCCCATGCAATCATAATGATTTCCCATCAAAATAAGTAAGAAATGTGTGTGATGGGATGAGTTCTAGAGAGACCAAGGCTTTCCAACATGATAGAGCCATAACACAATTCAATGCACCTTCATACACCACTATCCTACCAATAGTATTTGTGGCATGAACCATGATCTTCACGGAAAGATGATATGGGAGATGAGGTTTAACATCTGAAAAATTGAAATTCACAACCCGACTGTTTGAAGGATATGGATTTCCTAAGGTATACAACAAAGCACTCCATTCCGATGGGAAATTTTGGAGGACCTCAAGAGATGACATGGCACAATGAGTTTGAGCTAAATCCTCAAAAATTGAATAGTTGGGAGCAAATTTCATATTGGGGTTTTGTGATTCCCTCTTATAGAAACCTTTCAGTACATGAGGCATTGTCTCTACCACAGGTTTCTCTATGTGTAGAGGGTTTTGTCATTCAATACTTTCCTTATAGTTGGAGGAAGACTCAAGGTTGATATATTTTTCATCTCTATTTGACAATAGAACATTGGATCTGACCATATTGATGTATGATTGATCACAATAGGGAACATTTTGGTTGTCCCATTGTACATTTCCAGTGGGATTAGGAGAGCTAGAAGCTAAGTGTTGTCCTCAAGGGAAAGTATTGGAAAGAACACTAAGCTACTGATGTTTCTAATTCAATAATTTCTGGACTTCTTCCATCAATTGGCATTGACAAGTCTTGAAGTGATCTCCTTTGCAAAGTTTACAAGGGAACTTAACCTTCCTACATTCTTTCTTTAACCCAACGACATTATTGTTTTGTTTAGGTTTATCATTATTACCCTCTCCTTTATTATTATTATTTTTATTCTTCTTCTTCTTTTTCCCACTAAATTTTTGGTTTCCTTTTTGGTTATCCTGCATAGTGTGTACATAATCCATTTGGGAAGGTGGAGAGGTAGTAGTAGAAGTTGCACCTGCTACAAAAGAATGGATGGAATTTTTTTTATTTTTCTATTGACAGCTTCGACAAAATTTTGATGAACTAAACCAACCACACCATCGACATGTGGTCTAGGTTTGGGTTTCAAAGGGTCTTCCTTAGAGCTCGATGCATCAGGAATGATTTCATAAACAATCCTAGACTAAGAATAGATCAAATATAAATTTTGGTCCTTGAAAATAGCTTCTTCTTCGGTGGTGACCCCTGAGGTGGAAACATCCTTGGAGATATAAGGAAACAAGGATTTGGGAAACCACTCTAATAGGAACCCAGGAGGAATATTCGCCTTAATTAACCTCTTGTTTCTATTCCACTCTCGGATATGATCCAAGATATGGGTAGGTTTGTTTTTCCTAAACTAGGAAAACATATTAGTGTTGACATCATACCAAATGAGAAGCTAAAAGTGGTTCAAAGATATAGTTGCTAAATCATGAAATCAATGGAAAGAAGAAATAGACAACTCAATGTACCATTTCACAACCACTCTAGTGAGTTTGCATTGAAACAATCTTAACCATAAATAATCCTCATTAAGTGAGTTCAATGAACACGATAAGTGAAAGGTCATAACATGATCTCCAGGATCTTCACCATTTTTTCCTTCAAAATTCAGAATGTCCAAGGGAAACTTGGTTGGGACTAGAGGCCAGCTAGGACTATGACACACTAGGCCATTCATTAGTTTTGGTAAATTTGGAAAGTTCAAAGTTTCTAGAAAAGGAAGTCATGCATGTTGCATAGAAAAACTATTAGGATACAAAACCTGTGGTGGGAAATTCCTACTACTAGGATTCCAAATAGATTGACAAGGGATTCTCCCTATCATCTCTTGTGCAAACACTTGTTCCTATAAATGGGCTCCAATGACTATGCATAGGATTACCCCCAGTAGGATTACCATGCATCCACTTTATTTGGGCTTGAGACATGTTCCCCCCAGCTGGAATCTCGGTTGAAGGTACAAAGTTACTACCTACTCGAATAAAAAGTGAAAAGGGGGTGGATCTAGCAGGAATGGAGGATGATTGAAAACAACCCATTTGAGTATTGAAACTTGTGAACTAGTTTACACCTGAAATAGGTCCAATATATTTGATGGGTTTTCTCCCAAAAGAGGGAAAGGATTGGGGGGATATGTCCTCTATTCCAAGGAAAACATTGGAGAAGTGTAGGGGAACCACTAAAATCAGTGGTAGGATTATGAAATAAGGGGTTAGAAGTAATCGAGAAATTATGCATATGCAAAATAGGTGTCCCAGATGTGAAGGTACTAGAACCAAAAGGTGATAATAAAGAAACACTTATAGGTTGGGTAACCACATAACTTAAATGTAGAGTACTGGTGTCAAGCATAACAACATGATTTGAAATAGATATCATTGCATTTAACATATGAGTGCTTATATGAGCAGGGGAAAATACTCCTGTCACTATGGCTAAAATGGGAGTATGCAGATCTCCTGAATTCCTCCCTATATCATCCATGATCAAGTATCTGCTTATGAGATAAGCACTTTTTCTTTTTCCAAAAGCACTAGGAACCTGCATGAAGACTAAATCATCAGGTCCAGTCAAAGGAGGGTTGAAGGGTCTTAAAAAGCCTTCATCTTGAATATCTTCAAATCTAGTGATGTGAGGTGAAAAAGTGTTTTTTCTTATAAGTTGTGGTTCACCGATGATATAGATAGAACTTGTTGGATCCAAAGATCCAGATGTGTTTGTTCGATGCATTTGCGGATGCGGTGGAAGTTCCATGTGACTAGAGGAATATTATGAATCCTCCTAGAATGGTGAAGTGATTGATCTTCCTCCCTTAAAAATGTTTAAAAAAATTTGATTCCTAAGGCCAACTAAATCAAACATAGTTAAAGAGCACACAACTAAAAAGAGTAATAGGAAATTAACCAGGAAAAGAAGGGGCACACCACTAAAAATAGTCCTAGGGTCTCACAGTAGATGTCATTTCAAGAATCACAATACATCAGGTCTTTTTAAGAGCCCTATACATGCTAAATTCCACAAAAGATTGAATTAGGGTAGGAAGACCCTTTTACAATTCACAAGTCCTACTCAGTACTTAAAAGAACATATCATCTTCTGTCATCCACTATTTCAACAAGGTTAGAAGATCATGATAAGACATTATGCACTAGAACAAGAATTATGTTTTTCAATAATTATGTATTGAGGAAAAAATATTTTTAAGGGGATGGCAATGTAACATACATAAAATATATAATATGGGATAATAATACATTAATACTTAACATTAAATAATAATAAATAAATATTCAACTAAGGGTTGCAACCCTTTGTAAACAGTCACCAAAGTTTCCTTTAGGATATATATATATGACACTCTCATTGTATTTCAATTATCACATTATCAATTATTTAATTATACTTTACAGTCCTATATGGATTTTTGTTATTTATCCTATCTGTTCTTGATATTTAATATATGAAAATGAACTATTCATTCTAGTTAACAAAAGTCAAGTTATGCAAATAGAGAAAGAGTGATCTCTCTAGAATCTCATTCCTTTGAAAGGATTGAGAACTATTTGGATCATATAAAAAAGATATAGTTGAAATTGGGTGAATGTGGTTTTTTTTTCAAAGAAGGATGGACAACTCATTGAATTGGTCTCAATGAATCTGAAGACACCTTATGGAGTGTTATTCTCCTCATTCCATGCTAGTTGGATGTCACGTAAGGAAGGCTGTAAGGACTTTTTCTTTGATACTTTCTGTGATTTATTGGTCAAGGATTAACACAAGCTACTTTATGAAGCGAAGCTTGGTAGTAGACACTAGAATCACTTGCTCAAAGGAAAGATCAAGCAAAATTGGAAAGAGAAGGGCCAATCAAACACCTTGAATAAACAACATGAGTGTATCAAATATAATACTAAAGGAAATACTGATGAGTTAGCATCATCCAAGAAGAATTGAAAGAAGAAAACATGTCACTAATATGGAGAGGTGGGAAATGTGGAGAAAACTTGTTGGAAGAAAACAAAGGATTTAGAAGAAAAGGTATACAATCTTGAAGAAGATGTGTCTACTGTCTACTTGATCAATCAACTTGCAGATAATTTTACCTTTGTTGTTATCACTTCCCATGCATTACATGTCCACACCACTTAGACTGAGTGGATAGCCAATTCTAGTTGCACTCATCATATGGCTAAGGATGCTTTCTGTTCTCTTCCTTAAGTGAATCCCCATAATAGAAAATTTATGTAGTTGATGATTATTCTCTCACAATCACTATAAGCAGAGATGTTGAATGTCGACATGGTAGAATATCTAATGTATATCATGTGCCTAGCTTGATTGTGAACTTGTTGTTGGTTGTTCAACTTACCTAGACTAGATATACTGTTGAGTTTTGGTCATATCATTTTTTCATAAAGGATTTGAGGATTGGCAGGATGTCTATTTCTATAGCCTATCTAGATCCCCAAGGTGAATTATATAAGTTTTGTGACTCTCCTAGGAATGATTATGGATCGACTTCCTCATTGTTCATGATGACAACCGAAGTTGAATTTGGCATGAATTACTCAAACATCTAAACTTTCGAATTTTAAAAATGATGGTAACAAGGAATATGGTTAATAGCCTTCCAAAAAATATTCCACCTAAAAGAGTTTGTACAAGATGTGTGCTTGGAAAGCATCATTAGGCACCTTTTGATACTAGGAAATCATGGTGAGCACATGACCAAATGGAATTGGTTCATAATGATCTATGTTGCATGAAAAAAACCTCACTAGCAGGTGCGAAGTGTATTTTAACCTTTATTGGTGATCTCTCCAGGTTTACATTGGTCTATTTCTTGAAAAATAAGAGTCATGTCTTTGAAAGATTCAAGTAATTTGGGGCATTGGCTTGGAAGCAATGTGGTCGACCAATTAATTGTTTGATATTAGAAAATGGTGGATAATATGTGAGTCAACAGTTTGAAGAATATCTATTGTAGAATGGCATCTCTTGGGACCAACATATCCCTCACAATCCTCAGTTGAATGGAGTGGTGGAGAGGAAGAATAAGACTTTGGTTGAAATGGGTTGATGTCTACTACAAGACAAATGCCTTTTAATGAAATTTTGGAAAAAAGTTATTTACTGCTCAAACTACCTCCTGAACCTTGTTTCCAATAGGGTCATCAGTAACATTACACCAAGGATCCTCAATGTCAGACACCTTAGAACACTCCAGCTCCATGTCAAACAACATATTATCTTGAGCAAGCATGTGATATTTGATGAGAATACTTTAGGTATTAAGTTATTGAATGTCATGTCCCCAATTTTCTGGAATCAAGGGGGAGCTAAGAATCCACCAAACCCCCATGGATCCTAGTGAATACCAATGAATTAATTAATAAAAGGGGCAGATAACATTAGCCTAGGCAATTATTAACTAGGAATAATTTAGACTATAGTTTTTTTTAATTAAATTGAAAGAGATGTAATTATTATTTTTGTATTTTAATTATTAATTAACTGTGCTAATGAGTTGTACAAGGGCGCATAAGGAGATAAGGATAGCTAAATGAGTTGTCAACCAAAGAGGAAAGTGAAATAAAAGTAGAGCAAAGAAAAAAGAAGGAAACTGGAGGAAAGAAGCATAAAGCAAGGTGTGAGTAAAAAAACAAGGAAACTGACAAATGTAGTGCATAAAGAAGGAAAGGAGGAAAAGTAGAATGAAGCATAAAAGCTTCTCTTTATGCTCGTAAATTCTTTAAAATTCCCATAGGCAATCTGAATCCCACATTTTAGTAAATAATAATAGATATTGATAGATGATAAGATAATTACAATGTAATGAGAGGCCCCGTATAAATACAATTCCAAAGGGAACCTCTAATGGTTGTTCACAAGGGTTATGTTCCTTGGATAATTATTGTTAATGACTATTATTAGTATTATTATTTAATATCTATATATTTAGGTTTGTTACATTGCCTTCCCCTTAAGGGAAGCTTTGTCCTCAAATCTTTGTTGAAGACAAGGGTTATGTCTAATTTTTTTGTTTGAACTATCATCCCTAGATCCTTTCTTTTAGTATTTGCGACACTTGAGGAAATGAGGCGATATGAGTTACGAATTCCACAAAAGAACTGTCGCATTATCTCTGATGTGGTCCATCCGAGATCTATTTTTATCTGAGCTATTTGATTGTTTTGTGGGATGAGTCTTTTCGTTTATTGCTTAGTATGTTGATTTGATGTTCTTGCTTGTCTAGCATCCTAATTCCTCAGTTTATGTTCATTTTGACCCTGTCGTTGGTAAAAATGGCATTTATAATTGGGGTGTCGATAAGGAGTTCTTGTTGTTTGTTTTTCTGTTGGATTGACTCCTTTTTTAACTGTGATGAGGAATGAATTTGTATTCAATTCTTCTTCTTCAACTTGAGTTTGTTTTCTAGAGAGTTCGAATGCTTCCTTTTGGATTTGCGCTACTTTGTTCTCCAGTAGATTGTTATTACTCTGAATTTTTTCGAACCTTTCGTCTTGTGACTTTTTGTCCTCTTTTAACTTCTTGACCTGTTCCTCTAGTTCTTGATTAAACTTTCTGAGGTGTTGGTTTTCTTCTTGCTTTTCTAGTATTCTTCCTTCAAGGTCTTCATTTGAATGTTCCGTCTTCCGACTATGTTTTAGCTTGTTGATTTTCGTAAGTAATGTCTTGTTATGAATTCTTAGTCGAAATAGTTCTTTAGTATTGCTTGCTAATTCGTCCTTGATTTTCTTAATTTCCAGCTTGTGCGCTTTTTTTGAGTCGTTCTCTTTCTGCTAAAGTTCCTCAATCTGTTGCTGAAGGTGACAATTCTCTGCTTCTTGGAATCTTAGTTTTGTTTGAATTTGTGTGATTTTTTCATCTTTGTGCTTGATGATTTTGTTTAATCATTTTATTTCTTCTTTATTCTTGACCACATTTTTCATGATTTTTTGATTTTGTAGATTCTGATTGGTATATTTTTGACTCGTTAATTCCTGAATTTGAGTAGATAATCTCTCAATATGGCTTTTTAGATAATGATTCTCTTGCTCTATTAATCCCTTAGAAATATCCGGCTTCGTCATGTCAAATGCTTTGTCCAACGCTACTTGTAGTTGGGACTACAATTCTGATTTAGAATTCTCCATAATTCCTGACTTTGGATGATAACTGGGTCTTCTTAACTTGATTTCTTCTTTGACGATAAATAGTCTTCGACTTTTTGATGATAGAGGTTCTTTGACTTCCTTGAAAAACCTTCCTTTGACTTCTTCAATGATGGATAATAAGTGGCTACCGATTTCTTTGACGACTGTTCCCTTGACTTTTTTTTTTTACAATAAGGGTCTTCTTCTAACTTGATATTGTTCTTCGATGATAATCGATCTTTAAATTCTTCTACAGTAATTTTCCTTCCTTTGACTTTGATTTTTGTATTTATTCCTTCGATAATAAATGGTCACACCAAGGGTGTAATATTTTGCTCTAATTAATAATTGTAATTTTTTACAATTATTAAATAATTTTAATATTATTGGCAATAATAATAATTTTTTTTTTGAAAATAAGGATATTTAGGTTTTTAAAATAATAATATGTATTATTATGGATAAAATAATACTATTAATAGGGAATTTAATGGGGAATGTAATGTTTTAAACTATTATAATAATATTTATTATTTTTAATAAAATATTATTATAAAAATTTCATGTGAAATAGATGGGAATTAGGGTTGTACTATAATAATATATATTATTTAGAAATAATAATAATATTATAATATTTTATTTTGAATTTGAATAGGGTTTAATGGAGATGGAGGAAATGGTGGATCGATGGAGGGTAGGGAGAAGCTGGAATGGATGGCGTGAAGGATGAGAGTGGAGCAGTGAGTGAAGACGGAGGAGGTGGTGGCTGCAAGTGGGAGAGGGAGAGTTGCATGGAGAGAAGCTGACGCAGGTGGGAGGGAGAGAAACACGGGAGGAAAATGGAAGGCAACACTGGCAAGTTTGCAGGGTAATGGAGCGCTAAGTGTGGAGTATAGGGAGCCGCATGGACGGAGGGCTAAGCCTGGAGTATGCGGAACCGTGCACAATTGCTGCAGTGTGGGCGCAAGGGAACAATGTGTGGAGGGAAGCAATGGTGGAGAGCAATAGTTGATGGGGGAAGGGTGCAGACGCATGGGCGTGGAGGGGTTGGAAGGAGGGCGTGAAGGGGTTGGAAGGATCGGAAGGCATGGGCATGGGAAAGTTCCGTGGGAGGAGAGGCTATTTGGGAGCAGGTGGGGGTTGATAGCAATGGAGATGAGGGTGCAGTGAGATGAGAGATGAATGCTGGAGGGGGAGCGTTGGAGCTCTGTGTGAAGTGGTTGCAGGCGATGGGGAGAAATGCGGGCAGCGTGGAGGATATTGGGTGTGCAGGCTAGGAATATGAATGGCTATGTAAGAGGGCATAAGAGAGAAGGTCGCACAGAAGATGGATGTATATGGGAGAGGGAAATGTAGAATGGAAGACGTGGGGCATGTTGGGTTAAGGTCAAGGACCTCAAAAAATCAGAGAACCTCTGAAAAATAACTAGACAAAGTCTGAATCTTTATCTAAAAGTCGAACCAGAACGAAGCTCTAATACCAATTGAAGCATAAAAGATTCTCTTTACGCTCGTAAATTCTTTAAAAGGCCCATAGGAAATCTGAATCCCACATTTTAGTAAATAATAATAGATATTGATAGATGATAAGATAATTACAATGTAATGAGAGGCCTCATATAAATACAATTCTAGAGGGCACCTCTAATGGTTGTTCACAAGGGTTATGTCCCTTGGATAATTATTGTTAATGATTATTATTAGTATTATTATTTAATATCTATATATTTAGGTTTGTTACATAAAAAATTCTAGAAATATAAGGAGAGATTAGTTTCCAAAAGGAACAAAAGCTATCCAAGTTGAAAAAGGAAGGAAACATCCAGAAAATCTAGAGGGCGTAGTTTCCAAAAGAGAGCAAAAGGTAGTCACTGGAAAAGCAAGAAAGTGCCAAATCAGTCAAGGAAGGCGCATTGGATGAGGATCAGGTGGTTCATTAGCAAATTTAATTGCTCAACATGTCATCTCACTTATAAAATGAGGAGGGTGCACCACATTCACATCTTTTGATAGTTTATTGTTTGTATGTGAGTAAGCTCAAGCTTCTCTAGGATTTGGTGATGCTGTTAAGATCCTAGTAGGCGGCCTTCACTAACATCTCAAGGTTTTGGTGTAACGGTTCGTACCATTTGGTATTAGAGTCTCCATCAAGGTTCAAGTCACAGAGTGGGTGGAAATGTTGGCATTGCAGTGTTCGCCCGGGGCTCGTACGGCGCAAAGGGGACACCACCGTATGGGCGCACATCCAGCCCAGAGTTTGGACTGCGGAGCGTAGTGGGATGTTAAGATCCTAGTGGGCGTCCTTCACTAACATCTCGAGGTTTTGGTGTAACGGTTCGTATCAGATGCACCCTTAGCCACATGTGGGATATGTGCCCCATAGTTCATGTTCTAGTATTTTGCAAATGATCCAGTGTAGCCATTGATACCAATTTGCAGATCTGATACAAACTTTCCATGTGAATATCCATCCTTCAGAAGTTTATGCAAAGATCTAGATGATTTGAGGTGGTTCTATAGAGTTTCAAAGTGAGAGAGTAATCGGTTGGAGAGATTGCAAGAAGATACAGAATCCCAGTGTGCCTCCCATGAGAAACCATATATCCATGTTCATCCTACAGATCTGATATACTGACTACATCTCCTCTCCTTACTGCTTTATGTAACCTCCTTCTTCTATCTTTGTAAACATTCAAGAAAAGTGACTATCTATGATGTCTGAGGCTATGCCATCTTAATTATTAGTTTAATGAGCCCAGTTATAATTTTATTATGCTGTATATTTCATATCAGAGCCACATTAAATATCAGAAGAGGATTTAGAGAGCCTCCTTTGGTTGTTTGAGCCCATATGTTTCAATACTAGCTCATTATACATTTTCAATTGACTAGTTCTCTAGGATTTGCAATATATAGAGCTCTGAGTAACTATTTTACTTTATGAAAGTTTATGTAGGTTTTAATTCACCTTTAGAATACATCCCAACTTAGAAATAAGATATTTGTGACCCTTTAAGACTGTTTGTATTCATATTTATGAAGACTAGCTCATTGAGCATTTTTAATAGACTAGTTTTGCAGTAGTTTTAATTAAGAGTTCTATGAATGTTCAATTTCGGTTTTATCAGTAATATGATATTCTAGAGACCTTGATGAATACACTCCAAGCCTCTCCCGGAGAATTCGTATCCCTCTCAGCCTGTTTGGGAGATCCTGGAAACAATCTAGTTGAGTAGTCCATCCTAGCCGCTTTTCTCCCTTTGCCTCCAGACACTGCTAGAACCTCCCAAACCTCTGTAAAAATTTTCCAGTAGTATATTACAGGGTTAATGACCTATTATCCACATCTATTTGATTTCAAGCGCAATTGAAAGAGTTTAGTATGCATATGTTGGTGTTCCCAGGAAGCCTTGGAGTAGACTTCAGCTTGGCTGATGTTCGAAACATAAATGGCCCCAGTACATTGTGCTTAGAAATATGAATCTGGCCTTGATTCTGTTGCCCTTGCTTCTGCATACTCCCCAATACATTTTTCATATCCAAAAGTGTCCATCAGTCAAGCTTTGGGTGCGTTAATCAGTGACCTAGTATAGTTCCTTCTTCACTAGTTTTGAGAACTAGTTACTGCTTGCAAAATTTCTGATTTGAAGTTTGAATTTTGAGATAAAAGCATTTGATATTAGATCAGGGATATTACAGTGGTACCAGAGCTCTTTCCTTGGCTCAAATTGTGGAAAGTAACTCTTGGTGGAAGATATCTTAGAGTTGTTTTCAAGTTTGCAATTGTGGAACTAGTTGCAGACATCGAAGATCAAGGTTTTGAGTTGTATGAAGAAGCAAAAATTATTTACATTGATGGAGGCTTACCAAGAGAAGAGGATGGTTAAATTTGTGACCATATTTACAGTGAAGGTCAATGGTATGAACCACAGATGGCTAATCCTAAGAAGGATTTAGCAAAGATGATATCCGCAAGTAAAAACTTGTCCTACCACTACCAGGAGTATCTAGCTTTGGGAGAAGAGATTGGTAAGGCCCTTTCTTTCAAAGATTACTTTTATTGTAGTTTTGGATTTGAGCTCAAGTATGGATATTGGGATTCCATAGAGAGCATCAAACCATCCATGGAAGAACCAAGTTGTTCTTCCCCTGTGAATAAAGAAGATGGAAGAAAAAATCATCCAATTGCATCTTCTAGCATCATGAGATTGTTTGGGTTTTCTTCAAGCAGATCTTCCAAAGGTAGTAAGAATGAAGAAGCCACCTCCAATTCTACTAAGGATAAAAAAAATTAAGGATTAGAGAGTAGCTACTAATGGATTCCAAGAAGACGCATCTACTAATGGTTGCTTAAGTTCAAAAGAAGCATCTACTGATGGATGCTGTGATGAGGTACCTACTAATGGGTGCCTACGTTTTGAGGATACATCTTCTGATAAATGTCCATCTCTCTATGTGGGTTACATAGAGATACCACTTGACGAGGTTTCTGAAAGTACAAGTTCCCCTAATATTGAATAAGATGAAGTCCTTGTAGTCGAGGAAGAAGTCCCAGGATCGATCTCACTATCACCACATGAGCTTCAAGAAGTTGATCCATTGGTAGATGATGAGGAGGTTGATTCTCAATCTTCTCCTGATGAAAGGCCACTCGAGATGAGTAAAATAAAGAGCAAGGAGTCCTTACACATTCTCCATGACACACATGTTTTAGTGTCACAATATTGCTGGAGAGATGCTTCATTGGAAGTTTCATATTTCCTTGATGCCATGGAGAAGATTCAAAGAGTAATGTCCACAATCCAAGGTAATTTTTTTAGATATGTTTTTTGACAGAGATTATTTGCATGGGCTTGTTCATATGTTACATGGAGCATCCTTGAAGGATGATGAAGAGATCTACAAGCTAAATGATGAATTATTGGCCATCGAAGATTCTTTGAGAAGAACTCAAAGTGCCCTCCAAGAATATTAGATGGAGATAGAGCAACTTCACCAAAACTTGCAAAGATCACTCATTCCAACCAGACAGTCTCTTATGGTTGGTTGTACTCAGATTTCTATGGAGGAAACTCATGAGATGGTGGTTCATGAGGTGAATGATGACATACATGTGCTTGAGGAGATTTGGAATGAAGATGATGGGTTTCAATCACATACAGTTCCCTAGAGTGAAACTGAGCTTCTTCCTAGAGTGAGTCATTCCTCCATTGAGGAATCATAAGAGAACATGTTTGATGGACCAACCTTTGATGGAGTTGATGCATCCATTATCTTGATGGATGAGGTTTGAAAAGATAATATTTTTGTCCATGATCTTACATCAGACCCTTCTACTTCTTCCATGACATTTGAGGATGAAGTTTGGGTCAAGAATTTATTTTTGATGGTGCCTGAAGAGGAGCAGAAGGATACCACATTTGCTCTAGCTAATTTAATGATGGAACGAGTTCCTACCTAGTAGTTGTAGAGGCATCTCATGCCTATATTTGATTCCACCTCACATAAAGGTGCAAATGGTTCCCATTTTAATTCATTGAGGGGGATATACTGTGATTGCATGCATACTTTGACCAGTAGTAGAGAATTGGGAGTCTTCACATGGGGAAGCACCATGCTTTCCATTTGAACCATTGGGTTGGAGTGTCTCTTCTATTCCTATTTCGACAAGAAGATACATGAGTGATATTCTTGCTTTCATCTATGGAGGATTCTTTGACACATTCTACACTTCTTGTAAGAAGAATGGGAACCCATGGAATTTTTATGATGCCTACCCTTTTGATGATTGGACATGGGACTTCCACCCTTGTCATTTGAAAAAAAATTGCTTTGATCTTTGGTGCTTGTGTGCATTGGGAACATGAAGTACAATATGATTTGCATGTGCTTGGAAAGTTTGGAGTTAAGCAAGATGGAGGCCAAGCACCTATTCATTTCTAGAGATATTATGATTTTCCTCATGGAGGAAGTTTCAAAGTTTTGGAGGAGGCACATGATTTCATTTTGGTTGATCCAACCCCGATATTGATGGATAATCGTTTCCAAGAGTTGGTTCACTTTCCTTCACCCTACATGCATATGGAAACCAACACACATAGGGATGATTGGGTAAAGGGATTCTTTCTTTTGGTGCCACATGAGGAGAAGGAGGCTCCCACACTCTTACTTGATGATTTGATGGTTAGACCTTGGGGTTTGACAAGCACACCAGTCCCTGACTGGTTTGATGAGCATCATCTATGGATGCTATGTCATGCTTTGAAGACATGGGATTGTCACCTATGTCAATTGGATAGCAGTGATGTGAGGCTCTGTGTTGGTTTGCACATGGAACATAAGGAGTTTCATACTTGGTTGGAGGGACTCACAAAAGTTCGGTTTTGGATTGGAAGTGATGAAATTCTGGTATGGTGGAGTGAGCTAGACATATTCCATGATGATGTATTCCTCATGTTGATCCTGATGTTTGGAAGGATGTAGCTGAGACAGTGGGACCCTGGAATTATTTGGAATGACAGTTTTCCACAAGTAAAAGTGCCACTCGGAGACATGCAGCACAAACAGTGGGATCTGAGCATTATTCTCAGTTTTCTTAGTTGGGTTGAATTTTTTTTTAAAAAGAGTTAGTCATTGGGAGAATGACTATAATCAGAGTGTTGTAGCAGAAACATGGTGGAATTTTGATTGGAGTTGGAGTGGTTTCTTGCTTGAGGACAAGTAATCTTGGGAGGGGAGGACTGTCATGTCCCCAATTTTCCAGCACCAAGGGGGAGCTAAGAATCCACCAAACCCCCATGGATCCTATTGAGGACCAATGAATTAATTAATAAAAGGGGGGGATAAAATTATCCTAGGCAATTATTAACTAGAAATAATTTAGACTATAGTTGTTTTTAATTAAATTGAAAGAGATGTAATTATTATTTTTGTATTTTAATTATTAATTAAATGTGCTAATGAATTGGACAAGGGCACATAAGGAGACAAAGATAGCTCAATGAGTTTTAAACCAAAGAGGAAAGTGAAATAAAAACAGAGCAAAGAAAAAATGAAGAAAATTGGAGGAAAGTAGCACAAAGCAAGGTGCCAAGCAAAAAAGAAGGAAACTGACAAAAGCAGTGCATAAAGTAGACAAGGAGGAAAATTATAAACTTCTAGAAATATAAGGAGGGCATAGTTTCCAAAAGGAACAAAAGCTATCCAAGTTTCAAAAGGAATGAAACATCCATAAAAGCTAGAGGGCACAATTTCCAAAAGAGAGCAAAAGCTAGTCAGTGGAAAAGCAAGAAAGTGCCAACTTAGTCAAGGAAGGAACATTGGATGAGGATGATGTCGTTCATTAGCAAATTTGAATTTATAAAAAAGTAATATCACTTATAAAAGGATGAGGGCACACCAAATTCACATCTTTTGATAGTTTATTGTTTGTATGTGAGTAAGCTCAACCTTCTCTAGGCTTTGGTGATGAACCCTTAGCCACCTGTCAGAGATGTCCCCCATAGTTCCTATTCAAGTATTCTGCACATGATGCTGTGCATCCATTGATACCAATTTCCATATCTGATCCATACTTTTCATGTGAATATCCATCCTTCATAAGTTGATGCAAACATCCAGATGATTTGAGGTGGTTCTGTAGAGTTTCACTATGAGAGAGTAATAAGTCGGAGAGATTGCAAGAAGATACAGAAGAACATTGCACATCCCATGAGAGGCCATCATCCCATGTTCATACTGCAAATATGATACACTGACTACATCTCCTCTTCTTACTCCTTTCTGTAACCTCCTTCTTCTATCTTTGTAAAAATTCAAGAAAAGTGACTATTTATGATGTACGAGTCTATGTCATCTTAATTATTAGTTTAATGAGCACAATTATCATTTTCTGATTCTGTATATTTCATATTAGAGCTACATTAAATATCATAAGAGGATTTAGAGAGCCTCCTTTGGATGTTTGAGCCCATATGTTTCAAGACTATCTCATTATACATTTCCAATTGACTAGTTCTCTAGGATTTGTAATATATGGAGCTCTGAGTAATTATTTTCCTTTATGAAAGTTGATGTAGGTTTTAATTCACCTTTAGAATACATACCAACTCACAAATCAAAGATCATGATCCTTTATGATTGTTTGTATTCATATTTCTGAAGACTAGCTCATTGAGCATTTTTAATTGACTAATTTTGCAGTAGTTTTAATTAAGAGTTATCTGAATGTTCAATTTCGGTTTTATCAGTCATATGATATTCTTGAGAACTTTATGAATACCATCCAAGGCTCTCCCTTAGAATTTGTATCCCTCTTATCCTATTTAGGAGAGCTTGGAAACAATCTAGTTGAGCAATCCATCCTAGCCCCTTTTCTCCCTTTGCCCCTACACACTGCCATAACCTCCCAAAACCTATGTAATACTTGTCCAACAGTATATTAGGGGGTTAATCACCTGTTATCCATCTCTATTTGATTTCAAGTGTAAGTGAAAGAGTTAGTAGGCATATGTTGGTGTGCCTAGGAAGCCTTAGAGTAGACTTCATCCTGAATGATGTTCGAAACATAAATGGCCCTAGTACATTGTGCTTATAACTCTGAAGTTGGCCTTGATGATAATTTTATTTCTACTGGAAAATACCCAGTACATTTTGCAGATTTGAAAGTGTCCATCAGTCAAGCTTTGGGCGGGTTAATTAGTGGCATAGCCTAGTTCCTTATTCACTAGTTTTGAGAACTAGTTACTGCTTGCAAAATTTCTGATTTGAAGTTTGAATTTTGAGATAATATGATCTGATATCAGATCAGGGATATTACATTGATCTCGTCCTCTGGCTTATTGAAAAGTGATCCTTTTGATATCCTTGAAGAATATGGATCAAATGTACCTTCCTTTGAAGTCGATGTAACAACCAACCCTTGTTCCTAAGTCTACTGGTAGTAAGTCTACATCAAATGAATATGTCAACATACATGCACAACTTCTTCAAACCAACCAACCTAGTTCATAGATGACTTGTTTACTTTGATTGAATGTTAATATTATTGAAGCCGTTGAACCTCATATTGGTGATGTCAGTATTAGTCAGCAAACCCACAGTGAGGAAAAACATGGAAGTGTTTACTTGATGGCTCGTGTTCTCAAAACTTGTGATCCTGACAACGATATTAATGCTCAAGGAATATCTCAATGGGAGAATTCTATTCATGCTGAAATTGATTCCTTATTTAAAATTCAGACTTGGGATTTAGTTCCCCGACCACATGGAAAGAATGTTGTGAAGTGTTGATGGGTCTATAAAACCAAGTTTACCTCAGAAGGTGTTTTTTAATGCCACAATGCTCATCTAGTATCCAAGGGATTCTCTCAACAAGAAGGTATCCACTACACTAAAACCTTTACCCCTATTGCAAAGATGAACTCTATTCAATTGATTCTTTCACTTGCTACTCAATTTGGATAGGAAATTCATCAAATGGTTTTGAAAAGTGCATTTCTTCATGGATATTTTTCTAAAGAATTATACATGGATAAACTTACTAGTTTTTTGAAGGGTTCCATTCTTATTTATTGACTGAATAAATCATTCTATGGCTTGAAGTAAACCCCACGTGCTTGATATGAGAAGATTGATAATTTTTTCACCAATCTTGGATTCAAAAATTGTGAATATGACTACCGTATATATGTATTACATGCTTATGGTGGTACTTTGATAATTGTATTGTATGTTAATGATTTAGTCATAATTGGAAACAATGTTGACTTAATTTTGAATTTGAAGAAACAACTTGTAGATACCTTTGAAATGACTGACCTTGGTCTTCTGCATTTATTTTTGGGTATCCAAGTGTTTCAAATGAAGGATGGTATATTTCCTTCTCAAACCAAATATGGTTTGCATCTTTTGAAATGATTCAAAATGGTCGACTATAAGTCTTGTGGTACACTTTTTAGTTGGGCATGAAATTGTCTAATGACTGTGACTCTCCCTGAGTTGATGCCACTCTTTATAGACTATTGGTTTCTATTTTGATTTACTTAACTCACATTTAGCCTGGCATATCCTTTTTCGTTAGTGTGGTTTCTTGGTTCCTGCAGGATACCAAAGAAAACCACTAGAAAGATGAAAAGTGAATTGTTCAGTACTTTAAGGGTACTATCAATTTGGAATCAAATATTGTCATGGTTCGGATCCACTGGTCAATTTTACTAATTTTGATTGGGTTAGCGATATTGACAATAGAAATCCCATTTCTAGATATGTGTTTTGACTTAGTTTTAGACCCTTTGTATAGTCATGTAAGAAACAGAAGGTTGTCTCTCTTTCAACTATATAACATGGGTACTGTGGCGCTGATAATGAAAGTACATAGGAGTTTTGGATTTCTCAGAATTTGGAGGAGCTTGGTTTTCCTATTTAGGCCTTGATTGTTATCTACGTGACAATCAATGTGAAATTCAAGATGTCGATAATCCTACTGTGCACAATAAAATGAAACATGTTTAAATTCATGTCCACTAATTGAGATGGTTGATACAAGACAATGTTGTCACTCTTGTTTATTGCAAGACAGATGATCAGGTTGCTGATATATTTCTGAATCCTTTATCAGAAGCTAATTTTGTTAAACTTTGGGCTATGCTTTGGATTTAGATAGCTGTAATTATGGGGGGGGTTTCAAAGAACATAATTCCACCTCTTGAATCTCCAAAGTGTTATGTTGACTGGGGGGTGTTGGAACCGAAGTTCATGTAGGTTTATCACACATTTGGATGTTCTAGAGATAGTTAATAGAAATTAAACAGTTGATTAGTAGAGAAGTCGTCTGTAAGCTCAAATGAGCAACTGATTGATTGATTGAATAGATGGTCAATGAGGTAGTCGTTTGGATGGTTGACTCGACTAGAAAAACTATCTAATCAACATAATGATGTGGTCTTTCAGGAAATGGTTAGGACTAGTGACCCTTATTTATGGACCAGGTCTCCATCAATTCAAGAAATTTTGTTAGATATGGAGACTATAAAAGAACAACCTTATGGTTTGTACTAACATAACGATGAATATTTGCTATTTAAGAGATGATGCATTGTGATTAAGTGTTGTAAATGGTGTCTATTGACACCAACTCTGTTCTTAGAATTTTTATTATGCTTTTTGTTGTTCTTATGTAATATGAGTTTTTCAAACGGTATTTCCCAAACACTCACAAACCTAATACATGCATTCAATGTCTCATATAAGGGAAATGGCACCAATTGGGTGATTCCTAAGGTTGACACTTGGTGATAGAGGATTTAATATCCCATATTTCCCATCTCCTCTTCCCCTTTAGTGGAATCATAACCCCTCTAGTGCTCTTTACACAAAAAGGAAAATTTTAGGGGCTAAATTTTGACCCTTTTTTCCAAAAAGAAATTTGCCAATTTCCATTTTCTTCTCAATTTATTTTCCCAAATTCCACGAGATATATATTTTTACTCTAAAAATCGCTAAAATTGTCCAAAAACTATATAAAATCCTTATAAATTTGAATATTTTTACAAAAATACCACCCAACATTTTATGGTTGGAAATTGAAGAATTAGTAAGATTCTGCAAGATTTCTACACTTTAATAAAATTATGTATCCTTAAAATTTTTGTTGTTACACAATCATCTTGGACCATAAATATTGTTTTGCAGCATAATATTTGCCTAGATTTTACATCATCATGACAAGCCAACCACATGGTCCATATAGATATATTTATATCATATACGCCTAGCCATTCACTAGTCAGGCCTTGGCCTTGAGCTCTGCACTAGGAATTGATACTAGCACATTTACATCATTTTACATAATCTAATTCAATACATTACATGGGTCGAACTAGGAGTATTATAGGAGATTTGCAAAGCTTTTTAAGCAAGAAATTCTGGCCCCTCAAAAGAATTAGATTGTTTCCTTTAATTATACATTATTTCAAAATAAATACATACATTTCAAAATAAATTTGACTAGATTTTTTTCTCAAATAAATTTGATTATTAGATATAGATTTTCCAAACAAATAAAATTGATTAGATATATATTTAAAAAAAATGGTATAGATTCAATAATTTTGTAGAAATAATAATAAATATTTAAGAATGTGAACATTATACGATGGAAATTTGAAGTGTTTAATCACTTGATTTTGATTGAATTTTAATGACAAAAATTAAAAATGCATTTTATATCATGCCCAGACTTACCTTCACAATTTATTAAAGTAAATATTGAAAATGGAAAATCTAGGAGACAATGTTCCTAGAGATATTTTTAGATAATAAATGATTAGGGAAATTAAAAGTTTTTTAAACTAAGTGAAATAGCTGCAAATATAAAAATATTGTTTAATTAATAAGTAAAATTAAAGATTTTATTTTAAAAACCACTGATAGAAACTGCCCTAGTATTTGAATATCTCAAGGATTTTGATAAGAAAGGTTTAAGATGTACAATAATATAGTTTTTGGTTAAATTGATGATAAAGTTCTTGTGTTTTGATATAAATTTAAAGTTGGGAAAGTTCATAATTGTAAAAATAAATTATGTTAATTTTTAATAAAATAAAAATCGACATAAAGTAAAGCATACTTCTAATAAAATAAAATCTAAATAAAAACTTATATAAATTAAAACCCATTTCTAATAAAATAAAATCTGCGTTAAAAATCAATTTATAGTAAAAAGCATACTTCTAATAAAATAAAATCTAAATAAAAACTTATATAAATTAAAACCCATTTCTAATAAAATAAAATCTGCGTTAAAAATCAATTTATAGTAAAAATTTGTTGTAAAAACTTAACAACCATGAAGAATCTCCTAGAATCTGGAATTTATGAAGATCCACCTCCTAGAAAATAACACTGAATAACACCAAGAGCATGTGTGCATTGATCTCTTCTCATAGCTAGTAGCTGAAATGCATTAGAGTTATTTTTTCACGACAATTTGTGTGCATTATAAATCCTAGTAGCCTCAATATGCAAATGTGGACTGGCATAGCCCTTATATTAAATTTGGGTTTTTGGGCACTATATTGAAATTTTCATGCCAAATGTTGGACATGGTTATCATCACCAAGCAAAAGTAATGATGGGTCTTCGAGGAAGCTTTTAGAATTCATAAAAGAGCTCAATGGATGGATGAGCCAACCGCACTAGAGGCCAACATTTTCAAAGATTTTGGTAAAATTGACTAGATTGGTTCAACAAAATTAATACAATAGTGATTAATACCAGAAACATCTAAAAAAATCAATATTAATATATATTTTAAAAATAATTTTATTTACTTCTTTTAAATTTTAAGTTTTGACATTTATAAATTTTTATAAACTATAAAATGAAAGACATGAAAAAGATATTACTCTTGTCATCTAAAAAATACACAACCATCATCAAATTTGTGCAATGTGTCATTAAGTTAGGGTGGCAACAACCATTAAATTTGAGGACATAACGTACTGAAAAATGAGGGTTATGTTTGACGATTTGGACGGAGGATGAAACAACATGGCTTTAATATGAAATGGAGTCTACATTAATATGATTATAAATTATTGATTTAATTTAACACTACCAGTCATAACCATGGAAAAATAGTTCATGTTAGGTTAAATTTTTTTTTAAATTTGATAAATTAAAAGATATATTTTTATTTTCATACAATTTAGATTAATAAAAAAATCGAATATTTAACCATACCTTACCAATCAAATGAATTGATACAAAAGAAAAGAGAGTTTTGTGATTTTTGACTAAGAAACATCACTATAACCTCTGCATTGTAGGGACTAAAATAAGTTTTAGTAATTCAAAATATTTTTATCTATTTTTAAAATAATCATATTAATAAACAAATTTACCTCAACTTTATACATCATAAAACATATAAATAATTTAATCATAATAAAAAAAAATTCACATCAAACATATTAATAAAACAATCATTCTAATAAACAAATTTACGTGAACTTTGTACAACCTAAAACATATATGAAGCTAATCACTGTGAAGCACCATTGAATTTAATCAAAAGAACCATTCTCGAGACCATTTTTCATAACCAAACGTATCCCAGAAGTGCTCTCCTTTCAATGAATAGATTTGAAAATGCTCTCCTTCATTGTCCTTAATTTTTCATAGTTGACAATACAAAGCACGACAGATAAAACTATAAAAATGATAATGTATTCAAAATACATAATTTGGTAAGTGAAAAAATATGCAAAATAAAGGAAAAATTCAAATATGTTGAAGACGCCCCCTACTCCCAATGGTGTGAAATATACACCGTTCAACATCATATCTCCTTTTGATGTCCAGTTTCAATCCTTCCATTCGCTCTCGTCCTTGCTTATTCCTCATGACCATATCACTGGATATGCACTCAGTAGTCGGTGTGCCTCCCTAGCTACCAATACTAAGAAGCAATGTTGCCACATATTTGAAAAATAATGACATCACTTATTTGAGATCAATCCAGTTAAAATTAAATAATTCTTTGATTGGCCTTTAAGCCATTTGAGGTGCCCATGTTCATCGGCATATCATGTGATCTGTTTCTTTGTTGACTAGTCTTTGGAATTGAACTTTTGTGTTTAACTAGAAGCCTATAAGGCAATTTTTCCTCGGAACAACTCCCCTCAAGATTTATGTTCTATGTAGGTATCTGTCGAGCTCTAATTTTTGGTGATAGTGCCATGGGAAATTGAATTCCCTTGACACTTTGAATCACTCAACAAATCCATATGATTAACTTCCTTTTTAGCCCCTTTTTTTGCTTCTATCGACTATTTTAATGTTTTTTTCTTCACATTTTTGAAAAAGTCGGCCCTATTTATCAGGATGATACTATTTTTGGTGTTTTTTGCGCTGATCAAAACAAGTAGGCACTAACTTAGGTGCTAAATAGCACCTAATTTAATGACTAATTTAGCACCCAAGTTAACGACAAATTAGCGCCCAATTTGTTATGGAGAAAAACTTCCTATGGCTTAGGGTAGAACCACAACAGATAGAGTGACACTAGAAACCAACTCAATTATCAAGTATGTTATATAAATATGAAATGACAACAACAAAAAGAGAAAACTCTTACCTCAACCAAATGTTCAAAGAAGACCACCATTGAGCTCACACTTCAATGCTCCTTACCTACAACCTGTCCTCAACAACTAAGATATACGAGCATATAATATATATACAAATTGTTAGCATGTAAACTAGCATAGTCCATTAACATATTAAAAAAATATACCCAATGAGAATAATATAAACATGTGTAACATGAATTGGATGAGAAAAGAGTATTTCTATTAATGTAATGAACATAAGTACATAGTAAAAACCTTATGTCGACAACTCGTCAGAACTGAGAAACTAAGTTCCTCCACCTAGGCCTCCACCACCTCAATCCTCCATGGAAAGGAAAGCTCACAAGTTCAACGAGTAATTGGGTTCATCCTTCACAAGATAGGGAAGAGCTTGGGAGATGAAAATAAAATATTTCACTCTAACAAGGACAAAGGGATGCAGACTCAAGGAAATGGAAATGGGGTAAAATTCCTCCAAATTTTTCTTTCTCTCTAATTTCTTCTCCCTCAAATGCTCCACAATGGATCAATATATAACCCTCGAAGGAGGTGGAGGGTTTAATTAGAGCATTTTCTAGCATATACAAGGCCAAGGATCAAAATGGTCGTTACTTCGGAAGTAAAACCCGAAATATTTTCAATTTTGAGCATGAAACTTGATGTATGTGGGTTGTAATGGATCAATCTATGTATATGCGTGGTGAAATCATGAGGAATTCAGCGAATGTTTGTGTATTGTATGGATTTGTGTGATTATGAAAAGTTATTGGTGGTGATGCAAGTAAGTTTTTTTGGTTATCTTTATGAAATGTTGAAAGCATTGTTTGGTGCATGTTGTAGTTTTTTCTTGGTAAGATGTTTTTTATTGTCTATGATGAAGATTAATAAGACTAAAATACATTTATCATACAATTCATGATGAAAACTACAATTCATACAATTCAAACAAAGTGAATGAAGACTAAAATACAATTCATAAGGAAAAAATGTCACCATACCTCAAGGATTTCTCTTTGCTTGCAATGTAGAATGGTCTTTTGATGTGTCCACTAGATGTAAGTAGAGTTCAAGTGTGCCCAAGCAACATGAGAATTCAATCCAAAGATCCAAATACATTGCAACTGGTGTGTGTATTCAATCCAAATTTCCAAATAAACTCCAAGAGGTGTGTGATCTCAATCCAAAATGAAAAATATTGTCGAGTTGTGTGTGTTTCAAATACATATTGTGGGAATTGAGCGAAAAAAATGCGGGAGAAGAGCTCGGGTCATTTGGAAATTTTCATGTTCAGCAGGGGCGTGCACGCGCCAGAGGCATGCATGCACTACTAACGCGCATGTGTGCTAGTCTATAATGTTTCTTTGTTCGGTGGGTAACGTTTAAGCACATTTGTTGCTAAGTAAATCCCTATTTGTCTGTTTATTCCTAGAGCCCCTCCCCCCTAAACTTCTGTAAGTCCTCAACTAAACCATATTCCCCAAGTGCTTAGGTGCTTATGGGTTTTGGGATTTAGGGCTTGTGGGTTAGGGGGTTTAGGTGTTTGGGGTTAACTAGGATTTAAGGGTTAGGGTATAGAATTTGGGGAAATAATTTATTATCTAGTAGTTAGATTCCATTTGACAATGGAAGTATGGTTAGAAGTGAGAACTCTACTAGGATATGAAAGATAGTGGAATGAAATCACTCAATATATATTTCAAAAAATGGATGGATGATGTCTCGATTCAAGAGTTCATAAACTTACCTTTACTTGTTATGTGGGTAATTTGTATGTCTACAATTGAAGTCATATTTCAATATGAGTCTCTTTCATAAATTCAAATATATTTTAGAATTCAATATAAGCTTTGATAGTTTATGAGATCAGTAGAAAAAAAATCCTCCAATGTATCAAGGACTTATGGAATTTGAAGAATCTTATGCTCAGGGTTAACTCAATGGGGCTTCTTAGGGAAAATCGAGTAATTGTGAATCCCCAAGCACCAATATTATATCTAGCTCATTCACATATTTTTGTTCTTAATGGACTTGGGATCATATGGGACCAACAATTGGGTAGAATTACAAGCATTGGATCTTATTACAAATCATGGGATATTTAGTTTCATGTATAGAGAATCACTTGGCCTATGTTTCATACAAACATATAGACCATGAGATAAATTCCATGATAGATGCATAATCAAAATAAGCAATTACAAAACAATTGGGTTTTCTAAATTTTTCAGGAGTACTTGAAGATGGTGCATCCACAACACATTTTATATGAAGGTGGGATTTTGGGGTTTTGGGATTTAGGGCTTGTGGGTTAGGGGGTTTAGGTATTTGGGGTTACTTAGGATTTAAACATGTTTAAAAACTAGTGTCATGCATACCTAGTGCACAAAATTTTTGAATGCTGCCGATATCCCCATTTGAAGGCCATAAATACCCTCAAGAAGTCATATATGGTGGTTCAAGGAATCATTCCAAGACCATAATCCCTATAGTGGTATTTATAATAGCCTAATACCCGATATTACTTCACCAACGATAGTTAACACCCAAGAACCCATCCTTGGTGCTCAAAAACCAATAATGGTACCCATATCCAACCTTAAAGGTCAATGATACACTCAAGAGACGGTGTCTGGTGGTTCCCGGTGACATTCTTAGTACTAGATTCCTGGAAGCTTCTTTTAGGGCCTACTAAGGACTAGGTTCCTACCTCATACCATGTTTATGCTACCATGAACAAATCCTTGTACTAAAAACCTTCTAATGGAGCCCATACCCCTCTTAGAGGCCATAGATCCCACCAAAGGATTGAACACTTGGATACTGTGTATTGAAAAACTCCTAATGGCACCAATATACCCACTTCAATTCCATGGATACCTTGGAAAGGATCTCTGTGATGGCCCAATGTGTTGTTCATGGATTTAGATGTATATTTACTTCCTTTGGGACCTAAGGCCCAAGTTTAATCCCTTGACCGTGATTAAAACCCTAGTGCCAAGCATACCTAGTGCAAACAAATTTTGAATGCTTCCCATATCCCCATTTGAAGGCCATAAATACGCTCAATAAGTCATTTATGGTGGTTCAAGGAATCATTCCAAGACCATGATCCCTATAGTGGTATTTATAAGATCCTAATGCCGAAGCTTCCTTCACCAACCATGGTTAACACCTGGGCACCCATCCCTCATGCTCACAAACTAATAATGGTACCCATATCCACCCTCAAAGTTCAAGGATACACTTAAGAGATGGCATGTGGTGGTTCCTGGTGACATTCTTAGTCCTAGATGCATGAAAGCTTCCTTTAGGGCATACTAAGGCCTATGTTCCTACCCCCTACCATGTCTATGATGTCATTAACCAATTGTAGTACTAAAGACCTTCTAACAGAAACCATACCCCCTCTCATAGGCTATAGATCCCACCAAAGGCTTCAACACCTAAATAATATGTATTGAAAACCTCCTTGTGGCACCAATATACCCACTTCAATTCCATGGATACCTTGGAAAGGTCCTTTTTGATGGCTCAATGTGTCATTCATGGATTTAGATGTATCTTTACTTCCTTTGGGACATAAGGCCCAAGTTTACTCCCTTGACCGTGTTTAAAACCCCAGTACCATGAATACCTAGTGCAAATTTTTTTGAATGATTCCCATATCCCCATTTGAAGGCCGTAAATACCCTCAAGAATTCATCTGTGGTGGTTCAAGGAATCATTCCAGGACCATGAGCCCTATAGTGGTATTTGTAAGAGCCTAATTCCTAAGCTTCCTTCACCAACCATGGTTAACACTCGGGCAACCATCCCTAGTGCTTAGAAACTGATAATGGTACCCATATCCACCCTCAAAGGTCAAGGATACACTCAAGAGATGGTGTGTGGTGGTTCCTAGTGACATTCTTCGTACTGAATGTCTCGAAGCTTCTTTTAGGGCCTACTAAGACCTATGTTTGTAACCCCTACCATGTCTATGCTACCATGAACCAATCCTAGTACTAAAAGCCTTCAAATGGATCCCATACCTGCTCTTGGAGGCCATAGACCCCACCAAAGTCTTGAACACTTGGATACTGGGTATTGAAAACCTCCTAGTGACATCGATATACCCACTTCAAGTCGATGTATACCTTGGAAAGGTCCTCTATGATGGCTCAATGTGTTGTTCATGGATTTAGATGTATCTTTACTTCCTTTCGGAACTAAGGTCCAATTTTACTCCCTTAACCATGTTTAAAACCTAGTACCATGCATACCTAGTGCAAAAAAATATTGAATGCTTCCCATATTCCCGTTTGAAGGCCATAAATAACCTCAAGAATTCATCTATGGTGGTTCACAGAATCATTCCAAGACCATGATACCTATACTGGTATTTATAAGAGCCTAATGCCTGAGCTTCCTTCACCAACTATGGTTAACACCTAGGAACCCATCCCTAGTTCTCACAAACTAATAATGGTACCCATATCCACCCTCAAAGGTCAAGTATACACTCAAGAGATGGTGTGTGGTGGTTCCTGGTGATAGTCTTATTCCTAGATTCCTGGAATATTCTTTTAGGGCCTACTAAGGCCTAGGTTCCTACCCCCTACCATGTCTATGCTACCATGACCCAATCCTAGTACTAAAAACCTTCTAGTTGATCCCATACCCCCTCTCAGAGGTCATATATTCCATAGAAAGGTCTTGTTTGGTGCTTTAATGCCTTGTCCATGTCCCTTGTAGGGTATTTTTTAAGGATTCTAATATTATACTTAAGTATAGTATCATAGGAAATTATTTTGGATTGAAAAAAACATGTATATAGATAGGTAGGTGAATAGTAAATATAAAACATACAATTTACTACTGAAATGTGTAAATTTTAGCAAATATTATGATAAAAAAACATATTTTATGTAAATATAGGCGATATTAGAGGCTAAAAATGACCAAATAGCGAATTTATTTTTTGAAAAAAATACCCAAAAATAGCCAATTGGCGAAATTTCGCCCCTAAAAATTACCCTGATCCCTTGACCCCTAAAAGACACCTTTAGGGCATACGGCCCAAGTTTCATCCACTGGTCATGGTCAAGGATCCATAATCTATACCAAGTGCTCAAAACCTCCCTATGGTTCCCATATCCCAACTTAAAGGTAGATGATACTCTCAAGAAACCATTGGTGGTGGTCTAATGCATTATTCTTCGAGTTAGATGCCTAGGAGTATAATTTAAGTCACAAGGGTTGCGTTTCCCCCCTTAAAATGTGCATGGTTCCATGACCCATCCTTGGTGCTAAAAACCTTCTAATAGTGCCCGTATTTCAAGTGAAAGATAAATATTCCATAAATAACTCATGTTTGGTGGTTTTGAGGCCTTGTTGATGGATTTTGAGCCCTAGGGGATTCTTTTTGGGCCTAGTGATTGATTTTCATTGTCTAACGTTGATCCAAACCTTGAGATCATTTCCTAGTTCACCAAAAAGACTAATGGTGCTAATATGCAAACTCAAAGGTGAATATTTCTCTTGGGAGGTCATGTCTGTAGGTTCACGGCATTGTTTTTGGCTTTGGATGCACAAAATTATCCTTTAGGGACTAATGCTTAGTTTTCCTCCCATCACCTTCTTGAGGGCCCCGTGACTCATACCTTTTTCCAAGAAACTCATAATGGTGCCCATATCCCCTCGGGAGGTCATTTTTAAGGTTTGAGGCATCGATCTTGAGCCTAAATTTCTATCATCTTCATTAGGGAATAAGGCATGAATTTTCTCCCTCAACCATGTCTAAGACCCTCATACCTATACCTAGTGATCATGCATTCCTAATATCATTATTATTTCTACGCATAGCGAAGGATATGCTTGAGAAGTCATGTGTAGTGGACTAAGGCGTTGTTCTTGAACTTGGATTATTACATTCTTATTTTAGGGATTAAATCCAAGGTTCCATCCCTCAACCATGTATATTTCCCAAACACCCATACCTAGAATCCAAAACATTAGAATGGCCACACCCATATTCATACTTGGAATCAAGGATAGGCTTGGGAAATCCTATGTCATGAATTTAGGTGTTATTCATGGAAACAAATGACTAAATCTCCTAACCCTTGTGGTTATGGAGAGAGGGGGTGAGGGAGGGAGGAGGGATTTGGTAAAGTGGAAGAGAGAGGGGGGATTGGGTGTATAGGAAGAGAGTGGGGGGGGGGGGGGGGGTTTAGGGAAAGATGGAAAAAAATGAGGGTATAAAACAATGAGTGCGTGCTAGTACGCATGCGCGCTAGTACGTGTGCGCGTATTTTTGTGTACGTGCGTTTAAATTAATTTATTTTTTGGCACCCTTGTAGGTTTGGTACTAGGTTCGGATTCCAAAACCTTGAGGCTCAGACTGAGTTATAGAAAAACACACCAATTTCTATAACTTCATTTTTTTCATCCTTCGTTCCGCATATGCTCCAATTTTGCACTATTGATGAAACTGTACACACTTGTCGAGCTCTGTGTGTAGATTCTAACTATATATTTTTTGAATAAATATGTTATTGTTTTCTATTTTTAATTGCACTCATGTCAATTTGTATAATACATAAGTCGTTTATTTTGGCTATAACTTTTGAGGGGCTTACCTATTTCGAAAACAAAAAAGAACCTGCACAAGAGTACAAGAATACCTACAAACTAAAAATTAAAATTGATTGATTATGTTAAGACCATGATAGGGTGGACCAACACTCGGCCATGTCATTTTAGGGCTTCACTGACTTTCTTAATTTAAAAAATATATTAAATTAACTTTTAAAATTTTGGAAAAATAGCCTTGCACAAGATCCACCTATTGCCTACGCCTCTACATATTTTTTTACACATAATTTGACAATTTACATAACAAACTGGTGGACCAACGCCAACATATGCATTATGTTTTAGATAAAAAAATAACATACCAATATTAGAATAATGACATTTTGGGGGTGGTTATACCAATTTTCCATAAATAAAAGTTATACAATGTGATATGATTGTCTACGTATCATCTTTTTACACCTAATTCTAAAAATATTTGTAGGTACCTCTAATAAATAATTTTAATTCAATCAAATTTATGTTTTTCCAACATACCATTGCAACTAATGCATCATAAGTGGGTATCATTACCTTGCACCAACCCTTAAGGCACTGATTATTATCATTTACCCATTCAATCACTATTTTTCCATCACCAAAAACTTGAAGTGATTTGATTCCTTTCTTTATTGCAAATTTTAATAGGAGTTTAAGAGCACATAACTCTATAAATTTATTTGTACCTTTCACCAATCCTTCTTTGAAACATAGCTTGGAACCCTTATGTAAGAAAATAACTCCTCCTGCTCTAGCTCTGTTTGGATTAATTTGTGTTTCCCCATAAAAATAAGACCATGGTATGTCCTTCTTTGCATTTTCTCCTTCCAGCTGTCTGACTTTTGAAACTCTATCTTCCTGTGGGAAACAATTTAAGATAGCTGCTGCATTTTTTGCACACATTAAGGGAACAATGGTTTTGCCTTATAAAATTATATGATTATGTTCTATCCAAAGTTTCCAATAAATCATGAGAGGAATAATTTTGAAATTGTTGTAATATGGATTCAGAATCCATGATTTCAAACATTCATGAACATAGTTTCCTACCCAATTGAATTTGTATTTCAAAAAAGACTTCGATTTCTTTCCATACCTGAATTGAGAACTTGAATTTGTATTTCAAAAAAGACTTCGATTTCTTTCCATACCTGAATTGAGAACTTGCAAGTAACGATAAGGTGACAATTTTATTCTTCAGCCACATTGCGTAGGGCACATCTTCCCGGTCCTTCCCAACTTCTTCTTTGTAAATGATCCCATGTCAAATCCTTATCACGTAAAAAGAATCACGTAAGAAGTTTTGATTTCGCTGGGCAGTTTAAGTTCCAAATTGACTGCCTACACCAGATAGGATTTGAATAGTCCAATCCCATTAGCAATTCATAACCTTTATTTGGAGTATATCTTCCGTGAGAATCATAAATCCATACCAATTGGTCTGATATTGTAGTTAGGTGAATGTGATTAATAGTAAATCGTTTTACTAAAAAATTCCAGGTTGTAGCCCCATCACCTCTAAAATCCATGGTTTCAGCGCTCTTCCATCATTGATCTGTTAAGGAAGTGTTGCGGTTGTGTGCTAGCTGATTGAGAGTGAACATGCATTTAAATATGAGTTGAAAAAAAATATGGATTGGAAAATTAAACATATTTCCACTTCCCACCCAGGAACATTCTCCCACGCGAACGTTATAACCATCTCTGAATTTCCAAGAAAGTTTGTCTCTAGTCACCCTAAATAAATTTACAGGAGCTTTCCAAATGTTTGAAACATTCTGTATTTGTTTTTGCGGACCTCCAAATCCATTCCAAAATGGTTAATGGATTTATATAATTCTGAATAACAACATATCTCCATAATCTCGTCCCATAAATTAGCCTCCAAATGATTTTTGCAGCAAGTGCTTTTGAAAACACCACTAGACATTTCAAACCCAAGCCACCCTGAATTTGTGGAGTTGTAAGGTTCTTCCACTTTATCTAGTCCATATTTTTTTGATCTGAGGAGACTGACCATAAGAAGTTGAACAAGATTTTCCTAATTGCAATCAATATGCATTTGGGAATCCAAGAGAGAGAGCTCCAATAAACTAGGGTATCTTCAAGGATGGATTTTTCTAAAACTAATCTTCCTACTTTAGACAACCATTTGTGACTCCAATTTGCAATACACTTTTTAGACTTATAAAGCAACCAGTTCCAGTATTTTTTGACATACGACATTGGTTTTAGAAAAAACCCTAAGTACTTCATCTCATTATCCAAAATATGTTCATTAAAAGGAAATAACCTCTTAAAAGTAACCATTTAATATTCTTTTATTCCTTCTCCTATAATGGAATATTTTTTATGATTAATTTGCATACTCGTAGCAAAGAAAAAAAGGTTGAGAATGTTGTCCATATCCTCCAAATATTTACTCGATCCTTCTGAGAAGATTAAAATGTCGTCTACAAAAAAAAAAGTGTGAAAGCCTACAAGTTCCTCCTATAAGAATTCTTTTGAAGTGGCCCTGCCTTTTTTCAATTAATAAGGATTCGTTGAGTCCTTATGCTACCAGAAGAAACAAAATAGGGGATAATGGAAATCCCTGTCTAATTCCTCTACTAGGCATGAAAAAGGAGTATGCTTCACCATTCACCAGGACATTAAAAGAAACCGAATTAATCTTGGCCATTATCCATTTAATGAATGGCACTCCAAAGCCAAACTGTGTTAAAAGATCTCTTAAGTAAGTCCAACTTACTCTATCATAATCCTTCTTTAAGTCAATTTTTATTATAATTGATTTCATCTTCCTTGTTATGATTGTGTGAAGTCCTTCTTGTGCTATGCCCACAACTTCATGTATCTGCATGCTAGGTAAAAACCCAAATTTCTCTTGAGAGATCCCTGCTGCTAAGAAAGGTTTGATCCTTGGACCGATTATCTTTGCAATAATTATAGATGGAGTTACACAATGAAATTGGTCTAAACTAGTCAAAAGTAACAAGGCAGTCTTTCTTTGGAATCAATGCTATAAAGGTTGTATTGAAAGAAACTAGCACATTCCCATTCTTCTTTGAGTCTTCAATACCCATTAGAATATCTATCCCCAAAAATTCAAACACGCCGATAAAATTCTACAATGAGGCCATTTGGCCCACGGATTTTCTCCTTATTTAATCTTTTTAATGTCTCCCCTATATCATTGCTTGAAAATTCCTTCATCAACTGATCGTTATCCTCCTCCTTAACCACACAAGGGATATATTGTTCTACTTTAACTATTTATGCAATGTTTTCATTATCCTTTTTTTAAAGAGAGTTGAAGAACTTTACTCCAGCCTTAGCTTTTTCTTCAAAATTGCTTACTTATTCCCCTTCATCCGAGTTTATTTTCCGAACTGAGTTGATTCCCTTCCTATGATTTGCAAATTGGTGAAATAAATTTGCGTTCTCGTCTCCTTTGGTTATCCAAAGAGCCTTGCTTTTAATTCTCCATTCTTCTTTTTGAATTAACAGTAGTTCCCTTCGCCTTTTTTCCAAATTCAAAATAGTTTCTTTAGAATAATTAGATACAAACCCCATACAATCATCCTCATTCCAATTCCTTAATTTAAGCTCTATATCTTTAAGTTCTTTGTCCTTAAGAGATCTCATTGTAGTAGAACACTCCAGAGAAACTTCCTTTACCTTTTTTAGGTTTTTTAAAAATGAATTGAATCCGACTCCGTACTTGAGGCTTCATGAGGAATCCAGACCAATTTAAGAAGCTTAATAAGATCAGGGTTTTCTTACCAGGTTGGATTAAGTTTAAAGGGTGTTGGTGCAATAAACCCCATATATGCTAGCTCTAGAAATATAGTTCTGTGGTTAGAATCTCCGCCATTACCCACCCATTTCCTAAACCTAAAGGAAGAATCTAAAAGGCCTTCACAAATTAAGAACCTATCAATTCTCTTGGAAATCCTATTTTGGAGGACTCATCTGTTGCTCTAGGTTGGGGTGAATTTTATATGTTCGATATCCAGAAGACCTACCGAATATAAATTTTGTATGAAGAAATCATATAAGCTATCTTTCAAAGATTTTGGACCCCAAATATCACAAAAACCCAACGAAAAATTTAAATCACTCCCCAGAATCAAATATTTATCCTCCATAATATTTTTGGATAGAAGGTCTTCCCAAAAGAGAACATTATCAGAGTAGGGACCATATACATTTACAAAAAGAAAATACTTACCTATAGATAAGGAGGATAAGACAATTCCCAGTACTGAGTCCATAGTTCGAGAATTTTTCAGATTCCAACTCTTTTCCTTCCATCCTGTAATTAATCCTCCACAGCGTCCTTTAACATCCGAGTAGAAAAAATCCCAACCTTCTAAAGATTTTTTTTAGCTCTATAGTTAATCTCCATCCTTTCATCATTGTTTCTTGAAAGAAAAGAATGTCAAGGTGATTGGAATAACTTTTTATTTATAAATGATTTTACCACTACAAATTTTAGATCCTAGTTAATGCGTAAGTAAAGTCATTTGTTGCCAAACTTAATGGATATTTGGTCTATTACTAATGAATGAAGTATTCAGAAAATGTGACTACTCATCTTTTTCATAAATTTTAAAGTATATTTAAAATCCATAGATAAAGTGATGGGGATTCAAATATAGTTAAATAATTCAAATGTGTAGTTATAAAATCTTAGAAGGAAGGGTCTTAAAAAAAATTAAACAATCCAGATTTGATTGCATAAGTGAAATTTACTTGCACATCATAAGAAGAGGAAGCACATTGGCCAAAATTTGGAAGTTTACAACTTGCATTTTGGAGAAAAGCCAGAGAGAGTAAGTTTTTTAGTTGGAGAGAACCAGATCGAACAATATTTGTAGTTTGTATTTGAAATGGAAACTTAATAATCAGGTTCATGGTTCAACTAAGCTGGTAGAATGCATTACAATAAAAATGACATTTCAGTTTCACATTAGCATTATTATTTGTGAAGGATTTAGAAAATATTCAATTTTTAAATAGTGATGCAAAAGCGGAAATAATATGGGGCTATTCATGTGATGCTTAATTTTTTGGTGCAAAATTGGATTTTGTAAAGGATGTTAATTTTGGTGTTAAATGAACACATGGCATTGCATGATGTATGGCGCAAACCACAAAAACAAATTCTAGGTGGATTGAAATTTTGTGACGCAAAACACCAAAATTAAAATTAATGTGTGTGTATATGTCAATATGGTGTAAATCACCACAAAATAACAAATGGTGCAAAACATAAGAAAAACAAAAAAAATGGCATATTTAGCATGTGTGTGTAAACCACCACAAGATAACAAATAGTGCAAATAAAACATAGCAATGCCATATCTTACAAGGTTGTATTTTTAATATATATATAGAGAGAAAGAGAGAGAGAGAGAGAGAGAGAGAGAGAACACAACTATGTAGAGGTTTATTATGGATCTCATTTAAAGTTTAATGTGAATGACACTTATTATAAAATTAAAAATACAAAATAACAAATATTTTCTCTATGTTATGTAATATAAAAATAAAGATAAAATATTCATTGTAATTATAAATTTTATATAAATTTTATTTTATAATTTTTAAATAAAAACAAAAATATTATTAGTTTATTTTTAAATTCAATTACAAAAAAATATAAATCTGAAATCTTAATTATAATAATAAAATATTATTATTTAAAATATTAATTTTGTTAATAAAATAATATTGATTAAAATTTAATCACACAACATATTATCTTCAAAAAATCATTTACTAAATTGAATTATATAAAATCATAAATATATAAAAAAAAATGATTGCAAGTTCTTTTTTTTTTCTATTAAAAAAACCATCTTCAAAATTAAGTCAAACGATGAATCCTCCAATTTTGAACAATTATCCTCCCAATAAATCTCAATAACCTTGAACAATGGTAAATTCATATGCGAGTGGCCCTTTTTTTATTACAAGAATTCAGATAAAAATGAAGATCATCCACTTTAATTTTTGGCTAATTTTGATATGGTATAGATAGAGAAAAACGATGCCGTATGAACAAAATTTGAAATACTTTTTTGGAAGCATATGTTTACATTGATTCAAACACTAAGCTTATTATTTACATTATTTCATTTATATTTATTAAAAAATTTCATATAACAATGAATTTAAAAAATAAAATAAAAAAAGTTAAAATTAATTGTAAATAAATTAAATTTCAATTGGTTTGGATTCCTTCTCTTCTTTTAAAAAAAATATTCTTCTTCAAACTATAATGAATTTGCTTCCTTATAAGAAAATGCCCCTTCTTTCTATGTCAGTCCACCTACCTCCCGTGCACTTCAAAACATTCCTATATATAGTGTTAGCCTTTCTTGCTCTTGAGAAAAACCAATCCAATATTAAGATGTTGGACTCTTCTTTCTCTTGAGTGCAACCTTCCTTCTTCATGCAAAGAATGAAGAAAATCTGATATTATGATGTTTATAATAAAACATAATAATTAAAAAACATGAATCAGAAGTGCATCTAGGGATATAAAGGGTAGAATCAATATTAAGATGTCTTTTTTTTACCAGGTTTCTTTAGTATATGCATTTGCTTTATTATAATTTATTTAAAAGAATAAATATTAAGATGTAAATATTAAGATGTCTGTTTATTAGAATGTTTCTTTATTATAGGAGTTTGCTTATTATAATTTATTTAAAATTAGTTCGCTTTATTATGGTTTTTTTAAATATTAGTTTTGTTTATTATGATTTTTTTATTTAGTATTTGTATGTATATTAAGTATAATTTTTTAATATTTGTTTTGTGATATTATTTTTAGAATATTCAATATTTATATTAAATAAAGGTTTGTATGATGTTAAGTAGAGTTTAATGTAAGAAGTGATTACATAAAAAGTGGTCAATTATGGTAGAGGAACGTTAGCACAATGGATAACGAATATTTTATGAAGCTACAACTTATTGTTAATGGAATAGTGTTTCATTGTTGTATTTTGTTTTTAGTGAAAAATCAAGTGTTTGTTCACGTCTTTCTTCACTACATAAAATACAATGAAATGTTAAAACACAAAGTCCAATGATAACCTTGGGAGTAATGTGCAATGCTTTAAGGCATTGTTCTTATATTTTGGTGATATTTTGATGAGATTTGTATATGGCCCAAGGCTTGAGTTTCCTCCCCCGACCTTGTCCTTGGCTCTGAGGCCCATACCTAATGCTCAAAACCTCCTTATAATGGCATACATATTTCCACTTAGAGACTAAGGATACCCTGGATATGTCATGTGTGGTTCTTTCAGGTGGAATTCATGACCATGGATGCCCAAATAATCCTTTATAGTCTATAGCCCATTTTTTATCTCTTGACCGTGTGACTTAGGACCCATACCTAGTACTAAAATATCCTAATGGCACACATATCTTGATTTGAGGGAAAAGATACCTTATAGAGTTCATGTGTGATGCTTTAAGGCATTATTCTTGGCCTTGAATAACTAAAAGATTTTTTGAGGGCCTAAGGCATGAACCAACCATCTATAGGAGATGAGATCCATAACTAGTTCTCTCCCTAATATCCCCACCCATAGTCGAAGGAAATCGTTAAAAGGTCTTTTGTGGTGGTTAGAGGCATCATGGTTAGCTCTGTATGGATATAATGTTTGTTTAGGTTCTAAGTCTTAGGTTTCCTCCCTTGACAATGTTGAGGCTATCAAACATATCTAATGCTTAACATCTCGTAAAGGTGATGACATCATTTCTATGAGTCCGAGGATATCTTGGGGCGGTCATGTGTATTGATTTCAAGTATATTTCATGTCATTGGATGCCTCAAAGCTTCCTTTAGGGCCTAATGCACAACATTCCTTCCTCAATCTTGTATAGAGCCTCAAAACCCATCACTATTACTCAAAATCATATGATAAAATCAACATATCCACTCATACACTAAATATACTCTCAACAAGCCATGCGCTTTTATTTGATTGATTCACCCTTATTGGACATGGATGCTTACAATAATTATCTAGGGCTCAAGATCCAATTTTCCTCTCTTGACCATGTTCAGGGCAACAAGACCCATACCTATTTTTCAATAAATGATAATGGAACTTAGATCCCCTCTAATATTGAAGGGATGCTCTTAGGAGATCATGTGTGGTGGCTAGAGGCATTTTTCTTAGCCCCAAAATACCTAGAATATTTCTTTAGGGCCGAAGGACAACACCCCCCTCCCAACCATGTCTATAGCCTTGATATCTATACTCAGTCCTAATATTTTCCTAATTGCACAAATAATCCGACTTGGAGGCCAAAGATACCATGGAAAGGTCCATTGTAGTTGTTCAACACATCATTCTTAGCTATAGATTCCTAGAATATTCCTTTAGATCATAAGGCCCAAGCTGCCTTCCTTGACCATGTCTAAGACCCCAAGATTTACACTTGGTGCTCAAAAACTTCTAATGGTGCCCATATTGTCACTAGAAGGCCAAATATACCCTCGAAAGATGATCTTTGTTGGTTGGAGGCATCATTCATGGACATTTTTCCTCGAAAAATGCCTTTAGATCCTGATTACTAAGACTCCTCCATTGAACATGGTTATACCTCAAAAAACTAAACCTAATGCTCAAAATATCCTAATGGCGCTGATATCTCCACTTGGAGGCTACATATACCCTTAGGATATCATGTGTGAAGGTTAAAGGTGAATTTCATGGCCCTACATGCCCATATTCTAAGTCATATGAAAATGATATTCTTATGAGATCAAGTGTGGTGGTTCAAGGTGTTGTTCTTTATGTAGGTTTCCTAAAATATTACTTTAGATCCTAAGGATTAGTTTCCTCTCTCAAACATGTCCAACGCCCCACATCCCATACTTGGTGCTCAAAACCTTCTAATGGTGCTGGATGCCACCACAAAAAGGCCAAATTTCCTACGTAGAGGTCATATGTGGTAGCTCAAGGGATGATTGATGGCTATTGAACTTAAAAAGCTACATTTTAGGCATGACGTCAATGTTTCATTCATTTACCTTAGTTGATGACTTAAGACCTATACATAGTTCTTAGATAATCATACTGGTGCCAATATTCCCATTAGAAGGTGAAGGATCCCTTGATATTGTTTCTATTCAAGGAAACAATCATAGGCCAATGATACCCTAATTGCACTGACTTCTTCTATCATAGGCAAATGATACCCTTAGAAGGTTATGTGTGGTTAGTGGAGGAAATCTTCTTATCCTTGTATGGATACAAGATTCTTTTAGGACCCAAGATTCAATTCTACTCCCATGACCATGTCCAAACCCCCAAGTCCCCAAGAATCAAATACATAGTGCAATGGATACCCCTTCAAAGTCATGTATGGTGCTTTGAGGCATTGTTCATGGCTCTATATTTCTCAATGGTTTCTTTATGACCAAATACATGGTATTTTTCCCTATAATGTCATTCCCAATGCCTTAATACATGTACATGTTTCTCAAAACCACCTAATGGAACCAACATCCTAAATCATAGGTCATTGATACACTTAGGAGGCCATGTGTGGTTGGTGGAGGAAACCTTCTTAGCCCTCGATGGATAGAAGATTTCTTTAGGGCCCAAGGTTATGGTTTCCTCCACTAACCATGCCCAAGGCCCCAAGGCCCCAAGACCTAGATATAGAGCACCATGGATACCCTTTCAAAGTCATGCATTGTGATTTGAGGCATTTCTCATGGACCTAGATTCATCAATGGTTTATTTTGTGCCAAAGGCATGGTATTATTCCCTAGAGAATCATTCCCAATGCTCTGAGACACATACACATTGGTCAAAATGACTGAATGACACTAATATCCTCAAGCATAGGCCAATGATACCCTCAAGAGGCCATGTGTGGTTGATCAAGGAAATCTTATTATCCTTGGATGGTTAGAATATTCATTTAGGTACATAGGTTCAAGTTTCCTCCCTTGAAAAGACTTGTACACATAGTGCTACATATATCCCTGTGAGGTCATGCATGGTGCTTTGAGGCATTTCTCATGGATATGGATACCTCAATGGTTTCTTCAGGGACAAAGGCATGGTTTTATTCCTCGGAACATCATTCCCAAGGCCCTGAGACACATAAATAGTAGGATAGTACTCAAAACCACCTATTGGAACTGACATCCTCAATCATAGGCCTATAATACCCTTAGGAGGCCATGTGTGGTTGTTTCAAGAAACCTTCTTAGGCTAGTTGGAGAGAATCTTCCTTTAGGGCCCGATGTTTACGTTTCCTCCCTTGACCATGTCTAATGTCCCAAGTCCCCAAGGCTTGGATACATAGTACCATGGATACCACTACAAATTTGTGCGTGGTGCATTGAGGATTTTTTCGTGGCTCTATATGCCTCAAAGGTTTCTTTAGGGCAAGATACATGACATTTTTACCTAGAATGTCATTACCAAGGCTTTGAGACATTTCCATAGATATTTCTCAAAACCACCTAAAGGCATCACCATCCTCAATCATAGGCTAATAATACCCTCAAGAGGCAATGTGTGGTTGGTGAAGGAATCCTTCATAGCCCTGGATGGATAGAAGGTTTCTTAAAGGCCCAAGGTTTAGATATCCTCCACTGACAATGTCCAAGTCCCCAACCCCCAAGACATAGATATAGAGCACCATGGATACCCTTGCAAAGTCATGCATTATTATTTGAGGCATCATCATTGGATCTTGGTTCCTCAATGGTTTTTTTATGGCCAAAGGCATGGTATTATTCCCTAGAGCATCACTCCCAAGGCCCCGAGACACATACATATTTCTCAAAACAACAAAATGGTACTAATATCCTCAATCATAGGCCAATGATATGATCAAAGAGGCTAATTGTGGTTGGTGGAGGAAATATTCTTATCCTTGGATGGCTAAAAGATTCATTTAAGGCCATAGGTTCAAGTTTCCTCCCTTGACCATGTCCAAGGTCCCAAGGGCACAAGAATTGGATACATAGTGCCACAATTATCCCTACAAGATCATGCATGGTGCTTTGAGGAATTGTTAATGGATATGGATGCCTCAATGGTTTCTTTAGGGACACAAGCATGGTCTTATTCATTGGAGAGTCATTCTGAAGGCCCTGAGACATGTTAGATAATACTCAAAACCAATTGATGGTAGAAACATCTTGAATCACAGGCTAATGATAGCCTCCGAAGGCCATGTGTGGTTGTTTGAGGAAACCTTTTTAGCCTTAGATGGATAGAATATTCCTTTGGGGATTGAGATTTAGGTCTCCTCCCTTAACCATGTCCAAGGCCCCAAGTCCCCAAGACTTGGATACATAGCACCATGGACACCCCTGCGAAGTCATGTGTGGTGATTTCACATTGATCATGGGTCTAGATGTCTCAATGGTTTCTTTAGGGATAAAGGCATGGCATTCATCCATAGAATATCATTCCCAAGGCCTTGGTACATGTACATACTACTCAAAACCACCTAATGGCACTGACATCTTCAATCATAGGCCAATTATACCCTTAGGAGGTTGTGTGTGGTTAGTGGAGGAAACCTTCTTAGCCTTGGATGTATAGAAGCTTCCTTTAGGGCCCAAGGTTTAGGTCTCCTCCACTAACCATGACGAAGGCCCCAAGGCCACAAGTCCTAGATAGATACTATAATGTATACCCCTATGACGTCGTGAGTGGTTCTTCGAGCCATTTTTTATGGATTTGGATGCCCCAACTATTTGTTTCGGGCCAAATGCATGGTATACTTCCATAGAACATCATTTCCAAGGAATTGAGACACGTCCATTATTCTCAAAACCACCTAATGGCACCAACATCTTCAATCATAAGATAATGATACCCTCAAGAGGCCATGTATGGTTGGTGGAGGAAACCTTCTTAACGATGGATGGATAGAAGATTCCTTTAGGGCTAGAGATTCAAGTCCCTTCCATTGACAATGTCCAAGGCCCTAAGGCCATAGGACATAGATGCATAGCACCATGGATACCACTTCTAAGTCATGCCTGATGCTTTGAAGCATTATTCAAGGATCTAGATTCCTCAATGGTTTCCTTAGGGAAAAATAAATGGGCTTCTTCCCTAGAAATTCATTCCCAAGGCCCTAGGACACATATATAAGGATCCTTCTTTCCTCCTATGAATCAAGTCAAATCCCTGAGACCCATCCCACTATGCAAACACTCTTGATTGTTCCCATATCCAAGTTTTATGCCAACGATCCGCTTTAAAGGGTTTATGTTATGGTTCATGTCCTTGATAATTTCCCATTACCTCAATAACATTATGTTAGGGTATAATTCCCTCAATTTCCTCTCAAAACATTGTCCAAGGACCATATCTACTGCACAAAACCACATATTTCCACCCATATCCCACTTTAAGGACAGTAGTCTCCTATACAATGAGTCATCATTCTTAGCCCAAGATGTTGAAAACCTTCATTTAAGGCCGAAGTCATGTGATTCCTCCCATGACTATGTTTAAGGTTCTAAGAACTTCCATACCTCATGTCACTTATATCAACACTTATATGCCAAGGGTCGCATTGAGAGTTCATGGGTGCATTTCAAAGCTTCCCTTAGGGCCTAAGGCTCAATTTTCATCCTATGAAATTATACAAAACCCTAATACCCATACATACTAGAAAAAACCCATAATGGCATTGATGTCCTCACTTAGAGGTAAAGAATACCCTTAATAGGTCATGTGTAGTGGTTCAAGGTGTTTCTTTTGGTCTTTGATGCCAAAAATAGTTCACCGGGAGCTAACGCCTGGGTTTACTCCTATTAACATGTCAAGGGCCTTAACACCCACATATAGTGCTCAAAAACTCATAGTGACATTTATAACCCCAATATTAGGCCAAGGATTCACTTAAGAGGTCTTATGTGGTGGTTCAAAGTATACTTGTTAATATTATATGCCTAAATGTTTCCTCTAAGGTCCAAGGCTTGGGTTTCATTCGTTAATCATGTCTATGCCATATAGACTGATAACTAATATTATTTCATCTGATTTCCCCGTCTATTTCTATTAGAAGGCCATGGATCCTCTCAAAAAGTCATTTATGCTGTCTCAACACATCATTATTATACCTACATGCCTAGAAGCTTCATTTAGTCTAAGGCCTGTGATTCTTCTCTTAACTAGGTCAACGACCTAGTAGACCTATATCTAGTTATCAAAACCTTAAAATGGTGTCAATGCCCACACATAGAGGCTAAGCATGTCCTCTTAAGAAGACATTCCTGTGAACCACCTTTCTTGGTCCTAGATTCCTAAAAGCTTATTTTAGGGCCTAAGGTAGAGTTTTTTGCCTTCAATCATGTCCAACTCAGGATTTGAGACATATGCCTTTGATCAAAACCTATTAATGATCCTAATATACATCTATGAATTTAATGAGATCAATAAAAATATACCCAATCAAATAATGAAATTTCAATTGAAATCACTTTCATTATTATTTTATAATAGTAATAAATAAAAAATGGTTGTCTTAATTATTTGTCATTATTACAAAATAATTAATTGTGAACTTGTTGTGCATATGGTGCAAATCCTCATTAATGAATCAAGTAAATGTATTTGTTTAAATAATATAAAAATAAATAATTGAATTTGTTCTCATTGTGGTGTAAAACCTCATAAAATAACCTTGAGCATTTATTTCAATAAAAAAATGAATTAAGTTATTTGCAAAATAATTATTTGGGAAGTTGTTGTATTTATGGTGCAAATCATCATAATTGAATCATATTTGTACATGTCCACATGACAAATAAGTGCTTATCACCACTAACCTGCCAACATGACATTTCTCTAGCCTTATGATTCCTTTAGCCTAAGGCTTGGATTTCTGCTCTCAACCATGTTGAGGGCCACTAGATAGTGTCAATGTCACAAGTAGAGGCTAATAATACTCTTAAGAGGACTTGTGTTGACATTTGAGGTGTCTTTCTTTGCCCTAGATTCCTAAGAGCGAACCTAATAATGATACTAATATCCATGAATACATTTAATCAGATCAATAAAATTATACCCAATCAAGAATCAAATTTCAATTCCAATCACTTTTATTACTAATTTATAATAATAATAAGTTAAAAGTGGTCGTTTTTAATTATTTGTCAATACTAGAATCATAGGTATTTATTTGGTTGAATAATATTAAAAAAAAATAATTGATTTGAATTATTTACAAAATAATTATTTGTGAACTTGTGACAAAGCATGTGAATGAATCATGTAGATTTATTTGTATAAAAATAAATAATTAAATTTGTTGTGATTGTAATGCAAAAACTCATAAATGAATCTTCATCATTTATTTGAATGAATAACACAAAAATTAAATAATTGAGTTAAGTTATTTACAAAATTACTATTTGTGAAACTTTTGTGTTTATGGTTTAAATCCTCATAATTAAATCTTACTTGTACATGTGCATATGAAAAAAATAGATTAGCACCACTCTATGGTCCTCGCCAACATGTCATTTTTCTAGATGAGAAAAAACTAAATTTCCAATAATATTAACAACCATTAACACCATCCCAACACCATTCCAACACCACAAAAATAATTGATGGTATTGCCACTAGTTTAACACCACAAAATGTAAATGGTACTAATACTACCACCTTAACACCACAAAATTATAACTTGTATTGATGCTAAAAAATATGACAATAAAGTTCAATTAAGTTTAATAGAATTTTGCCGTTTCTCTGAAGTGTTCAGTTAACTGAATATAGATCTATAGTTTCAGATGAATAGTTGAATGGCTATGCATATTTAATCCTGGAATCCTATTCAATTAAGAAACAACTCACATGACTGATTCATAGGGAAAAAACAGAAAATAACAGTTGGCTTATACAGCCGGAGAGGCGAATTTATTGATTGATCGATTAAAGTCATCGGGGAAGAAGGCATATAAACGAATTTAAAGTAAATGTATCAAAACATTTTGTCAGCTTGGCCGTGACGTAATTAGTCTTTACAAGCAAGCGGCCTGTGAACGTTCCAACTGGCAGCCCGCCGCCCTGAAAACTGTACCCTTGTTTTAAGAATTTAAAATATCTCTTAGTTGCCGGAGTGAAATTAGAATTTGGAAATATTTTAAAGTGCAATTCAGGAATCCGGTTCAAGTTTGATCGCTGACGAGGCAACCCTTGTAATCCAACACCTCTATCCAGACATCCAATACTTGAAATTCTGGATTGTTTCACTGGCTTCCTAACTAGACGAAACCTCGCTAATTACGAATTGGACACCTCATATATTATCAAAATATTTAGTGAGCTACACTTTGATTGAGATCACAAATGCACATAAAAAGGGAAAACCATAGTCTCTCACGGAAGTTTGAAGAAGTTACAGAGTCATTCCCTAAAATTGAACAATTTTTTCCTTAATTGCGGATTTAAAGTTTTATTAGTAATTTTTCAATATCAAATTTTAGAGGTGTTATAGGTTTTTTTATATTGAATCCATTTCTACCATCAAAATCTCTATAAAACACAGCTAAATTTAGATTTTATAAAATAAAAGAAAAAACCTAAATTCAACTCAAAATAACTGTCTTATCTAAATCATAGAATTTTTAGACAACTCCTTTTAAAATGCCTAGTCTAAAAATTCTAGGATTTGAGCTGGAAGAGATCAATTTTCTGGGCACAATTTTGGAAGTATTTGGCAGTAATTTTTCAAAATACAGGTTAAAGCTGTCAAATTCTAGAATTTTGGGGGTTTGGATGGTGATGAATCCATTTCTACCATCAAAATCCAGATAAAACACAGCTAAATTTTTAGATTTTGCAAAAAAAAAAAAACAAAACTCTTAGTCCAATCCAAATAGTCATTTTTTTTACACAACTCCTTTTTAAAACAGGTAGTCTAAAAAGTCTACAATTTGCACCAGAATAAGTGAATTTTGGGGGCACTATTTTGAACAAATCTGGTAGTAGTTTTTTAAAATCAGGTCATAGTTGTCAAATTCTAGAATTTTGGGTGTTTAGGGGTTTTCTAGGTGTTGAATCCATTTCTATCAGCAAAATCCCCATAAACTTAGCTAAATTACGATTTTGCAAATTAAGATTCAAAATGACTATCCGACACACTCATTCCAGCTCAAAATGCCGGTTTTTAAAAGATGAACCCCTTTAATTATAAAACTATTATGATTAAGTCTTTTTGTAAGTTTTATTGATTTTTTCCTTAAATAATTAGAAAATATTTTGACATAATATCTAAAATTAATCATTGGAATAAATTAGACGAGTTAAAAGTTCATTTTGAGATGCTAGAAAATTGAGATATCTAAAAGAGATATTAACCAAAATCTAAAAAAAAAAAATCTTTATATTTTAATAATATAAAGAAAAAAATTGTTATTCTTAAATTAAAAACTCTCTTTAAAAACTAATTTTAACAAGCTACATAGTTAAAAAAAAAATATTAAACCATTCTTAAAACTTTTTTATTCTATTTTTTTTTAATCTCTCACCAACATAAATTTCAAGAGCTTGAAATTCATCAAAATAATTTAGAAATTGTATTTTGCTGCATCTATATTTATCTAAAGAAATTTTAAAATTTTAATATGATTTTACAACTTTTAATGAATCACGACTACATGTCATAAATAATTTAATTATTTGTTTATCAATTTAAATATTTAATATCATAAATCGATTAAATTTAGTTAATAACTTCATAATAAATGTATTATATTAATGAATTTAAATAAAATTTTAAAATTTATTTTTAATATTTTCTTACCAATATAATTAAAAAACAAAATATAATTAAAATCATTAAAATTTGAAATACAAAATATAGCAAAATCTAATTTAACTTTTAACTTGACCTTTCCAATTTCTACTCTCGATTTGAAGCTCATAAGGAACAACATGCTCTTATGCCTAACACAATAGCATTCAACTTTATGCTAGGAATTATTTTCTTAATATATATGAAATAATTTTATAAAAATGTAAATTAAAACATTGAAATTAATCTTAAAATATTTAATTATGTGATAATGATTTATTTATTTGATTGAAAATATTCATATTTTGTAAATTAAATATATTTTAATTTACAATTTTATTGAAGCAATAAATAATTAGTTTATAAATTTTATTATGAAAATAGTTATTTCTCATACCATCCATCTATTTTATTTAAATATTATATTTCGAGAGAATTTAATATTATTTACATATTTATTATTTTATTTTATTTGCTTTAAAATATTAAGAATGAATAATTGAATTGAGTTATTTGCAAAATAATTAATTGTGAACTTGATATGCTTATGGTGCAAATCTTCATTAATAAAACATGTCAATGTATTAATAGTATAAAAATAAATAATTGAATTTCTTTTGATTGTGGTGTAAAACCTCATAAATTAATCTTGAACATTTATTTGAATAAAAAATGAATTAAGTTATTTACAAAATAATTATTTGTGAAGTTGTTGTGTTTATGATGCAAATCATTATAATTGAATCATATTTGTACATGCCCACGTGAAAAATAATTGCTTATCACCACTATATGTTACCTGTCAACATGATATTTGTCTATCCATCTATCCTTAGGATTCCTTTAGCCTAAGGCCTCGATTTATCCTCTCAACCATGTTGAGGGCCACTAGCTTAAGAGCATTGATTAAAACCTTATAATAGTGTCAATGACGAGGCTAAGGATACTCTTAGTAAAATGAGTGGTGACCTTTGAGGTGTCTTTCTTGGTCTTTGATTCCTAAAAGCTTATTTTAGTCTCTAAGGATTAATCCCTCATCATGTTACTCCATGGATACAAATATCCATCAATAATTTAATAAGATCAATAAAATTATACGCAATCAATAATCAAATTTCATTTCAAATAACTTTTATCAATGTTTTACAATAGTAATAAATTAAAGTGGTTGTATTGTGATGTAACGAAATAATTAAAAAAATTAATGTCCGCTCATAAAATAAGAAATTATGAAAAGTATTTAAAAAAAATCCATGTTGGTTCATAAAATAAAATATTATGAAAAGTAATTAAAAAATAGATGTTCGTTTATAAAAAAAAAAACTTAAAACTTAAACCCGGATCTATCAATCAAGATAGATCAAATTTATTGAGTTTAAATTAAAAAAAAGAAATACACCTCAAGAAATTGGATCCCTCTCGATTGAGAGATACAGGTTTAAGATGGATCTATGCTAGTCAATAATAGAATTATAGGTATTTATTTGCTTAAATAATATTAAAAACTAATAATTGATTTGTGAATTTGGAACTTGAGTTAGTTACAAAATAATTATTTTAAAGCCTCATAAATGAATCATGTGGATTTATTTGTTTAAATCTATAAAAATAAATAATTGAATTTGTTGTGATTGTGATTAAAAAAACTTATAAATTATTGTTGATAATTTATTTGAATGAATAAGGAAAAATTAAATAATTGGATCAAGATATTTATAAAATAATTATTTGTAAAGTTGTTGTGTTTATGGTGCAAATTCTCATAATTAATCTTACTTGATCATGTCCATATGACAAATAATAATTTAGCGACACTTTATAGTACTTGCCAATGTGAGAGGTTAATATTATCTCTTAACACCACAAAATTATAACTTGTTCTTATACCACCACCTTAACACTACAAAATTTAAATGATGAAAATATTTTGAAATACAATTCATAAATTGGGTTCAAGTTTGATTGCTGACTAGGCAGCCTTGTAATCCAACACCTCGACTCAGACATCCAATACTTCGAAATTGTGGATTGTTTCAGTGGCTCGCTAACTGGACGAAACCTCGCTAGTTACGAATTGTACACCTCATATCTTATCGAAATATTTTGTCAGTTACAATTTGATTGCGATCACAAATGCGCTGGGACATAAAAATGGAAGGCCATATTCTGTGACGGAAGTTTGAAGACGTTACAACGTCAGTCCTTAAAAATTGGACAGCTCTTCCCTAAATATTTTTAAAAGCTGAATCCCTTGTGACTATTAACCCTTATGGCTAACCTTTTTCAAAGTCGAGATTTATTAAACGAGTTCAAATTTTATTTTGAGTTGCTATAAAGTTGTACAAGAATATTATTTAAGAACACTAAAAGATGGCTTTTATTTTGAGTTTCTATAGAGTTGTACCAGAATATTATTTAAGAACACTAAAAGATGGCTTGATGAAATTAATGGTAATACAGGTATGAATCTTCAAGGTGTCCAAATATTATTATTATTATTATTATTATTATTTAAAATAAAAAAATAAAATGTTATGAAAAAATTAAGATTTGGAAAATAAAAAATATCCAGTAAAAAACATATTATTCCTAAATTAAAAATTCTTTATTTAGGAAACATACTTAAAAAATATTTAGGATATTAGTATTAGAATTTATGTTAGGGATTGTTTTCTTAATATATATGAAATAATTGATTTACGTTAGGAATTGTTTTATATGAATTGTTTTCATAATATATATGAAATAATTGATTTATGTTGGGAATTGTTATGTATATATATATATATATTTTGATAATATTCTATTTTTATAAATTAAATATATTTTAATTTGTAATTTTATTAAAGCAATAATTAATCAATTTATAAATTTTATAATAAAAATAGTTATAAAACATTTCTCATACCATTCATCTATTTTATTAATATTTTTAAATAATTATAATTTATATTTTAAATTTAAAATATCCAAATTCTAAAAGTTCATATATAAGTTGTTTTTTTTTTTAAATCATTAATGGATGAGTTAATTGTAATGTATAATTTTGATATATATTAGAATTTGAAAATTAATTTTAAGATGTTTATATGTATATAGTGATGATGATGAAAGTTAACTCAGATCAATTTTGATCTTTGCTTAAAAATCTTGAAGAGGAGTGTTCCTTAATTACTATAATTTTGATGAGATAGAAGGTTAGGTTCATATTGTAATAAAAAATTTGAAACTGAGATTTTATGTGGTTGTATGCAAAGAAATCTAAGAGGAAGTGATTTTCATCTTCAGCACTCATAGTCTCATAAATATTGACAAATCCTTTCATCCCATGAAGTTTTAGGAAATGTTCAATGTCTTGTTTCACTATTTATCTCATGAGAGTTTGTTCACCTCCTTATATCTTAATTTTCTTTTATCATCTAAATTTATATCACACCACAACTTCTCTTTGAACTTTGAAGCAATAATGTTTTTTATATTATATATATTTTACAAATTGACATTTTCATCAATCCCCCACATCTTTAACCAAGACATGGCATCTTTATTCCAACCCCAAGTTATTTAATTTCTTCTTTTACATTAGGTACCTAGTGATAGATGTGCCATGAGTGGGGAGAATACTCACTTTAATGAGGAGAAGAGGATATGGCGTATTTCTTTTAATTTTAATATTGTAAGTTATAAAATGCTTCTAGATTTGAAGAATTCTTCTCCAAGATTCTTTAGAGATGTTGCAACCCTAAAATTAACACTCGTAAAGTAGAATGAGAGTGATGAGAGTAAAGAGGAATTTATTTTTATCCCACATCATAAGTTTTGTTGACTTACAATTGTTTTCAAGACCAAAATAAGCTTTCCACCCTCCACTCATCCTTTTCTCAATGCTCTAGTTCTAGTTGAAATTGTGATGGATATCAATCCCAAGATATTTGTAGGAAGTCACTTCCTCCAAGTTGCTATTTTCATTCAAAAAATGAGCATAGGTGACCTTATTGGATTTTATCATCATAAATTTTTTTTGGTTGATATTGGAAGTCATGGCCATATGAGAGAAAAAATCCTTGAGAACTCTTAATTGATTACCAAGATTAGAGGGACAAATTGCCAGAAGAACAAGATCATCGGTAGAAAGGAGGAGGATGAGAATTCCTGCTAACGTCATGTCATTGAAGCATGCCTCTACTAAACAACCTTCTAATGTATAAATTTATATTGAAAAAAGGGTAGGGGAGAGGGAAATAGGTTTGATTAACTCCTATATTGCAATTACTATCTTCCGACTAGCCCTGAGTGTTATTAAACCTAGCACTAACATGCTTGTACAACATTATTTAAACTAATCTCAATTCATAAGGAACCTTTACCTCTTATAATATACTCCATAAGTTATTTCTAGGCACGTCATCAAAATATATCCTAAAATAAACAACGCAATAAAGGATATTGAGCTTATTGTTACAACATTCTTCCACAATGATCCTAAGAGTAATGAGGTGGTGTATGGTGGAATGATACCTTCTAAAATCAACTTTCCCTTTAGCGCCTTTACTTTGAATGGGATAATCATGATGGTCCTATAATTAAAGGGGTTATTTTTATCACTGCTTTTAAAAATGGGGACAATAAGGCTCCAAGTCCAAGGTTTAGGGAAGACTTGCTTGAATGCTAGATTGAGAAGATTGTGGATATGATAGATGAGGACAAGTCCCCCAGTTTTTAGGATTTTTTCTTGGTAGCCTTCGATATCTGTAGTTTTCCCATTTGCGAGGCATTTAATCCCAAAATATATATCTTCCAAAGAAAAAAATCATCCTCCATAAAAGGGGTTGAATGCTGTCCACGACATCATAGGATTCATAAAAATTCTTAAGATAGGAATTTAAGTCATTCGATATAATCATATTATTCTCTTTACTTTTGTGAGTTAGAATTTGTCTCCAGAATTTCTTAGGATCCATCTTAGAGAGGTGTAACATCTTCTCCTGCTTATTATTTATATAGGAAATTTTTTTAATAAGGATTTGTACATGTTTATCTTGTCAACTTTTAGCGACTTATCAATATCTTTTTTTTTATTTCTCTTCTTGCAATTTTACATTCTTTTTGATACCAAGGGTTGTTCATTCTATTTCTATTTTTATACAACACTTCAGTAGAGAACTTGTTAATGGAAAAGGAGAGGGATGTAGAGAAGTTATGATAGAGGTATTCTATATTGCCCTTATTAGAGACATGAAACACATTATTATTGGTTTTATTTTGAAAATATGAGTTTTACTTTTGTTGAATATTAAGTACTTTTGACTCTGAGAATTTGTTTGTATGGGACTACTATGTATACAAAAATTGAGAGTTGCAATTAAAGGTCTATGTTCCGATTAAGGTTCATGGTCATTTAAAATGTCAAACTTTATTATTTGGTTGTTTAAAGGGATATTAGAAATGACATAATGAGCCACACTACTTCTAATCCCATGATTACAAGTGATTTAGCCAGAATTGGGACATTCATTGCACATAATTAGATCTTGAGCACTTAGCTCAGATCCAAACAATATTTCCCTTGAATATTCATAATTTATTTTGTAGTTGTTGGCTAAAGCAAGGTATTAGTTTAACCATAGACGATTAGGGTTGGAAGAATTGCGTGAAAGGATAGCTCAATGGTTACTAGCTCTTTTAACAAACATTAAAGTCACCCAATGAGCGGATATTTCCTTCATTAATTAAAGAATAAATATCATGTTCAAGGCCATTATAAGGATAAATTCTTCTTCTTATAGAAGCTAGAATTGCTAAGGGAAAAATAACAAATTGCTATAAAGATTTTGTTAGTGTTAATGTGTAATCTCCATTAAAATATACTCATTGAAAGGATCTTTCTTATAAATCTTAACATGAGGGGAGATGTTCTTCCTATTGTAAGATGGTATGCCTTAAATACCTTGTTAGATGATCCATAAGACAAATCCTTATATACATATATAATAAAGAACCATTAGCTTTAAGTTTATAATAAATATATTTTGTTAACCATTTTAAATTTTATTATTAAAATAAAAATTTAATATTTAATATTAATATTTTTTTATAATCTCATTAATAATAATAATATTTTTACTTAATTTTTTTTTTAATAAATTTATATAATTATAAGTAAAAACCCATTATAATACATTTTTTATATTTAAAATTTGTAGATTAAAAACCAGTTTTAAACGCAAATTTCAAAGCTAGTCTGCAACATTTTCAATAACTCTAATATTAGCATTTGCAAATTATTTTGATGTCATGTATTATTATTATGAGTTGTATTTCATGATATATACTAACTTATTTATAATAACATTTTTATTTTTTTTTATATTATGAATTCTATTTCATGATAACATATTTTGATAATATGTACTCTGAGTTGTGTTTTGAAATCCTAATGTTTTACAATTTGTTTATGCAATAGCAACATATGTTTTGTGAGTTGTGTTTTAGAATTTGTTTATGCAATAACATCTGTTTTGTGAGTTGTTTTTAATTTCTAGCTCTTAATTATTTTGATGTCATATATTATTATTTTAATATCATATATGATTATCATTCTGAGTTGTAGTTCATGAAAATATAGTTTCGTATTATGTACTCTAAATTGTTTTCTTGACTTTAGATGTTTTAGATTTTCTTTATATGACAGATTTTGATGTCATGTATTGCGAATTGTCTTTAATTTCTTTTTGTTATATGTGAGATATTAAAGACTCTCTTGCTGGCTAGCTTGGTATTTATGTGATATTGTAACTTATCTTTCCTTTCAAGTGATATCAGGATATCTATGTGACGTCACGGATGAATTTGCTATTTTATTTTGTGATTTATGTGATGTTACAGGGTATACTTGAGAGTACATTGTTATTATTTTATTATGTATCAAATGCTGCCGATGACTTTTGCGATGTTGAGCGTTCATCTCAAATTCTATAACACAAACGGAGAAGGGATCTGCAGGGGTTTTGGGACAAGTAAGAAGAATGGTGCAGACATTAAGCAAGGTGAAGAAGATGAAGGGAATTCTCAAGAAATGGCAGAGCTTTGGCGGCAGGACCAGACGTTCATACAGAAACCTAATTCGGAACCCTTCATTCGATGATGCGTCCATTAATCGTACTGTTGCAGAAATTAGGTCATCAACCCTCGTCCCCGCAGATGATGTCAAAGTAGAAGAAGCGCCCGAGGGATGTAAGACAGTGTATGTTGGTAAGTGTAAGAGACGATATTCGATAAGTGCCCATTACCTGAATCATCCATTGTTCAGGAAGCTGATCGTTGAGCGATTCAGAGACGGCTTCTCAGTAGCGTGCGAAGTGGTTCTCTTCGAGCATTTACTGTGGATGTTGGAGAACGCCGATCCAGAAGCCATTTGGAGCGATTCCGGTTTGGAAGAATTGGCAGAATTCTATGCTTGCCATTAATGGAAAAAACTGCCGGTAATTTCTGTCTTGTTTTTGTGTTTTTTCTTTCGCTTTTCGAATGAGCTCTATCTTGCAGTGGGTCAAAGCTTTGTTCATCCAGCGATGGACCCTAAGAGCAGGAATTTCATAAATAAATGTTATAGGAATTGATAAAATAATTATGGTGATGAGTATGTCATTAGAAGTTGTCTAGGATTTCGTGATGCATTGTGTTATTGGTATATTAATTAGTTGAGTCATTAGTTAGTTAAGTATAACTAGGACACTTTGATGTCCCAAAATATTTCCTGTCCCATAGTATTGGACAGTAGTATTGATGAGATGTAATCCTATATAAGCTTGAAGTTAATAATAAGAAGGCAATCAATATGCTAATTTGTGTTTTATCTTCTATTTGCTTCTATTGTATATTTTAACATGGTATCAGAGTGTACCGCATAATCCATACCTGTATCTGGGGTAAGCCTTTTCACACAGTGGAAAGAACACACACACAAGGATGGAACACATCAGCATGGAGGAGCATCTTCACAGCTTTGGGGCCGCATCAAATATTTCTTTTTATTTTTTATTTCTTCTTTGGAAGTGCCGACGCAATTGTCTCTTTTTGGAACTATGACAGGATGCACCTATTGCACGGAAGAGACGAGCCGTCGACGCACTCTCTGCACAAACGAAGAGTGTCACCGATGCACTTGTTGTTAAGGGAAAGCGCGTCGATTTTGTCTGACACACCATGTGTGACTGTGCTAGTCTTACAAGTTGCGGCATTGTTTTAAAGGCCCAAGTCGGTTTATCTACAGATCCAATATTGAAGAGAAAGTATTGCTGATGCCTAGCCAAAAGATTGGACAAAGTTCCAGCATTGTTAAGATCAGATTGAAGAATATAGAGTCTTGCAGAGATCGATCCAAGAAGAGCATGTGTAGAAAAGAGAAGAGAAGATCTGAAGTCTGAAAGACCACTGATATGGAAGAAAACCAAGAAGATCAAATCTTGAAGATGGTGCTAGAAGAGCTACGAGAAGAAATCTAAGAGGTAAGAAATTTGCTAACACCAGTAGGATTATGGTAGACATTTGAAGGAGACAATTATGAACTATGGTCTTTAAAAATAAGGAACTTGTTAAGGTCACAAGATTTGTGGCATTTTGTAGTTGAAGAAGATCCTAGTGATCTAGAAGCATTTGAGAATTTGATAGAGTATGAAAAAGAAATAAAACAAGTTGTTGCCTTAAGTCTCATACAAAATAGTATAGAATATTCCATCTTTCATAACATTGCATATGTTTATACTCCAAAAGAAGCATGAGATATATTGAAAGCAGAGTTTAGTGAAGAGGAACCCGATGTAGAAGAAGATGAAGCGGAGTTTAGTGAAGAGGAACCAGTTGACTTTGCAAACCATAGAAAGCACTAGGAATCCCAAAGTGAAATGGAAAACAACCAAGAAGACTGTGTTTATGATGCAGCCAATGATCAAGTATGCCCAACAAAGCTTGTTGATCTAGCTCTGTTTGTTGATGACAATGAAAACAAACTTGTCAATGTAGAAGTCCCCATTGAAGTGAGTGATAGTCTCTAGGAGAAAGAGACAGCTGATAGCAACATAAAAATTGCACCAGCAGACAGTTCATCAAAGAACCAGAAAACCATAAGTTTGAGGGATCTATATGAGAAAAATCTCATTATTGATGAGAAGTATAAGTATGCTCTAATTCAGAGATGGCTTCTCAGTAGCCTGCGAAGTGGTTCTCTTCCAGCATTTAGTGTGGATGTTGGAGAACGCCGATCCAGAAGCCATGAGCGATTCCAGTTTGGAAGAATTGGCTGAATTCTATGTTTGTCATTAATGGAAAAAACTGCCGGTAATTTCTGTCTTGTTTCTGTGTTTTTTCTTTCGCTTTTCGAATTACCTCCATCTTGCACTGGGTCAAAGTTTTGTTCATCCGACGATGGACCCTAAGAACAGAAATTTCATAAATAAATGTTATAGGAATTGATGGTGATGAATATGCCATTAAAAGTTGTTTTCAAAGATTTCGTGATGCATTGCACCTTACTGCTAATGACCTATTTCCCTGGGGTTATGAAGTTTCAGTATAGATTTATCTTAAAAGGGAATCTAGTATAGATTCATTTTAAAAAGGATATTTAAGAGTTAAGAGGGATCAAATCTATCTGATGTGCAAACTCTTCCTCAATATTTACACTTTATATATTATTCAAATGTGTAATACATTGTTTTTGGTTTTAATTTATCTAATTTATATACATTTATATATATATCCTCGTAAATGTTCTAAATCTAATAATTTTGAATGACCATTTTATTTTTTATAATATTTTATTATTTTTATTTTACAATGAACACAGAACAAATAATCTTGTATTTATATTAAAAAGATCTTAAAATATCGGAACTCCATTTCATATCAGTTTGCCAATTCTTTAAATAATTTGTGTTAAAACTGCTCCAATCACTGAACTCAACCTGCAGCAAGATCTATTATTTCCTCCTAACATGAACAATAAAGTACAATCTTCTTTTTGCTTAGTGCATTTAAAAAGTTCTAGAAGATTTTGGAGTGAACATACCATATCAAGTTTCGTTTCAAGCCGTTATTTACAATTCTGTACATTATAGGATGTTCTGGTGTTATGCTAAGGAGTTATTGTACATTATAGGATATTCTGGTGTTATGCCAAGGAGTTATTCAATATGAAATTCGAGTAGTTGTTTTTTTTTATGGAAAAAAAAAGGTAATTTTGTATTCTTATAAGACAAAGATTAAGAGTCGATGTATTATATTCATTGTTCAATAACCTGTCTTCTGGCCTGTCATCAAAAAACAGGATTTCTATCTATGCTCATAGACTATGTAAATCTTAGGTTAACATGGTCAACACTTAGAAATCGACAGAGAGTCCATCCATTCTTGCTAATCAAAACAAACATGCGATTACCAAACCTATAAAGTTAATTAACAACAAAAATTCATTTTCTTCATTGACAAAATCAAACTAAAATTAGAATTAGAACAGTTGTTACAATGATTTTTTTTAGCATTTACATTTTATATCATATTATGATTAAAAAAAATCGAACATGGCAATACAATTTGAAAATCTATTTATCACCATTATTTAAAGAAATTTTGAATGAGTTTAAAACTTTAGATCAAAGTATTATTTAAAGAAATTTGGAATGAGTTTAAAATTTTAGATCAAAGTAAAATTAGAGAGAACTTTTAATGTCATTTTATTTGATATTAATAAATTTTATATAATTAAATAAAAGTTTTTATTAAAAAATATTATATTTTTTTAAAAATAATAATAATAATAATTTAATTTTAAGATTTGGTTTTATCATATGATATATATTAAATTGGGATATAAAACTCTCTTATTATAAGATAAAAACATTTTTATACTCATAGGTGTTTATATTTTAGAATTTGGGGTGGATTACCATCTATGCTTTTCCTTGATTGTATTATGATGAGACAAGTGTACTATCTAGATTGATTTATGGTAGTCATTCAAAATTTGAAATTAACAATTATAAAAGAAAAAAAAAATATCAAAAATAATTTGTAGTTGATGCATGGACAACTAGTAGGCAATGCATGGATAAGAGGCTTTCTCGAAAAAAAACAAGTAACAAATAACTTATTACTTATTTGTGAAACTTAGCTTGTGGCCTATAGGTGTTCACCTACCACAAAATAAGTGGTTGTGCTAGTCTACTTCTACTTACTTAAATTATAAAAATTATAATTAACATGTTAAATATATTGTTAATTTTAAATAATTAAAAAAACAAATTTAAACCAATAAAATGGCATTTTAAGATTCAAAGTACTAAATCCATTTAAATATACTATATAATTAACTTTCAATATGTATACTTAGTTCCACTCATATGTTGTAATAAGTGAGAATGACATTTGTATGTGTTAATTATTGTAAGTAGTGGAACCTTATGGTTGAGAGTGCTATGTTAAGAAGGCTCAACATATATAAAAAATTAAACTGAATTCTAAATAAAAATAGAAACTAAATAAAGTGAATAAGAAGAGAATAAAAAGAAGATGAAGAGATTCTCTTAGAATTGTAACTCCGACATAGGTGGCATAACCTAAGGAATTAACTAAGAATAATAAATGTACCTCTTCCATAAAAGAAGGTAAAAATAAGGCTAAGTGGTTAATATCTCTTGGTGGAAGAAGAAAGAGTAATACATATGAAATATAGAAATCCGAAGAAGAAAAAGAGAAATTGATCGAAGAGCAATTTGGATGAAAGAATAAAAGAAGTCGTAATGAATAGAAAGATGGATAGTTGAAGGGGAGAGTGATAGCCTTTGGTATTTGCTTGTAGATGACTAGAACCCAGTCAGGTCATGGTTTAAAATCTCTATGGCCATAGAGTGTGGGAACTAAGGTGTCGTGTACCAACTGGTAGGAGGACTAGTTAGGTACTATTAACAACAATATTGTTTACATAGGATGGAGTACTATGTGTTGGTTAACAACAGTATTGTCTATGTAGGATGGAGTACTAGTTGTTGGTTGGTAGCCTGGTAAGGTGATTTGGCTAAGCTAGGACCTTAATATGGAATGCAGATCTGTTAAACTAAAAGGAATATGAAACTGTAAGAATCCTAAAAAGAAGCTATAGAGAAACCAAGACTTGGCTCGAAGGTGATTATGGGGAAACTAAGAATGAAGTTTCTTATAGATCTATGGTTGGGTGGATCGAAGAAAGCACCGCAGTAGTTGAAAATTGATCAGTAAAACTCAAAATAGATGTTTTCCTTGCACTCTAGATATTGCGGCCTTAAGATTTGTGAATTATGTATATAGCTATGCTAATACTATGATGGTTATGCATGCATCTATGTCTTAAATCTGATGGATATCTAGAGTATCAAATATGAATATGTATGATCTATTTATTTGAATTCATGCGGTATTTGTTGATCTAAAAGTAACAAATGGTTGTATGATAGAATTGGAAAATGTGATATGATCCTATGTAAAAATGGTTGTATGATAGAATTGGAAAATGTGATATGATCCTATGTAAATCTATGATGAAAGCAATAAACAAAATAGTACCAAACTATGATATAATTGCTAGTAAACTTTGTGGTACTATGATATAATTGCTAGTAAACTTTGTGGTACTATGATATAATTGCTAGTAAACTATGATATAATTGATCATAAGAAGTAAACAATTGTAGAGATAACAAAAATGGAAAATTGAAAAGAGACTTGCAACGAGTCTTACCTTACCCTTGGGGAGATCATGATACCAAAGGAACTCCCCTCTGAACTATTAACACCACGTTGAACCAGCTCGCATGGTCATGACCAAATGAGAACCAAGAGAGAGAAGATCCCCCTCTAACAAAAATGGTCTATAACTAATACGAATAATAGAATAGGCATGGCTAAGTGTTCCATGGGAATGAATGATCATATTTATAATATTAGATGTATGATAGTGACGGAAAAATAATATCATGGAATGGTGTAAATAAGAAGTAGGGTACAACCTACACAATGGTTTTAAGACAAAAAGGATATGATGTGCATAATTAATTGTATAGGGAAAACGATCCTTTGCAAGTAAGCAACAAGTACTCACAAAAAGGATATGATGTGCATAATTAATTGTATAGGGAAAACGATCCTTTGCAAGTAAGCAACAAGTACGAGGTGAGTACTAGATGCATGGATTCCCTCTTTGAGCTAACTAATAAACATTAAGTTAGTGGTAGAACTAACCATTATTTGAATGACCTAAGGATCTTCTAAGATAGTCAAGGCATGTTAAATAGTCGATCTTGCAGCCAGAACTGGTATAAGGACCAGTCATCTAAGAGGGTGTTCATATGTGTCTAGATGTAGAATCCATGTCTAATATTCCCACCCACGACTAAGATAGTGGAATTTTTTTAACTGGTCTCAACTAAGTAAATCTAACACTAAGCAAAGGTAATCACTCACCCGCTTACCTCTCTATGAGTTATTGTATGTTATTACTTAGCATATAAAAAAATAATTGAATATAATGGGTACATGAAAAAGTGTTATCAAAGCCCAGGTTACAACACTTCGACCTTATGGACTCAACTACATGTTGGTAATTTTGATTTACAACCAATAAACTAGTTGAATTTCAAGCAGCCGGAAGAACACATATTGAAAAGTGAAGAGGCAACTCAAAAAACTAAAAGCACATAAAAAGAACGAGTGAATCACTTAGTCAAGTTGGGGTGGGAGAAGGATCCCCACCTAAAAAGAATGTATGGGTTGAGTTGAACTCATCCCATGGAACAACAACTGTTGTAGTGATGTTGGAAATAGTAAAAAGCATGCATGGAAAATTACGTAGTTTCAAGGTTTACAATGCCAATGCGTTGGAAGAAAAACACAAGATCAATGCAATATTAATATTAAAACTGAATGACATAAGAAACACTATACAACCTTCCCATACCTTCAGCAATGGAGGAAAAAAGGAGTAACAAGAGAAAGGTTCCCATAGTAAGAAACCAAGATCAAAACCTCCATTAGAGGAGGATGGAAATGTAGCAAGTAGTGAAGAGGTTATTTCAAACAACTTAGAAAATGGAAGCAACATAAGATAACCTCCCAAGAAAAATAAGAAACATAAAATATCTAATGAAATTGAAGGGGAGTTTAAAAATATCAAACCACCTACCTTCAATGGCATGGTGAAAACAATTGAAGAAGTTGAGGCTTGGCTATTAGGAATGAAGAAGTACTTTCAAATCTACAACATTGATGCAAACATGAAGGTTAGATTGGATGTGTATAACCTCACTACAAAGGCATCTATCTAGTGGCAATATGTGAAAACTACTAAGCAACTCAAGGAAAAGGATCTTGAGTGGAAGGAATTCAAAGAATGTTTTCGAAAGAAATATTTGTCAAAAATGTTTTATGAAACGAAAATAAAAGAGTTCCTTGAACTCAAGATGGGACTCATTAATATGGAAGATCTGATTAGTAAGTTTATGGAATTACTACATTAGGTTCCCTACATTAATGAGGAATATGTTAAAATCCAGTGATTTCTAAGTTGTGTACCCCGACAATTCCGAGACATAATAGAGTTTGACTATCTGAAGGACCTAGAGGATTCCTTTCATAAGGAAAGACTATGTTATTAGTAGAGCCAACACAAAGCAGAGAACCAACAAAGCTTACATGATAGGAAAAGACAAAAAGTTGAACAATGAAAGAAGGAATATAATCCCTCTAGCATCATAAATCAAACAAAGTTATTTCAAAACAATAATGTTTTTGGTAAGAATAAATTGCTATAGGATACTCCTACTCAGAGCATAATTCAACCTAGTTGAATTATAGGAAGGAAACCATAAGGGGATCACACTGAACCTCTTCAATGTTGGGCTTGCAGGGATAACTACAAGCAAGTAAATTACCCCCATCATGGTAAGACTAATAAGATTGTTCACAATCTTAAACAATCCACTACAATCAATGACATGGCCAGAGTTCCAAAGATCTATGTATTTTTTTACAACCGACATACTGATCATCAATCATCAATCGTGAAGGTGGAAGGTAAAATTTCTAATAAATACATTTCCTCATTAATCCAAGGTATTGTAAAGGTTATGTTCCCTAGAATTGATGACCAATGTGGGCTATGGGAAAGAAAATTTCAGCAGGCTTGGCTAGTCCAGCTGGACACGGGAAGAAAGAAGAAGTTTGTTGAATTTGTAAAATATAGCACCTTCGAACTAGATGGAATGAAAACAAAGGAAAAATTGACTATTTTTCCATTGGGATCCTGTGATTTGCTCATAGTAATGGACTGGCTAAAAAAGCATAAAGTTATTCTGAATTGATACATAGAGACATTCACCTATGAAGACGAGAAAGGAATTATCGGAACTATAGACATAATACCTCATAAGGTATCAGTGAGGAATATCTCTTCCTTATAGTTAAAACAAAATGCACAAAAAGGATGTAAGTTTTATGCAATACATGTGGCAGATTTTGGGAAGGAGAATGGAGCTAATATGCAAAACTATCCTGTACTAATGGACTTTTGAGATGTATTTCCTCCTAAGAGGGATCTAGACTTCACTATTGGCTTGGTACCCGGAGAAGTACGTATATCAAAGTAACCATATTGAATGAGCACCCTAGAATTAGTAGAACTTAAATTGCAACTACAAGAGTTACTAGAAAAAGAATACATCCAACCCAGTGTTTCTCTATGGGGAGCCCCTGTTCTACTTGTTAAGAATATGGATGGAACCTTAATAGTATGCATGAACTATTGACAGTTGAGCAAGGTAACTATAAATAAAAGGTATCCTCTACCCATAATTGATCATCTATTCAATCAAGTCTGAGGGGAAAAGGTGTTCTCTAATATTATTTTAATATCTTGCTATCACTAGAATCTGATCAAAGATCCAAATATTCATAAAATTTACTTCAAAACTCATTATGGACACTATGAATTTGTGGTGGTGCCTTTCGGCCTCACCAATGCACCTACTACATTCATATGCCTCATGAACATTATTTTAAGTAAGTAGCTTGATAAAGTTGTACTGGTATACATAGATGCCATCCTCATTTACTCAAGGATAGAGGAGGAACATAAGGACCACCTAAGAATAGTCCTACAAATCCTGTAGGAGCACCAAATTTACATGAAGTTAACTAAGTGTGATTTATTTCAAGAATAGATTCAGTACTTGGGGCATGTAATTTCAGAGGAAGGGATCGCAGTGGACCTAGATAAAACTAGAGCCATTATGGAATGGACTACCCCAACAAACGTAGCATAGTAGACATCTGGTCGATCATGGGATTGGTCGGTTATTATTGTATATTTATTAAATACTTATCAAATGTTGCTCATCCCATAACCTCCTTGCAACAAAAGGAATATAAATTTATATGGTCAGGTAAATGTGAGGCGAGTTTTTAGGAGTTGAAATGACTATTGACTACTTCTCCTATCTTAAAAATTGCACATCTCTATGGATATTTTGTGGTTTGCATGGATGCATGCAAGGAAGGATTAGGAGGAGTACTAATGCAAAATGATCATGTGATTTGATGTGAGTCAAGAAATATTAAATACCACGAAACGTACTATGCAAACCATGACTTAGAATTGAAAACAATAATTCACACATTGTCAATGTGGAGACATCACCTACTTGGGAAGAGATTTTTGTTGAAGCCATATAATATTTGGTCAAAGTATCTGTTCGACCAATAGAACATAAATGTTCGACTTGCAATATTGATGGCCTTTCTAAGTGAAGATGACTTTGAAATAAGGCACATTAAAGGAAAGGAAAACAAATTTTCCAATGCTCTTAATGGGAGTGTTCAACTATTGTACTCCATAAGTATCAGTACTATGGAAATTCATGTCAAAAGCAAGATAAGAGCTACCTATGAACAATATGGGTATTTCCAGAAGATCCAGTTAGGAATACAAACATTGGGGGCATAACACCAAAAGGAAGACTTCAGTGTTACCAATGGTGGACTACTCATGTACAAAGGAAAATTGTACATTCCCAATATACCAGAATTGAAGGAAATGATCATGGATGATTTGCATAAACAACCATATTCTAGACATTTAGGCTACTTGAAGATGATCACCATAGTAAGGAAATAATACTTTTGGCCCGGAATGAAATATGAGATCGTTGAGTATATCGCTCGTTCTTTGGAATGCTAGCAAGTAAAGGTTGAACATAAGCATCCAACAAGCCTATTACAACATTTTCCCATTCCAGAATGGAAATGGGAAATAATCTCCATGGATTCTATCACTGAATTTCCAAAATCTAAGACTCAACATGTGAGGAACCTCCAACAATTAAATGATGAAAATGCACGATATATTAGAACTAGCAGAACACAAAAGATATTTATTGATCGCGGGCCACTTCTAGGGGGAAGCCACCTTTGAGCAAGCTCAATACAAATAACTCATGGATGCCTTCATTGGACTCAACATGTACTTATATACTAGGTCTATGCGCCAATACTATGGATCAATACCAGAGAACATATAATACAACGGGACGACTTACAAAGCATATGCGCCAATGCTATGGATCAATACCATGGAACATATAATACTACAGGACGACTTACAAAGCATATGCGTCCAACAACAACATACTAACAAAGTAAAGAGAAGGGTTGACATGGGTTTCTAACACAACACGATCTGATTATGATTGTTGTGGAAAAACTAAGCAAGGATGCTCACTTCATCCTAGTAAAATTAAATTTTAAAGCTATCAATATTGCATAAATATTCTTAAAGGATATATTTAGATTGCATGGGAATCCTAAACACATCATTTCAGACCGAGATGCAAAGTTCACATTGAAATTTTGGAAATCTTTTTTTGCAAGTCTTAGTAGTTAGTTGAACATGAGTACTTCATACCACCCTCATATTGATGGACATATTGAGAGGACTAACCAGATTCTAGAGTATATGCTCTGAAAATATGTAATGGATAATCCTAAAAAGTGGGAAAACTATCTACACCTGGCATAATTTTCCTACAATAATGGATATCAGACACCAACACATATGAGACCTTTCGAAATTATGTATGGTAGGAAGTGCCATAGTCCTATAACTTGGGAAAACCCAGTGGACATAATTATGCTTGGCCCCAACATGTTAAAAGAATTGGAACAAATTGTTAACAAGGTTAGGTAGAACCTTAAATTGGCACAGGACCGAGATAAAATTTATGCATAATTGAGTAGAAGGACACATGAATTTTAAGTAGGATACGACATCTACCTTAAAGTAAAATAAAAATTAATCTCATTGAATCTAGGAAGATGCTCAAAAATTGCTCCACAATATTGTGGACCATTTGAAATCCTCTATGAAGTGGGACCTTTTGTCTATCAGTTAGCCTTACTAAAGAAATATATACACGATACTAATTATGTTGTGGATTGGCATGCGATACAGGTGGAACTAGAAGACAAGTTCCAACAAGAACCACTGCGCATCCTGGACCGGAAGGAAGTTGTGCTCTGGAAGAGGGCCATGGCCCAAGTAAAGGTATAGTGGGAGAACTTGAGCCTGAGGAAGCCACTTGGGATATGGAGGATGAAATGCAAGATGCATATCCATCTCTATTCCAGGATTGAGATGGGAAGTTTTTGTAACATTATGGACTGTGTCGTTTCAAGGGGGAATTTAATACCCTGGAATGCCAACCCTTGTAGGTGGCTAAGTATTGTAAACATTGGAACCTTATGGTTGATAGTGCTATGTATTTGGTTCGTTTATTGTACTATGTTAAAAATATTCTTGTGTTTTGGGGCTAACCGATGAATGAGGTGTCATTGTCTCTTTAGGGAAATAACTAAGATAAACAAAAAGAATTAAGAACGATACACAAAAAAGAATTAAACAAAAATCTAAATAAAAACAAAAACTTAATAAAGTAAATGAGAAGAGAATAAAAAGAAGATGACGAGACTCTTCTATAATTGTAACTCCTACATAGGTGGCATCACCTAAGGGATTGAATAAGAATAGTAAATAACTCTTCTACAAAAGAAGGGTAAAATAATGCCAAGTGGTTAATCTCTCTTTGTGGAAGAAGAAAGAGTAGTAGATATCAAAGATAAAAATATGAAGAAGAAAACTTGAGAAATATAAAATGAAAGATAATAAGAGAACAATTTAAATGAAAGAATAAAAGAAGTTGTAATGAAGAGAAAGATGGACACCTGAACGGGAGAGAGCTAGCCTGTGGTATCTGCTTGTAGATGACAACAAGCAAGTGTAGTCATGGTTGCAAATCTCTATGGCCATAGATGATGGGAACTAAGGTGTTGTGTACCAGTTGGTAGTTGGACTACCAATGGGAATAACGAAAATTAAAATAGATAATGTATATGAATGGAAATTGAAAAATGGCGTACCATTGAAGAATTGAATCCTCAACAATACACATTCTTTCAAAATCAAATCACATGCCTTCTTGTTGGATCCACTCCATATCTCATGCCTTCTTGTTGGCTCCACTCCATACATTGTTTCTTCCATATTTTTAACCCCATCACGAATCATAGATTTAATATAAAGTACTTTTTTTGTTCCATTAATTATAAAATGAGAAAAGTAAGAACATGGATACTTACAAATTCCACAATTAATTTTTGATACCACAACATATACTCATAACCCATACTTAACCCAATGTCAATCAATTCTTCTAATATTTCTTCTTTGTATGTGAATACATGTTTGAGGAATTAAAATATATCCTTGTCATCCTATATTATGTGCTTGTTGGGTTACATTTTGTTCCTCGTTCATCGTTTGGGATGATTTTCATAATCTTCCTCAAAATTTAAAATGAATTTAAAGTTAATTTTATATTGATATGAGAATTAAATATAGCTGAATTAATATTATGAAGGGAATGCTTTGTAGTAGTAGATAAATACTCTATAAAATGATATTTAGGAATATTACTTTTTTAAAATTATTTTTTTGAAAGTAGAGTATTACTTAAGATTCAAAGATTTTGTTAAATAAATTGTTATAATTTTTTGTTAGCATTAATATCTATAATCTCCATCAAAATGTACTTGTTGAAAGGACCTTTCTTATAAATTCAAAGATTTTGTTAAATAAATTGTTATACAATTTTTGTTAACATCAATATATGTAATATCCATCAAAATATATTTGTTAAAATGATCTTTCTTATAAATCCTAATCTAAGAGGATATTTTCTCCTTTACTTCAGTGAAAGAATCCCTCATTCCATATTGACCATAAAAAATAATATATATTAAGTTTATAATGGATGTATTATGTTAACTACTTTAAATTTTATTATTAAAATAAAGAATTTAAAATGTAAATGTTTTCTAATTTATAATTTTATGAGTATTAATAATATTTTTATTTTATTTCTTGTTATGTTGATAGGCTTATTTTTTCAACTTTTACGGGTGGGATGGCTGATTTATTGTTTTTTTAATAACTTTTACGAGTGGGGGTGGGATGGCTGATTTATTATTTTTTTAATAACTAACAGCCAGATTTTAATGATCAGAGAATATGCTTCGTCTTATGCCCAAATGAAGCATCCAGATTTAATGGCTTAACTAAGGTGCATGTTTAAATAGAATCATCGCCAATAGTTAATATAAAAAATTAAATTTATTCAAAATGCAACGCTGCTGCGTAGTTGTTTAATTGGTTGTTTTCTGTGCTATGAGATATGCACTATTGTATCCATTGTAATCGATGGAAGATTATTGCACACCAACGATCCTATTGAATGCTCCATTATCTCCACCATCCATCACCTCCACCGTTAACCATCCGTCACCCCCCGACCTGACAGATGTCTACTACACTGCCCATCAGACTAGAGGACCTCTATCGACACCCCGTAATATGGTTCAAGATTCAATATTCAGCTTGATGGAGGTTATATTCAGCTTGATCGGTTTTATTATCCAGCTATATTGACCTATGGAATCACCTACTGGATCGACCGGGATATGTGGTTATGACATTTCCGTTTCATCTGAGCCTGCGTTGTTCCACTGTTATTGCATGGATGGAGCCAGTACCAAGAAATGCCCGGCCCTGGGTACTCTTTCATTGATATTTATGTAGAAGCCTGTCTGATTATTTTGGTTAAGTAGTCGTGGAACTGATTTCCTTCTCCAGCAAGATAAGTGATTGCATTCTCCAGGCCATCGATCAAAATATGCTACAGGGTTTTCAAATAACATAGGAAGTCAACTCCAATAGATATGTCAAATGTGCAGATTGTTTGAAGAGTAACAGGATTTGTGGTTATAACATTTCAGAGCCAACAACATTTCTTTGCCATTGTTCCCACAGCACATTGTTCCATGGCACATCATACACCCAAATGCTGCAGCAATGGTAGGTTTCCTGATCCCCTTTTTCAAATTTGATTACAAAGTTCAGAGCTTTTATTCTCTGAATCTGTATTAAATGCTCAGTTCGACGAGTAAGCTTGAATCTGGATATGTATGTGCGTTTTCGATGTGTATCACGACGAATAAGAGCGATGTTTCTAATCAATCCCACTGGAGGATTCATCTATTTATTGATGGATCCAACCGACACTGAATCCACACTGGGATAAATCACTTGATCCTCCGCTTTTATACAACCGTGCCATTCTCAAATTACGATTGTTGTGTACTTCTTTATAGCTCTGAAACCAATTTTCTCGCTGTTTGCCCTGATATTTTTGTATATTCTGTGCAGTATGTTGAACAATCCGCATAGTTTTTGAATATAAATGCTCTTAGGTATGTTTCATTATACATAAATTCATTTGGATTGTCATCAGATTAGCGCTTTGTGTCCAGATTGAATCCTAAACTTGTCAAGGGTTTCAATCCAGTATTTTTTTAAATAGAAAACCCTCCTAAAAACCCAGATATAAATTCTTGGTGAGTTGATTGTTTTGTGCAGAGAAATTCCTGTTGGGTTTGCTATTCTGCTGATACCAATAGAAATCGGGTAGTTAGTTTATTGTTTTGTGCATATCCAGTATTTCTTTTTAATAGAAAGGCTTCATAAAAACCCAGATATAAATTATTGCTGCATTGATTGTTTTGTGCACACCCACAGAGAAATTCCTGTTGGGTTTATTGTTCTGTTGATACCAATAGAAACCTCAGTTGGTTCATTGTTTTGTGCATACATAAAACAATCTTAACTGCTTCCGTTTCGATCGGTTGATTTTTTTGTTGATACCAATAAAAATCTCAGTTGGTTCATTGTTTTGTGCATACATAAAACAATCTAAACTGCTTCCTTTTCGTTTCCGTATGACTTATAAATGATATTTCTGGGTTTGCATTATAACGTTCATATCCTTAATCTACAGCACTTCCCCTTCATTCTTCTATAAATACACAATTTCCATGAAGCTTATTATTTGATTCCACGCATATATTATGTTTGGATTGAACCCAAATCATACCTACCAACATTGGATTTGAATAAATTTATGCATACCCTAATACAAAGAATACTCCACGCATGTACAAAACTGTATTACATCCATGGTTAGAGATGAACAGGTTATGTTACATGATATGCTCATTATGGTAGTTAAAATAATCAGAATTACTATTGTAAATAAGTTTATTTAGATTTACGCTACCGCCAGTGGGTTTTATTACATTTTAGCTTACAAGCTATACAGTACAATCCGTCTGGAAAAGACACAAAATGCTACAGATTATTAGATAAGAAAGAACTTAAGATCAATAAACGAACGACATAACACTTATTATTCTATTGATTATGCATTTCATTAATTGGAAAAGCAATCTGATTCTTTTAACTCTGCTTTCGAGGATCATAGTTTTTTATTTAGACATATTGACATTTATATACAAACTCATTGTAAAGCTTTACCAAGAAATTCTTTTAAAGTCTTGTAACTAAAAGACTCCAATCTTTACATTAACAAATTACTATAATTATCATTAACAAATCAAATAATTGGTTTAATTGCAATTATTATTTGATTCAACAAAAAAAAGTAAAGAAGTAAAGAACAAAGGCCCACAAAATCCCAGGCCAAAACGATTATCTAAATCCTGGGCAAAAGACCAACTTCAATGTATATCAAGGAAGTAAAGAACAACTTTTTAAGAGTGAGATATAGTATATTAAAAATTAAGACTATTAAACACAGATTAGTCAAATCATTGCACAAATGATTATCCAACACAGATTATTCAAATTCCAGAAATTTCGACTTCTCAGATTATCGAGACATAGATAACTACAGTTGATATGAATGCCAATGCTTCACAACATAATCAAATTGAAAATCACTTTATGCTTTCGGCTATTTTTTAAATACACATATTTTCTTTCTTCAAATTGCAGGCATCGTGGAAGTTGTCGAAGATTTATGGAAGAATGTTATTTATTGGAAGAATGTTATAATTGGTACTGTTGCATGCCAGATTTTACGAACCATCCACGATTTAGGTAAGAATATTATGTGTTCCATATGTAAGTGGCAATGGAGTTGGTACTGATAATCAAAGAAAACCTATATTATTGAAAATTGGAGAGCTCCATCTTACTTAAGCTAGCTAAACACATGTTTTCGTGTACTACCTCTTTATTGATCTTATTCATAAATAAACTAATTTCTAATACACTGTTTTAATACCTTTATATAAAGGTTCAAATGTATATACTATGATATTAGTAGCTTGTGTTAGATGCCTCCTTAATGGTAAAATCTTGTAAAAGATCGAAAAATGGAGATATATTGTTGATCCGCGATAAAGTTTGTCCTATTATGAAATAAAATCTGTGCTGCAAAATTTATTGTTTTTATTGTTTATGTTAGCTCTGCGATGTGACTGAGGGTTAGTTTAAGTTAAAATATTTTCAAAAAATGTATGGACTCGAACGCCCTCATTAGTATGTCAAATATGGAGGGCATTCTCCTTTTACATAGTTATGTAATTTTATTCCTTACTATTTCCTTTTATGTAGTTAAAAAACATTAAAAGTTTAACTCAACTTATAATAAATTTTTATTTTTATTTTGTTAATTCAATTTTCTTGTATGGGGAGAGGATAATTTTTATCATTCATAAAATAAAAAAATATAAATTAAATTAAACCATAAAGTTTGTAGGAAAAGAGCCTCAAGAAAGATAAATTATTATTACAATGAAACTTAAATTATTTAAATAATTTATATATATTATTGTTAGGAGAATTCTTATTTTCATAAAAAAAAAACTATAAATTAATTATCAATTTTCTATTAAAATATATTACTTTTATTTATTTTTTGTATCGAATATTTGTATGATAATTTTCATGAAATATAACTTTTACAACATGAAATAATGCATTTAATCATATGATTATTACCAAAATCAATATTCAAATGTTTAAATTTAAAATCATGCCTTCAATCATTATTAACAAAATAAATATTCAAATGTTTTAATTTAAAATCATTATATAAATAAATAATTCAAAAAGAAAATATTAGATGTTTAAGTTCAAAATTATTATATATTTTAAGTAATTGTTACTTAAAATTATTTTGTTATTCAATTTTTATATATACAACATTTTTATAATTATAAACAAAATAATTATTTAATTATTTCAGTTTAAAATCATTACATAAATTATTAAGTTTGAATAGTTTTCTTTTAAAATGTTTTCTTAATATATATATATATATATATATATATATATATATATAATCCCCAAAAAATTATAATTTGAAATAATATAATAAAATTATTAATAATAAAAAATATTGAATTGTTTCCATTCAAATCATTATACAAATAATAAAATTTAAACACTTTTTTCTTAAAAAGAAATTTTATTCAATTTTAATATATAAAATATTTTTCTTAAAAATATTACTTTAATTCATTTTTCACATATTTTAAATATGTATATAACATTTATATGATACTTGTCATCCAAAAAGTTATTGGAACTTGAGACAATATAATGAGCCTTTACATGTTAATATAAAATCACATGATTATTAACAAAATAAATATTAAATGTTTAAGTTCAAAATTATTATATATATTATAAAATTTAAGTAAAAGTTATTAGTTTGTTATTTAATTTTTACATATACAACATTTTTATAATTAATATTAATAATAATATTAATATTAATAATAATATTAATAATATTGATATTAAAAAATAATGATATCGTAATATTAATATTATTCTTAATAACATTATTAGTATTAATACAATTAGTAATAATATTAATAGCAACATTTATATAAAAACTAAAAATCAACTATAAGTTAATGTCATAATATAATTTTTTCAACTCTCTTATTTAATATTAAAAAATTAAAGTAAATTATTAGTGTTTTAAAAAATTAATTACAATTTTAATTTTAGCTACAATATCACTCATTTATAATGTTAATATTAAAATGATATTGCTAATAATATTAATCATTATTGTCGAAAGGTCAAGCATGCATAAACAAAGTTCAACCATGGTTGAAAGGTCAAGCATGTTCACGTTAAGACTTGAGTAAATGTATACATATATTTCAGACTGATTGTCTAAGTGATTTTTTGTTCTATTTGCAGGCTCCTGAAGCGAAACAAGGTTAGGCGCTTCGGAACCTGCTCTTGAAGTGAATTCCATGCAACCTAATGTTTCAGTGGAAAGAAGGTAGTATGTTGTGAAAGGATGTTGGAACAACCATAATCAACCATGGAAAACCATGGTCAACAATGAACAACCATGGTCGACCATAGTTGAGCTTTCTCAACCATCAATGGCTATGGTCACCCATAGTCAATAATGAACACCCATGGTCACCAATGGTTAACCGTGAATAATCATGGTTAAGCATAGTGAACCATGGTCAACCATGAACAATAATGGTCAACAAAAGTCAACCAAAGTCAACTAAACTCAACGAAGGTCAACCAAAAGTCAACCATGGGCTACCATTGTCAACCACAGTTAACCATGGTCAACCATAGCCAAGCAAAAGTCAAGTAAGGTCAACAAAATTCAACCATGGTTAGTCAAATTAAAAGTCAACCAAAGCCAACTATAGTCAATTAAAAGTCAACCATGGTTAGTCAAATTTAACCAAGGTCAACCATAGTTAACCAAGTTAACCATGGTCAACCAAAAGCCAACCATAGTTGACCAAGTTAACCATGATCAACCAAATCTCAACCAAAGTCAACAATGGTGAACCAAAAGTCGACTATGGTAAACCAAAGTCAAGTATGGTCATCCAAAGTCATGTTCAACCAAAATTCAAGTATGGTTGACCAAAGTTAGCAAAACTCAACTACAGTCAAGCAAAGTCAACCATGGTAAACCAAAGTCAACCATGGCCGACCAAAGTCAACTATAGTTTTAAAATCGAAGTCAACCATAGTCAACCAATAGAAACTAATGTCAACCATGGTCAACCATAGTCAACCATGTTCAACAACACTTGACCATGATAAACCAAAGTTAACCATGTTGAACCATAGTCAACCATATTCAACGATTGTAAACCAAAGTTAACCTTGATCAACCAAATTCAACCATGGTTAGCCAAAGTGAGGCATGGTCAACAAAATTCAACCATAGTCAACCATCACCACCAAAGTAAACCATGGTCGACCAAAGTTAACTACAATCAACCATGGTAAATGAAAGTCAACCAGGGTAAACCAAAGTCAACCATAGTCAACCAAACTCAACCATGGTTAACAATAGTCAATCGAAGTAAACAATGGTCAACCAATGCTAACCATGGCCACCTAAAGTCAACCATGGAGAACCAAAAGTCAACCATGGTCAACCGTTGTCAACCAAAGTCAACCATAAGAAACCAAGAGTCAACCAAAGTGAACCATGGTCAACCAAAGCCAACAATGGTAAACCATTGTAAACCATGGTCAACCTAAGTCAATTAAAAGTCAACCATGGATATTCAAAGTTAAGCACGACCAACAATTGCCAGTTCTGGTCAACCATAGTTAACCAACTTAACGATGGTCAACCAAAAGTCAACCATCATCAACAAAAGTCATGGTCACTAAAATTCAACCATGGTCAACCATCACCAACCAAAGTCAACCATGGTCGACCAAAGTTAACTATAATCAACCATAGTAAACGAAAGTCAACCACGGTCAACCAAAGTCAACCATGGTTAACAAAATTCAACCGAAGTAAACAATGGTCAACCAATGCTGACCATGGTCACCTCAAGTCAACCATGGAGAACCAAAAGTCAACCATGGTCAACCAAAGTCAACCATGAGAAACCAAGAGTCAACCAAAGTGAACCATGGTCAACCAAAGCTAACAATGGTCAACCATTATAAGCCATGGTCAACCATAGTCAACCTAAGTCAATTAAAATTAAACCATGGATATTCAAAGTCAAGCATGGTCAACAATTGCCAGTTCTCATCAACCATAGTTAACTAACTTAACGATGGTCAACCAAAAGTCAACCATCATCTACAAAAGTCATGGTCAACCAAAATTCAACCATGGTCGACCAAAGTTAATAATAGTCAACCAAAGTTAACCATGGTAAACCAAAGTTAACAATGGTAAACCAGGAGACAATCAATGTCGACCATGGTTAACCAAATTCAACCATGGGTAACCAAAGTCAACCATGGTCAACAACAGTTTACCATGGTAAATGAAAGTAAACGATGATCAACCAAGAGTCAACCAATGCCAACCATGGTCAACCAAAATTCAACGATGGTCAACCAAATTCAACCATGGTCTACCAAAGTAAACCATAGTTTTTCATGGTCAACCATGGTCAACCAAAGTCAATAAAATGTCAAGTAAAGTCAACTAACATCAACCATGGTAAAGTAAAAGATAAACAAAGGCAACTAACATCGACTATGGTAAGCCAAACTCAACCAAATCTATCCATGGTCAGATGAATTTAACCATGATCAACTAATGTCAACCATAGTAAAACAAAGTAAACCATAGTTAACCAAAGTCAACCAATATCAACCATTGTCAACTATGGTCACATGGTCAACTCAAGTCAACCAGTATCAACGATGGTAAACCAGGAGACAACCAATGTCGACTATGATCAACTAAATTCAACCGTGGGTAACCAAAGTCAACCATGGTCAACGATAGTTTACCATAGTAAATGAAAGTCAACGATGATCAACCAAGAGTCAACCAATGTCAACCAAAATTCAACCATGGTCTACCAAAGTCAACCAAAGTCAACCATGGTCTACCAAAGTAAACCATAGTTTTCCATGGTCAACCATGGCCAAACAAAGTCAATAAAATGTCAAGTAAAGTCAACTAACATCAACCATGGTAAAGTAAAAGATAAACAAAGTCAACTAACGTCAACCATGGTAAGCCAAACTCAACCAAAGCTGTCCATGGTCGAACAAATTTAAACATGATCAACTAATGTCAATCATGGTAAAACAAAATAAACCATGGATTTTAACTTTGAACTATAATTTTATAGATTTTAAAATTTAAACCCTAAAAAACTTAAACCTCCAAGATAAATAAATAAATAAACCCCAAAATTCAAATCTAATTAACCATAAAACCCCGTAAAAAGTCAAACTACATTAATCTATTTAACTTAATGAAATTAAATCAAACAACTTAATAATTTTTTAAAAATAAAAACAAAATCCCTTGGAATTAAAAACCTAACCCTAATTAAATTAAAATTTTGTAATTATTTAGTAAATTAATTATCAATTAATTATAACCCTAACCCTATCCCTAAATAGACTAATTAAAACCTTAACCCTAATTAAATTAAATTTTATAATTATTTAATTATCAATTAATAACTTTTAAAATATAAATAAAATCCCTAGAAATTAAATTAAACAACCTAATAACATTTTAAAATTAAAAACCAAAACCCTAATTAAATTAAAAAATTTAATTAATTAATTAATTATTAATTAATTATAACCCTAACCCCAACCCTTAATAGAACAAATTTAAATTTAAGACCCTAACCCTAAATAAATTAATTTTTTTTTTAAAATTCTTAATTAAATAATTATCAAATAATTAAATTAATTCATTAAATTTGTCAATGTTCATTTTTAATTTAGTTTATTAACAATATAAATTAATTTATCAATTTATGAATAAAATTAGTTTATTAACAATTTGATTGGAATTTAAATTAAATTAGTAATTATAACTAATAATTATAAAACTATTAATTATTAATTATAAGATTAAACATCCAAAACTATTAAATTACTTTTATTAAGAATAAACTAAATATAATTATTATTGAAACTATTAGATTGAATATATAATTAAAACTTAACTTTAATAAACCATCTTAAAATTCTTTTTGTAATTTAAACAAACTAATGAATTTAATTTTTATATTAAATTCATATATATATTTTAAATATTTTATAATAATAATAATAATAATAATATTTTTATTTTCTTATTTCTTATTTTTCTTTTTTATTATTTTCTTATATTTTTATAAAATTATAATAATTATAAATGAAAATAATATATAATAAAAATAAAAATAATTCATAAGTAATAGTAAAAATAATAATAATTATTTACTATAAATAATAAAAATAAAAATAATTAATCGAAAGAAAAATAAAAATAATTAATAATTAATTATTCATTATTGATTAAAATAATTATAAATAAAAATAAGAAAATATAATTATAATAACAAAAAATGAAAATAATTTATAATGACATTTGACAGCTTTAATAATAATAATAATAATATTTTTTTAATAACAATAATAATAAAAATAAAAATAATAATAATATAAAGATATTATTATTATTTTTTTATTATTATTACAAAAACTTATGCCACATTATGATGTATTGTTTACATTAACAGTGTATATGTGTATACATTAATAATTATTTTATTATTATTATTATTATATATTTTAGTATTTATTATTTTATAGTAATAATAATAATTATTATTATTATAATAATAGATGCTATTATTAATATAATTAAATATTTATTTTTACAAAATATTCAATTATTATTCAAAATTATTTATAATTTATTAAACATAATTATAAACTAATTATTTGTATAAAATAATTAAAATTATATTTCTTAGTGAATAATTAATTACTTTTATAAATTATTTATTATTTATTAATTACAATTATAAAAAACTATTTTTATAAATAAAAATAATTTTAATTTTAGAATAGTAATATTTATTCTTATTAATATTTTCACAACCATAATATTAATATTAAAAGTCATTGCGGGTCGGCCGTAAACTAGCAAGCCATATTAATAATTAATATGACTTATATACGCGTATATAGGCCGCACATTTAAATGTACTCTGAGTTGTTTTTATGATAACATTGCAAATTATTTTGATATTATATATTGTTATCATGAATTGTATTTAATTAATATATATTTTGATAATATGTATTCATCGAGTTTCAGTGCTTTATAATTCAGTATGGGGGAGATGTTGTAACATTTGTTCCGCTTATAAAATAAAAATTTATAGAAAGTATTTAAAAAAAATCCATGTTGGCTCATAATATAAAATATTATGAAAAGTAATTAAAAAATAGATGTTCGTTTATAAAATAAAACTTAAAATTTAAACCCAGATTTATGAATCAAGAGAAATCAAATTTCCTCAATAAATTGGATCCCTCTCCATACTTAATAAATACTGATTTTAAATAAATCTATATTGATTTAATTAATATTTATTTTAATAATATATACTTTTATTGTTTATTGTTTATGTAATTACAACATATTTTTGTATAATGCATTGTGATTGTTTTTTAATTTTTAATTCATGTAATATATTATTATTATGAATTGTATTTCATGAACATATATTTTGATATTATGGAGTTTAAATTGATTGGTTTTTTTTAAACCTTAAATGTGTTAGATTTTCTATATAATTTATATGATAGCAACAGATTTTGATGTCATAATTGCGAATTGTCTCCAATTTCGGGTTGTTATTTGTGAAATGTTCAAGACTATTTGGCTTGCTAGCTTGGCATTTATGTGATATTGTAAATTATCTTTCCTTTCCAGTGATATCACCTTATCTCTGTGATGTCACGGATGAATATGCTATTTTGTGATTTATGTGATGTTACAGGGTATACTTGAAACTAAATTGTTATTTTATTAGGTATGAAATGTTTCAAATTGAGTTCATCGCTTTCGAAGAATTGTGCAGACGTTAAGCAAGGTGAAAGAAGATGAAGGGCATTCTCAAGAAATGGCAGAGCTTTGGCGGCAGGACCAGAAGTAATTCACACAGAAATCTAATTCGGAATCCTTCATTCGATGATGCGTCCATTAATCGTGTTGCAGAAAATAGGCCATCAAGCCTCGTCCACGCAGATGATCTCAAAGTAGAAGAAGCGCCCGAGGCGTGTAAGACAGTATATGTTGGTAAGGGTAAGAGACCATATTTCATAAGTGCCCATTACCTCAATCATCCATTGTTCAGGAAGCTGATTGTTGAGAGGAAGCTGATTGTTGAGAGACTCAGGGACGGCTTCTCAGTGGCGTGTGAAGTGGTGCTCTTCGAGCATTTACTGTGGATGTTGGATAACGCCGACCCAGAAGCCATTCGGAGCGATTCTGGTTTGGAGGAATTGGCCGATTTCTATGCTTGTCATTAATGGAAAAAAAAGCCGGTAATTTCTGTCTTTGTTTTTGTGTGCCTGTTTTTTCGCTTTTCGAACCAGCTCCATCTTGCAGTGGGTGAAATCTTTCTTCATCCGGCAATGGAGCCTAAGAACAGGAATTTCATAAATTGTATAGGAATTGATAAAATAATCAGGGTGATGAATATGCCATTAAAAGTTGTTTCTTAGGGTTTCGTGATGCAATGCAACTTAGTGCTGCATAGGTTAAGTGAAATGATCTGATCTTGTACAGGGAATTCGAAGTGAAATGATCTGATCTTGTACAGGGGTTTCGAAGTGTAAATTGGACCCTCCAGCATATCAGATTGGTAATTCTTTTAAATATTTTGTGTTAGACGAGCCGCTACAAATGATCTTGTACTTCTTTTTAAATGCTTTAAAAGAGCCAACTAGGACCTCGATTTCGTATCAGTTTGCAAATTCTATTAATTAATTTTCGATTTCGTATCAGTTTGCAAATTCTATTAATTAATTTTCGATTTCGTATCAGTTTGCAAATTCTATTAATTAATTTTCGATTTCGTATCAGTTTGCAAATTGTATTAATTAATTTGTGTTAGAGGAGCTGCTCGAATCAGTGGACTCAACCTGCAGCCAGATCTGTAATTTACTCCTAATACAACCTTCCTTTTACTTGTTGCATTTAAAAAGCTTAGGAAGATTTTGAAGTGAATCTACCAAGTTTCGTTTTAAGCAGTTATTTACAATTCTGTACATTACACGATGTTCTGGCGTTATGCTTTTTCTCTGGCGTTATGCTTTGCAGTATTTTTAATATGAAATTAGAGTAGTTGTTACGATGATATTTTTTCAGAGCAAAAAATTGCTGTCCGAGAAAGAAAACTACAGCTTGAAAACTGAAATTTAACAAAGCCTGCTTGTGAAACATACTTACCATCATGCTTTAGAAACAGCATTACATATTACATTTAACCTCAAAGCAAATATTTAATTGAAAATTATATAACCACCTAAACCCAAAAAACAGATCTGATACAAAAGTAGATATGCACAACTTTCCATATGATCAACATATACCACTAAGTCAGAATATCACTTCTATATAGTAACAGGACAATTGATGAAAGCCGGAAAAACACCTCCAAAGAGACCTCATAATGCCATAGGTCCTGGATCAAAAACTGTATGCAGATCCGGAGAATGATAACTTCTTTGCCGAGTACTTTACCTCATAAATGCCATAGGTCCTGGATCAAAAACTGTATGCAGATCCTGAGAATGATAACTTCTTTGCCGAGTACTTTACCTTATAAATGCCATAGGTCCTGGATCAAAAACTGTATGCAGATCCAGAGAATGATAACTTCTTTGCGAGTACCTTGATTTAATTTAATTCTAGCCTTCCTTTTGAAAAAGAATCTGCTGCAACATTAATTTTCCTGTAAATACGATGAATATAGATTTTCTGAAAAGAATTTATAAGAGTCATCAATTCATGGTATAATGGTTTAATGATCTTAAAAATATATTATGAACTATTTTTTCTCTTTTCATCCACTCAATAACCAGTAAAGGATCACCAAACATTTGTAAATTCTGAACATATAACTGGGAAGCCATATTAAGAACAAGAAAAAGAACTGAAAATAGATTTCCTAAAAATAATTTACAAAAATGGTTAATTCATCATATAATGAGTTTAAGAATATATTATGAACTATTTTTTTCTCTTTTTATCCACTTAATAACCAGTAAAGAATCACCAAACATTTGTAAATTCTGAACATAGAACTCCCAATCCATCTTGAGAACAAGAAAAAGAACATGTAGCTGAGCTCTCTTGTTAGAACAAGATCCTCAATTAGCTTTAAAACTGTGTAATTCAACATCACTTAAATAAATTAACCCTCCTACAACTCCAAATTTATTTATTCTCTTGTTAGAACAAGACCCTCAATTAGCTTTAAAACTGTGTAATTCAACATCACTTAAATAAATTAACCCTCCTACAATTCCAAATTTATTTATTATTATTTTTGAAATAATATATATAAACATGATAATTTAATATGGCCAAACAGTTCAAAAAGACAATGTGTCTTTCAAAATATTTTTATTGAGCATCAACCAAATACCTCAAAAAAGAACTTTGAAGGATTTGATTATAGGATTGGATATAAAGAAAAATTAAAATCATTTTTATTTTACATTAATAAATATATATAATTAAATAAAAAAATAGATTAAAAAAATGTATTTAATAATAACAATATTTTTATTTTACCATATCTCAAATTAAAATATTGAACTTTCTTGTTATTAGATAAAACATTCTTTACTTATTTATTTAAATTATAAAAATTATAAATAATAAATTAAATATATTTACTAATTTAATTTAATATAAAATATATATATAAACAAATAAATTAACATTTTAAGATTCAAACTACTAAATCCATTTAAAACCTACTATGTAATTAATTTTTAATATGCATATTTAATTCCAGTAACATGTGCTCTATTTAATTATACCTTTCCTTTCCTAAAACAAGTTCCACTAATATGTTTTAAATCTAAACCATCTCAAGTTTCAACTTCTTCGCTTATATATATATAAAGTTAATTCATAAAATATTAATTAAAATTATAAAAAATAAATTTATAATTCATAAAATTTATAACTTAACAATTTTACTATACCTACCTTCATTATTCAATCTAAAAAATTCAAATTAATCAAAACTACATCTCATAAACCATTTCTTAATCAACATTATTATATTTTATTCGATAAGACAATATTTTCAACACCTCTAAAAAAAATATTTTATACAACACTGGCCATTACTTTAGAAATGTGTTATAGAGGATTCCTTGTCGCCACCGTCACTAAACAAATCACATTGAATATTATATCATAATCAAGTTTTTTAACACGTGTACACAAAATTTGTCTCTATGTCATGCAACTATGGCCATTACTTTCGAAATGTTTTATAGATGATCCCGTGCGACCATAGGCACTAAAAATCACATCGAATATTATTTCATAATCAAGCATTTTTCTAACATGTTTAGACTAAATTTGTCTTTATGCTATAGCATAAAGCATGTTTTATATAGGTAATAATAATAATCTAAATTATTTTATTTATTAGGCATATCAACCATATTTATGTATGGCCATAATTAAAATATATCCATCTGCTTATATAAGTTATATTATTAATCATTAATATGGTTTACTAGTGGTAATCTAAATGATTTCACTAGGCATCAAGTCATGAGTCCAAAGAGAATGTGATAATGGGGTCCAAGAAACCAAGGTGAAGGAGTACGTTGCTTCGGAAATGGAGTAATAGCTGGTTATTGAGTACATTGCACCGAAGAAGATGGAACCAGCTACGGAGGAGCCTTTTATTGATGTGGCTAAGGGAAGGACAACTGCACTAATCAATACAGGTGTTGGAGTGTCAGAAATCTGTTCTCATGCAAAATCCGATCATCCCAAGATCGTAGGTCTCCAAAACCCACTCAAATGGCCCCCTGTCGGCGACGGAAAATTTTTCGGCGAGGCACAGTTCCACCTGTTCTCGTTATTTTTTTGGAATTTTGACGATCCGGGTCATCTTAAAATGGTCCAAAACCCCTAGGGGCACAGTTCCATGGCATAGTTCCGCAGTAAATGGGGTGGAACTACAATTCCGCCTGTTTTTATAACCGAATCTGGGGAACAAATTGCCGAAAAAGTGGGGCGATTTGAGTGCCAGTTATCCCACGCAAAACCCTTTAGCTTATATTTTTTCGGGTTTGGATCGTAGGTCTCCAAAACCCTCCAGCTTAAAAAGATCAATGGAATCTCAGTGCTAGCCATGAAACTCATGTATAAGAAGGAAAAAAAAGGAAATTTGTTCACAAGAAAGAAGGTGTAAGAATGACATTGGGGGATGATCTCCGTATCGAGAATATACTAGAATTTACAAGGAAAACTCTTATGGCAAGGTTTTATGGTGTTCGTCTTTCTGAAAAATCTTTAAGGATGTGGATTGAAAGGAGGTGGGAACCAATATTGCATTATTGTCCAACCTTCTTCATTATGACCAGAGGCTAGATGATTTTTAAAAGGATGTCGTTAAACTTCAATATTCATAATACTAAATTATGAATATTTGTGGTGACCTTTGTGTTGTCTTCTTGGATCTAGGTTTCTAAAAGCTTCTTTTAGGGTTCTGGGTAGAGGTTTTCTCCATTGACCATGTCCATGAATTGATACCCATACCTTGTGCTAAAAACCTAATAATGATGCAATTTTTCATCAAAAAATTTAATAATATAAAAATATTCTCAATTAAATAATCAAATTTCAGTTAAAATCATGTTTATTACTACTTTATAATAGTAATAAATTAAAAATGGTGTTTTTATTTATTTGTCAACTGTATTTATTTGTTTAAATAATATTAATAATGGATAATTGAATTGAACTATTTACAAAGTAATTAGTTGTGAACTTCTTGTGCTTGTGGTGCAAAGCCTCATAAATTAATCATGTGAATTTAATCTTTGGTTATTTATTTGAATTGATAAACCAATAAATAAATATTGAATTAAGTTATTTACATAATAATTATTTGTGAGTTTGTGATGTTTATGGTGCAAATCCTCAGAAGTAAATCCTACTTGTACATGTCCCTATGACAAATAATAGGGTAGCACCACTTTATGGTACTTGCCAACATGGCATTTCTCTTAACATAAATAAGGAAAAACTCAATTTCCAATAATATTAACAAATATAACACCATATTAACACCACACAATAAAAGGGTGTAGTCTAAATATTCTAAGTTTTCAACATTCTTGGAACATATTGCCCGTCTTAATTTGTTCCGAGTCCACTCGAAATCTTTAAAAACTATTAGAGTGGCATATATTAGCTATGGAAATTGCATAATTTGGGTGTCATAGGGGTATTCGACGATGGTGAGTCTATTTATGGATTCAAAAAAACAATTTAAACACTTCCAAATTTGAATTTTACCAATAAAAAAATTATCGGATTCCTACCAAAACCCACCATAAAGTCCAAAACTTAGAATAAATAAACTAATCCAAATATAAGTGGTGCTAATACCACCATCTTAACACTTCAAAATGTTAGTGGTGCTAATAACACCACCCTAACACTACAAAAATGTAACTGGTGCCAATACCACCACATTAACACCACAAAATATAAGTGGTGCTAACTTGTGGTGCTAAAATATGGATTTTCTTGTTGTGATTGGAGACTAGAGACTTCCTAAAATCTCTTTAAAATCCATTCATTTGGCTCAAGAGAGGTTGGTATAAAGATGCCATGGCTTGATTAAACAATTGAGGGATTGATAAAAATGTCACTCTACAAAATGTCAATAACATTAAAAATATTATTACTTCTAAGTTTAAAGAGAAAATGTGGTACCAGAAAGAATTAGAGGTTAAAAAAAATTAAGAATACTATAAGGAGGTCATTAACTCTAATCTAGAAGATCAAAAGTATCTGTTTATTTTAACTAATTCAAAAAAGAGAATTAATATGAACCCTCATGAGCTCCATAGTGAAATAGGGGTTCCTAAAACACATCTATTCAAGATTGAGAATGTTGATGATGAAAATCAATTTCTCTTAGACTTTCATGAGTACACCCACATTCGATCTCAATTTCATAATCTTTTGTACAATACATGTGCCTTCCTAATCTTCTAACTGGTCAAAACTACGGTGAGCTAAAAGTGTCTCTCTTCAAGCTTTTTGAAGCCTTTTGAGCACATGAATAAAATTTTAAAGAAAATAAAATAATTCCTTTCTTTTATCTTAACATCTAATAGACCAAAGTGGTTTGAGTGGAGGTTAACCATCATCATGGTCATTATCAAAATGCAAGACACACAGACATTACCACCTTATAGCTCTTGTTTAATGACAATATATTTTAGTACAATGTATTGTGAATAACATTTCCAATTATTGCGCCAACAGGCGCTCCCAGTATGAGGGAGATCTTGTGAGTCGAGTGTTTGTCGAGTAACAAAATAATACAAAGTAAACAAAAAAGAATAATACAAAGTAAAAAGTAATAAACATCCACAAACAAAAAATAATAATACAAATTAAAAAGTAAATATGAGACTTAAACTAAAGACTTTAGAGCTTAGGATTAGATGATAAATATTATGTCCGTCATAAACAAAAAAGAATAATACAAAGTAAAAAGTAAATATGAGACTTAAACTAGAGACTTTACTTTTTACTTTTAATACAAAGTAAAAAGTAAATATGAGATTTTAGAGTGTTTGTAGAGTTTGTGGAGTAACAAAATAATACAAAGTAAACAAAAAAAATAATACAAAGTAAAAAGTAATAAATATTATGTCGGCCATAAGCAAAAAAGAATAATACAAAGCAAAAAGTAAATATGAGGCTTAAACTAGAGACTTTAGAGCTTAGGATTAGGTGGCTCAGGTATTTCACTCAAGGAGCTATTCAAGGACATGTTTGCACCTCGGTAGAGTTGTATTTAGCAACATAGGTTTTAGATTATGTACAATATGTTTTAGGTTATGTATTCTGAGTTGTTTTTCTATTGTTGTACATTTTGTTTAGGTGATGATGGTGTTATATGTTGTCTTTGACTTTTGGTAGTTGTTATTTATGTGTAGTGTGACTTGTTTATTTTGGTGTTATATATGATGAGTTGTGTTTGGATTTTTTAATTGTAAATTAACATGGCATTTATGTGATAGTGAAAAACATATTAACTTGATGTTACAGCCTATCTTAACTCATATTACTTGTTATGATAAGTGAGGTTACAGACTAATAATATTAGACTATGATGTATCAAATGTCCCGGCCATCCGGCCATCTCCCGATTAGGATGTTGAGAGCTCGTTCCAGATTTCCCTCGGTCTATTGAATCCATATCCGAGGTCTGTAGTAGACCTGTAATTGTTTTTATAAATAAAACAAACAAACAGCTCCTGTAATTGTTTTGAAAGTCTGAATTGGAACCTCCAGCGAATCTGAAAGTCTGAATTGGAATCTCCGGCAGCGACTCAGAGTTAAAGGAGCTGCTCCAGTCACTGGACTCAGATCTATTGTTTGTTCCTGCACTAAAAAAAACTTATTTTAGTCTATTGCATTTAAAAAGGTCAGGAAAATCTTGAAGTTTCATCTTTAATGGAATGGACCATTTCAAGTTTTTTTTCAAGGAGTTATTTATAATACTGTACATTATAAGATGTTCTGGTGTTACGTTTTCCAGTTTTTTTAATATGAAGTTAGAGTATGTGCTATAATTATATCTTTTCTTTTATATTAATGATATTTCATTTTATATATATCATTTCTTTTAGATATATGTGTATATATATACTTCAAGTTCCATTTCAACTAGTTATTGATAATTCTGTGCATTATATATAAAACAAACATTTCAAGGAGTTATTTATAATTATGTGCAGTATAGGATGCTGTGATTAACTATGCTTTCCAGTTTTTTAATATGAAATAAGAGTATATGTTATAATGATATTTTCTATAATTCATTAATAATGATAATTATTAATTAAATATAAAGGAAAAATATCATTATATTGCATATTAATAATTTTATATTAAAAATTGGAAAGCATAGATCACTAGAACATTTCCGAATTTTAAATAAATTTATATATATATTACAATCATATTTTTCCATATATATATATATATATATATATATTAAAAACTAGCATAGATCCATTTTAAAGGGATCTATTAAGAGTGAATCAAATTTCTTGAAATGTAAAGTACATTTTTTTTTAAGTGTAAATGTTAAATATTTCAATTTATTGCTTTATAGCTCATTACGGGGCAGATGTTGTAACCTTAGTTTCTAATAAAATAATTAAAACAATTCATGTCAGTTCATAAAACATGTTGGCTTATAAAATAAAATATTATGAAAAGTAATTAAAAAAATCGATGTTGTCTATAAAATAAAAACTTAAAACTTAAACCCCAATCTATCAATCAAGAGATATCAAATTTCTTGAGTTTAAATTAAAACAAATACACCTCAGATCTATGTTGTTGTAAATGTTTTAAATAGCACACATGTTATTTTTTATAATATTTTTTTTTTTAAAAAAACACCTCTCTCAACTCTAAGTATGGAAGGCGTTACACATCTCTTTCTACTTGGCTGTAAAACGTACCTCTTAAACCTAATTATTTCATATTTAAGTTTTGTTTTATAATTACTTTTAATAGTATTAAAAATAATAATTAAAATCTTAGATATAAATAAAATTAAAATTTTTATTAGAAAGTTTTTTTTTTTTGTTTTTTTTTTTTTTTATTATTATTATTATTTTAACAAGAAAGGTTGAAATGAAAAGTTGAATATCTCCTTTTAAACTAGTTTACATACATGTTATCTTTTCAACTATTTTTTTCATTAACATAGATTATTTTATGAACTTGTTATAATTTGCAAATAACGACATCTAGACATGGATATGTGAAAATATTTTTTTTTTTGGTTTCTTAAATATTTATTTTTAATATTAAAATTTTAAAATAAATTTTTGTTTATATATATATATATATAATGTTAATGATTGTAGTTAATGTTTCACTTAGATTAATTTTAGTTATAGTTTTTCTGGTAGATATTACACACATACTACTCAAAAACATAATAATAATTTAATGTTAATATTCAAATTTTATCATCAGGGTTGGCAGGTGCGGGGGGAGTGATCCTAGACTCCAAGGGGAACAAGCAGAATGAATTTGCATGGGGGATTGGAAAGAAAACCAACAATGGTGCCGAATGGCTTGGCCTCATTAAAAGGATAGAGATCGCCATCTCTCTGGACATAAAGAAGCTGACCGTCTTAGGAGACTCTCTAATAATCATTCGAGAAGCTAGAAACATTGTGGGAAAAAGGAAAAGCCCATCCTAAAAAATGCATCATCTTCTGCTCTGCATCAGCAAGGAATTTCATGATCTAGACTTCCTGCACATCTTGCGAATTCATAATGGCCAAGCCGACCAAATGGCAAATATCGGAGTAGGACTACCCTATGGCTCTATTCGATTCAATAATGAGATCTTGGACAATGCTTGGGTTCCCTAGGACATGGTGTAACCTTTGCACTAGGACCTTAATCCCCACATGTGGGATTTTCAAAAATAATAACTATAGGCTTGGCAGACATAAATTTTCAAGCAATTGGGAAATCTCCCTTGGAGATTTGGCAGCACCTCTGCTTCTCGATTCTCCCATTCACATGTGGGAATTAATGACTCACTCCGAATGACAGTTGGCCGGTGTATGGGCAGATGGGCGAGGGATATCTTTGGGAGAGAATTGCCCTCTGCCCTAATTCTAGAGTCGGTCCCCATCTTGTGCCTGTGTTCATGCTCCGTCTTTATGCACTCTGGGATATGGATTGTCGTGGTTGTTCCGGAGCTCAGGGTGATGGAGAATTTTGCTTTGGTCGCCCTCATGGTGGGTGGGAAGCTCCTGTGAAGTGTGAGAGATATGGCCTGGTGGGGAGAGGACCCTCTGGTGGTGGCTGCTGGAGCTTGCAGTCCAAAGACACGCGTGGAACCCCTATGGATTTGGAAAACCTTGGACTTGGCCAGGGAAGACCGAGAAGTTATAAACATGGCAGGGTTGGGAATACTGAGGGTAAGGAAAGAAAATGCAGCAGTCCTGAGCCTGACGAAGAAATTCTTGATCGACTGCAGGAGTTAGAAATGCATGTTAAAATGATCCGCTCAGAGAATTTGGAGTGTAAAATTGTCCTTCTTCGTCTCTACAACCTGGTATCCACAAACTACTCTGAGGTAAGAGCTCAGAAGTTTGTTCTAGCTGAGAAAATTGAGCACTTGGAGGACTGCCTGGGTTTGGTTTTCTCTCGCAGGGTTCAAAACCGTGAAGCCATTGGCAACGAGCTTGAAGAAATCAATAGGAAGATGGTGAAGCTGCAGAAGTATATGGAAAGCACTGGAAACTTTGTGGATCTTAGTGCAGAAAAGAAAAGGGCAGAGGAACCTACTGGAGCTACCATGCATGTCGGCCCCAAATAGATAATTGTTGGTTCAGGTCACGAGTTGGCCATCTTAGTTTTTTTTTTGTTTTTTGGTTCAACTTTCCCAAATGATGTTTAAAAACTCTATAACTAATAGTTTAGGATGCATCTACATTTTGAAAAACTTGGAAGGTTTAAGTCTTAAGTTATGGATAAGGAAACACCTGCACAATGTATTTTTCCTGTTTGCTTCTACCAGGGCAGTTCGTAAGATACTACAGTTTTCATAGGACAGGAAGCTATAATGATTGTTATCAACCCGAACTAGATGAATTAGGAGTGATGGTTGTCTTCCATTCATGGGAGCAATCTGCTATGTTTTTTGCTATGTAACCGCTCTTTTTTATATAATCAAATTATAACCGTTTCTGTTAAAAAAAAAATTCTAATTTGATCACAACTAATATTTAAAAAGAATGATTAGATAAAAACCTCTTTTACTTTATTTCTAAAATTTAAAAATAAGAATCAAAATATTTTTATTAAGTTATATTTAACTTTTTAAAATTTGAACCTTTAAGCCCAAATATATAATTTAAATTAAAATAACATAACCATATTAATAATAATATGATTAGCCCAAATATATAATTTAAATTAAAATAACATAACCATATTAATAATAATATGATTGGCATATGCCAATGACTACATTAATATGCCAACCATATTATTATTAATATGGTTTTCTTAGTTAATTACTTACTTTCATGTAATAAAACTATTATTATATTAAAATTAAAATAGAAATAATAAAATTAAGTATATAATAAAATTCAATATTATTATATAATAATGATATTAAAAATATATATATATATATTTATGAAATAGTTATGATTATGCTTTAATAATATTAATCATTAATGTTAGTATTAATGTTATTATCGATGCAATTAAAATCGATATTAATATTAATCTTAATTAATATTGTTAATTAATAATGTTTTAATACCAATAATGTGATCACTATATTTAATATTAAAATAAAAAATGTTAATATGAATAACGTTGACAATGATAATTGTTCATATTATTGTTAATATGAATGTTAACATGTTATTATTGATATTCTTAATATTAATAATAATGTTGCGAATCCTCCGGGATGGGGTCACAGGCATAGAAACGATGGGCATTTGTGATGATAGCACGTGGAATTATGACTAGGACAGGACGGTGAGCGAGGGGACGTCGATGGCAGCTTCACTGGTTGTGCAGCATTAACCCCCCACCCTCCCTAAGATCTAAAATGACAAGATCGCATAGGTTTATTCATGGCGTGGTTAATATGTGCATCAACTATGGCTTATTTTTTAATACCTACGTGGTCAACGATAACACGTTCATTCCTTCCCATTTCACCCCTGAAGTCTTGGGATCCAACAATTATTTGATGCCTATGCAAGCAGTCTATGGGCGAGTGAACGAAGAAGAAAGGTGCAATATGGTCCGGGAACGCCATAGAGCCCCCAACAGGTGGGGTCGTGGGGTCATGGTTGGCAGGAACGCTCATAGGGAGTAACTAGAGAGGGTATAACTTTTCACCTGGCTACAATGACAGACGTCTTACTAGAAATTCGAAACGATGTCACGGAGGTTGAGGAGGATATGAAGATTCGAATCTAGGAAATTGGTCACCATCTGCAAATCATAATTGACTGGTGTATCGATATCGCTGAGTTCTTTGGCCGTAACACTCATGAAATCCTCGTTACTCTTTTGAGGAAATAGGGTATACAATTTTTCCTTTTTCCATCATCCAACATCATCCAACAAACAAATATGTTAGTCTTCTAATACTACTCATCATATTTAGACATTCTCATTTCATGCATATAGATCTATTTGACTTGAGATTCATCATTAATTTTTAATCTCTTCTAATTAAAACATGTGCAATGTCATATATTATATGATTATTCACTTAGGCATAGAAGAGTATGATGCTTCCATTCCTTTAACCAAAGTTCACCAATAACATGATGTTAAAAAGTAATCACTTTGCAAGTCAACTTTTATGGGAACATAAAAGTAATACATATATAAGTTCAGTATTCACACAAGGATCTATAATGGACTCCTCAATAATTTATTGAACCTTAATGCACTCTTCTTACCTACCATACAAGACTAGTTAATTAAGACTTTATCATAAGAACACGTTTCATGGATTTAGCATAGTCTAAATCCTTTGGTCATCCATTTGTCTGCAAGATTTATGCCCTAGAATATAAATGCCACACCATTGTTTAAACCCATAATGTAGTTTTATCAAGTGAATCATGCTTTATACAATGGTCCATATCATTTGCTAGCAATAAATAAAAGAATGTAGCCATTACCCCTTTAAAGGTATCTAAGATGAGCTTTCTCTAATGAGGCCTACTTACTTTTTTTAAGTATAAAAATAATGCTTCTTTAACTTGATAAACTCATCGGTAATACACATACTGGTCTCTATTAGAAAATATGATATAAACAAACCATAACAAGGGTCTACTTAATATTCTAGAGATTTAATATTCTAGAGATTTAATACAAATGTAGGTTATCATTACAACTTAAAAATAAATAGAAGCTCCAAACATCTATAATGAAATGGACAAACATAATGAAGAATATCCATTAATTAAAAGATCATTCATTTACATATGAAACCATTTAAGTTGACTCCTTTAGAATGCATCTTTACAGATCTTGCTATCAATTGCCCCAAAAATGAACTAGACTTGTTCATTGAAACATTAGAATAAATTTGAATATTTAAAAGTACCGATAACTCTTAAACATAGCTTAAATAATAAGAACAAATCATTATTGAATATATGCAAAGCATAAAAGATATTTTTACAACAATTTAAATGTAGCAACAAAATAGCTGAAAAGTACTTATCTGGAATAAATAGACTTGGATGACTAAAGGAATGACTGCAACTTTCCACCCAACCATAGGTTCTCTTTCCAGTGTATGTTTTTCCACCCAGAGACCACCCCCGAATTGGGCAATGAATCCACTAGAGTTAGAAATCAAGAGAATATTCAACAAATATTTACCCGAGTTGTATGCTAGGTATATGCCCTCTTTTGGGTGAGTTTACTAACCACCTAATTGTACTTTAACTCGCAATAAAATATTGGTAACACATTTTGTATATACCCAACATTTTAGACTCCTCCTTTTCAATATTTAAAACTAGACTGTCGCCAATAGTCATAAATCCTAGTTCCTAGTTCAACTCATAAAGTGGCTTGGCTTGGATTTTTGGTTGATAGACCATCAATACATTTACCAATGTAAATATAAGGATATTGGAATCGAGATTTTTCTCTTGAGCCTTCCTCTCCCATTCAAGCACAGTAAATATATATAATATCATAAAGGGAAGAAATCAGAATGGGGATCTCCCTCTTTGGGTCGTCCCTTTTCATTCGATATATATATATATATATATATATATATTTTGCACAATATGTAAACAAAATATTGCAAGACAAATATGGATTGATCATAACATTCTATCCATAACTAGCGTGTATCCTATTTCATTAGGAATAATACCGAAATATGATTTTAAGATGTTTTTAAGATGATTTCTTTGTCAAATGATTATTTTTTTGAGTGGTTAAAATTCCCCACATGGTTGAGGAAATGATATTTTTTATTGTGAAGACAGTGAGTGAGTCAACTAATCACAAAAGTATGTGGCCAGAAAATTTTTAATGGGAACAATGTCCCGACAAATTGGGACATTTTCCGTTAAAAAGAAGAGTTAACGTAGGTTCAACATGAGTTAGGAAGCTATGAAGGTGGGTTTAAGATTCTTGAAATTATAAATCACATTCAATAACTACCATATTCCAGGAGTGAAACCTGCAAGTAAATTAGTTTTTAATTTCTACGTATTTAAGAAAAGGGTAGCACAATTTTGTGATAGGATTGGTGGAATATCGATTCCTGATCATGATCTGACGGGTAATAAACTGAGAACAGTTTCCTTAATTGAAACTGGTTGAGCATCCAAACCTGATCACCCATTTGGCATGCAACGTAAAAATATTTCAGGGAATAAATGAAACTGATGTTGATTTTCAAAAATCAAAGTGTTTGAATCACCGATATAGTGGGAACTTGATAAAAAATTCATGGAAGAAATAAAAATGAGAATGCTTTTCGAAAATCCTTTTTTTGGTGGTGATATTTGTTATGGTGATGAAAGAACAAAAACATGCCACTACATCCATCCTTACCTTTGCCCATCAACACGACTCACAACAAAGACAATTCCTGAAAATTCATCCAAGCAAATTTTTTTTTTGATAATTTCATTTTGTTGAAGGTATGTCATGGAGGCTAGAAAAAAACCATTCTATCAAGCCATTGTAATCTCAAAAGGAAATAAAAATGCACTTTCTTGTTACTATTTATCAATAAAAAACAAGAAATATGAGCAATAAAAGCATGTACTTATTGATGTTTATAGAAATTTGTAAATCGTTGCTTCTATGTGTATCTCATTCATAGGATAGTCTGAGATGATTGTGATGATAGTATGAAAAATCATTGGTTGAGGAAGTGTGCATTTTTTTGTTAATCATGAAAAATTGGCTTTCATGCCAAATCATGGATAAGTCGGCTCAAATATGTGTATGTAGCAAATTTGACAGAGGTGATTCATGGATAAGTATGCTCATATATGTGTAATTATGCCTCATACCAGATTTCATACATGGGGTGTATTTGGATTGGACGATGTGCTTTTTTGTGTTGGACATGAAAAATTGGGAAACCCTATCAATTGTTCATTGTTTTTATTTCCTTGCAATAAAAATTTGAGGAAAGATAAATAAATTTCATGAAATTTTTTTATATTTCAATTCTTAATTTAAGAGTGATTATATAAAATGATTGGTTGAGGCTCTAAATTTCAGGAAATTATGTTTTAATTTTTGGAAATGATGTTTTTTATGAAATGCAATGATAATGGTCAGGTGCATAAATCATCCACCTGCAAGTTGATGCTTTCAAAAATTATTTATCCTTCACATTAGAGAATTTTTTAATCCCAAGTCTACTTAAGCCCTGTTTTTCAACAGTTGACCAATTTTTCCAATGGTGAGTATTTTTCTGGGAGGGTGCAAAACAAGATAAATGGTTGTTTTGGCAGGAAAATATCTCCATGACCACAGACCTTTTTTCCAAAAGGATTCAATGGTTAAGTGAATAAATCATCCACCTTCAAACTTATGCTCTCATAAATTTTTATCCCTCAAATATGAGAAATGGTGGGCATTTGCCTAAGGCGATTTAGGCCATTTTTAGATGCAAAACAGGTTGAGTGGTTGTTTTGGATATCCAATATTTTCTTGACCATATACTTGTTTTAAAACCTAAGCCAATGGTAAAGTTCATAAATCATCCACATGTAAGATGATGCTTTCCTAAAAAAATTATCACTCACAGGTGAGAAATGGTGGGCACTTACCCAAGGCTACTTAAGCCCTTTTTTTCAACACTTAACCAATTTTTCCAATGACAAACATTTTTTTGGGAGGGTACAAAACAAGCAGAATGGTTGTTTTGGCAGGAAAATATCTCCATGACCAGAGTATTTTTTTCAAAAATGAGTGAATGGTCAAGTGAATAACTCATCCACCTACAAACTTATGCTCTCATAATTTTTATATCCAACACAGGTGAGCAATGCCGGTCATTTTCCTATGGCCATTTAGGTCGGTTTTAAGTGTAAAACAAGCTGAGTGGTTGTTTTGGAAAACGAATATATTCTTGACCATAGAATTGTTTTAAAAACTGAGCCAATGGTCAAGTATATAAATAATCCACCTGCAAGTTGATGCTTTCCTAAAATTTTTATCCCTCACAGGTAAGAAATGGTGGGCATTTACCAAAGGCTAATTAAGTCCCCCTTTTTAAACACTTAACCAATTTTGCCAATGGCGAGAATTTTTTTGGGAAGGTGCAAAACAGGCTTAATGGCTGTTTTGGCAAGAAATATCTCCATGACCAAAGACATTTTTAAAAAAATGAGTCAATGGTCAAGCGAATAACTCATCCACCTACAAACTTATGCTCTCAGAAATTTTTTATCCATGACTCAAGTGAGAAATGGCAGTAATTTTGTTAAGGCCATTTATGCCAGTTTTAGGTGCAAAACAGGTCGAGTGGCTCTTTTGGTAGGCCAATATTTTATTAACCAGAGACTTTATTTCAAAATTGATCCAATGGTCATGTTCATAAGCCATCCACATGCAAGCTTATGCTTTCCTCAAATTTTATACCTCACAAGTGAGAAATAGTGGGGATTTTCCCAAGGCTACATAAGCCCTTTTTTTCAATACTTAACTTATTTTGCGAATTGCGAACATTTTTCTGGGAGGGTGCAAAACATGTTGAATGGTTGTTTTGGCAGGAAAATATCTCCTTGACCAGAGAATTTGTTTAAAAAAATAGTCAATGGTAAAGGGAATAATCATCCACCTACCAAACTATTCTCTAACAAATTTTTTATCCATCAAAGGTGAGAAATTGCAAGCATTTGCCTAAGGTCATTGAGGCTAGTTTCAGGTGCAAAACAGGGTGAGTGGTTGTTTTGGTAGGACAATAGTTTCCTGAGAAGAGACTTGTTTTCAAAACTGGGCCAGTGGTCATGTTCATAAGTCATCCACCTACAAGATGATGCTTTCCTAAAAAATTTATACCTCACAGGTGAGAAAAGGTGGGCATTTTCCCAAGGCTACTTAAGCCCTTTTTTTCAATACTTAGCCAATTTTGGCAATGGCGAACATTTTTCTGGGAGGGTGCAAAACAAGTTGAATGGTTGTTTTGGTAGGAAAATATCTCCTTGACCAGAGAATTCGTTTCAAAAAGGATTGAATTTTTAAGTGATTAAATCATCCTCCTACAAACTTATGCTCTCAGAAATTTGTTATCCCTCAAATATGAGAAATGGCGGGCATTTGCCTAACACCATTTAGGCCTCTTTAGGTGCAAAATAGGCTGAGTGGTTGTTTTGGAAGGCCAATATTTTCTTGACCATATACTTGTTTTCAAAACTGAGCCTGTGGTCAAGTGCATATATTATCCACCTGCAACCTGATGCTTTCCTAAAAGAAAATCCCCTCCTAGATGAGAAATGGTGGGCATTTTCCCAATTTTACTTAAGCCCTTTTTTTCAATACTTAACCAAATTTGCCAATGGTGAGCATTTCTCTTTGAGGGTGCAAAACAAGATGAATGGTTAATTTTGCAGGAAAATATCTCCTTGAATAGAGGCTTTTTTTCAAAAATCATTCAATGGTAAAGTGAATAAATAATCTACCTACAAACTGATGCTCTCATAAAAATTTTATCCCTCAAAGGTGTGCAATGGAGGGAATTTTCCTAAGGCCGTTTAGGCCATTTTTAGATGGAAAACAGGCTTAGTGGTTGTTTTGGAAGGACAATATATTCTTGACCATAGACTTGTTTTAAAAACTGAGCCAATGGTCAAGTGTATAAATCATCCACCTGCAAGCTGATGCTTTCCTAAAATATTTATCCCTCTTAGGTGAGAAATTGTGGGAATTTACCAAAGGCTACTTAAGCCCCTTTTTTCAACACTTAACCAAATTTTCCAATTGCGAACATTTTTCCGGGAGGGTGCAAAACAAGCTAAATGGATTTTTTCCCAGGAAAATATCTCCATACCAGAGTCTTTTTTTAAAAAATGAGTCAATGTTCAAGCGAATAACTCATCCACCTACAAATGTATGCTCTCGGAATTTTTTTATTCAACACGGCTGAGAAATCGTGGTCATTTTCCTCAGGCCATTTAAGCTAGTTTTAGGTGCAAAAAATGTAGAGTGGTTATTTTGGCAGGCCAATATTTTATTGACTAGAGACTTTATTTCAAAACTGAGCCAATGGTCATGTTCATAAGTCATCCACCTACAATCCTATGCTTTACTCAATTTTTTATCCCTCATAGGTGAGAAATGGTGGGCATTTTCCCAAGGCTACTTAAGCCCTTTTTTTCAATACTTAACCAATTTTTCCAATGGTGAGCATTTTTCTGGGAGGGTGCAAAACAAGCTGAATGGTTGTTTTGGAAAAAAAATATATCCTTGACCAGAGACTTTGTTTCAAAAAGTAGTCAATTGACAAGGGAATAAATCATCTACATACCAACTTATTCTCTCAAAAATTTCTTATTCCGCAAAGGTGAGAAATGGTGAGCATTTGCCTAAGGCCATTTAGGCCAGTTTTAGATGCAAAACAGGATGAGTGGTTGTTTTGGCAAGCCAATATTTTCTTGACCAAAGACCTTTTTTCAAAACTGAGCCAGTGGCCATGTTCATAAGTCATCCACCTTCAAGCTTATGCTTTCTTAAAAATTTTACCCCTCACAGGTGAGAAATGGTGGGAATTTTCCCAAGCCTACTTAGTCCATTGATTTTAACAGTTAACCAATTTTTCCAATGGCAAGCAATTTTTCCTTGACCAGATACTTTGTTTCAAAAAATACTGAATGGTAAAGTGAATTTTTTTTTTTTTTTCCTGGCAGGGTGCAAAATGGAATAAATTTGAAATTTTATTGCACAACATTATGTTACTTAGAGTGTAAAATTACAAGTAAAATTTGAGTGTAAAATTATAGTGTAAAATTACATTTATGATATATTTCATATTTTCTTAATTAGAGAAATTATGTTTGAAATCCAATTCCAATATTGATTGTTTTTGTTTATTTTGTGGAGTATCTCATCAATGGATCATTCAAATGATCAATCTCAACAAAATATTCCTTGAAAAAAAGGTCGACGTAAGGGTGTAGATTACTCAAATATTCCAACTTTGGAACCATGTGACATTGTCCTTCAATTCACTCGTGCTAAAGCTAAAAAGACTATGCAATGTGTTTCTCATGGAAAATGTCGAGGATTTGAAGATCAGAACTTCATACCACAAAACGAGTCCATAAGTTTCCCTCAAACAACAAGCAATCATCGAGCCATTCTTCAAACTCATTTTCCTCAATGTAAGCAATCGATTATAAACAACAATGTTGCTGGACAACAGAGGAAACCTTTATCTCCAGTTGCACTTGAAGGGAATGTTAATGCACAAAGTGTAAATATTTATGAAATAATGAACTATATTTAAGATCAGAATGTGTGGGTCCCAAATTTCGCTCAGAGAACAATTTTTATTCCTGCCTCCACTACAATGAACTTTGTTTTAGAAAATGTGTTAGTCCCAAATTGCTCTCAGAGAAAAAAATTTATTCATGTTGCCACTACAATGAACTCTGTTTCAGAGAATCTGAATGTCCCAAATTTTCCTCAAATAAATTTTTTTAATCATGCTTCCATTGCATTGAACGTTGATTTGCAAAATAAAAATATGTACCAAAGAATCAACTCGGTTTTGTAGAATGAGGCCCTATTTTTCCCTCAAAGATCAGTTACTGATGCTACCGTTGTTACAAATCACTTTGACCAATGTGCAGGTTGTGTTGCTCAACAACCTAGAGTGCCTTTGATTGCATTTACTGATGAAGGGAATCAAAGTGTAGAGTCCAATGGGAATCAATTGGAACATGAACCTCTTAGGAACTTGGATGCAACTAGAAGACATGAAATAACTTAAATAATTGCATTTCATGAACAAATGGATAGAAATGAAACTACAAAAAATCAAAATTCTATAATTGGTCAAGTTGTAGCATAAATGCCAGAAGGGTTTTCAAAAAATGAAACTATGCATGTTAAGAGAAGGTCACTAGGAAACCGCTTAAGGACATCCTTATTGCATCTTAAGAATCGGTCGGGATGGTATAACCACAGACTAAATGGAGGGAAGAAAAAATTTAAAGAAATTGGGAGATGGTTTTCTGGAAAATCACTTGAAGATGTAGATGAGAATGACATTATTGCTAAAACTGGGTACTTCATGAACAAAAAAATATAATGAAGAATACAAAATTGAGGATGTTCTTGAACTTCTATATGGATTGCTTGATAAACTTCAATCAATTGTTGTGCCAGATATTCGTAAGGATTTTATGCAAAGGAACATAACTTCAATATTTATCAAATCAAGCATGACTCATAAGGATTTGCAATGTCTAAAGAGAATTGATGCTCATGGTGTACTAAAGGGGGTTAATCCAACATCCATTTGTAGAAAAATGAAGAAGTGGAGCAAAGAAGCTGAGTATATTGATATGGCTTGGGAGAGAACTGATGGTTTCACATATGGAGTTAGGTTCAAGCAAGTAAAGCCATATGCTTCCTTTACGGTTGAATCATTTGAAAAGAGGCCCGGAACTATAGTCAATGAATTTCCTTTTAAACATGATATTGATTCTCGCGTACATTATGATCGAGATGGGAAGGTATGTGAGATATTATTTGAGTTACTAGAAGACAATGGCTTGATGACTTGTGTAGTCCTTGGAAAATGAGATGGAAAAGAAGAATATAGACAATTTTTAACACATGCTGCTCATCCTGAAAATGAGGAGAACTTAGTGAAACAAATAAATAAGCTTTCAAAAGATGGCATCAATATGATAGATGGAAGTGGTGTGACAATTAATTTGTTTGAGTGTCATGATCTAGTGGCCATATGTAGTTTAGTATGCAATAATAGTGTTTCTTCAATGGGAAATAATTTTTTTTCCTTGGTGCACATGCCATTAAAAAGCAATACACATGGTTACAAATGAAATCAACATTGAAGAAGGAGATATTATTCGTAGTGTTTTTTAATGTTATGCAATGTCAAAAGAATTGCTCCTTGTAATCTATGCAAATTTATTACAAGTTTTGAAATTTATGTTTATATATTTCCAAAACATTATTAATCTAACTATGTTCTTGAACTTTACTATAGGAGTTGAATCCTGATTTGGAACCAAGCAAAGGATGGGGAGAAAAGTTAGATGGGCATATTATAAGCATTCAACCAACCTTATTTGTTAGAAATATGACTATTGTGAAGAACTATCCCATTGATAGAAGAAATGAGGAAAAGGTACACATTTTCATGATTAGTTATTAACTATAAATTAATATTCTTAGTATTTCACTAATTCCTACCTTCAAAAACTGTTGGTGCCAATTACAGTTGAGTCCTGGCTCAATGTCCATGGTTGTATATTGTTCTCTCCATGCTAGGATCACAACAATTTTGAAGATGTTTCATGAAATTCAAATAATTGCACAAGATTATGACAAGGTTCATCCAACTAGAGGCATGGAGAAAACAAAATTTGTTTAAATTTGGGAGGGGATGAAGAAAATTGGTGTTTCATGTAATCCATGAGAACCATACCATCATAAAATCCAACAATACAATGATCTTAACTCTGGGAAATCAGATGGTTCAGCATCAGACAAGATCCTCATTTGACATGAAGGAATTTTAAAGGTTTAATAATTATGTTAACATATGAATCATTTTTTATGCGGGCCTTGACTAATAATAAATGATGTTGTTATTATGTTTTGACTATTGTTTAATGGATCTCAGTGTTATTTACTTTGAAAATAAAAATTAGTATTTATTCATATGCATTTAAACTTATGTATTGTTTATAGGTTATTGAAGGCCTACCAGATGAAGAGAGGAATAAAAAGTTGGCAAGGATGTGGAAGTGTTTAAAGAATTCCACATGTTCCAATTGCAAGGGTGTAGGGGGGATGATGTATATGCATATGAGGAAAGGTACATCGGTTTCATAATATTATCTAGTTTGAATGGTGGTATCATTTCATTCATGATAAACAATTTGAGCCACTGTCATTGCGGGATTGGATTCCTTGCAAGTGAGTTGTTGTGGTTGTGTTCTTGTTGTTTAGGAGATGATATGGTTCCTTATAGGCATGTCCAAGCGGACCATTCTCTTGAGATGACACATTCTATTCATCCTTATACATTGGGATGTTTAAGGAATGAAGTAATGGAGCGTAACCATAGAGAAATGGAAATTTTGAATAACAACCAAGGAGGAGGAATAGGATTCCATAAGGACAATAGAATCACATTTGAGCATGATAGATTGTGTCTGGTAAATGAGATCAGAGGACATTTGAACATTTTAACTATGTCTTTTAGTAAAGTATTCAATTTTTATTTAGTTAATAACTTTTTTATTTGCTTGAAATTTCAATTTTGGGAAAAAATGCTTCCTTTGATTGCATATATGCAAAATACACACTAATAGGGAGAGTTTACAAAAGAAAGTGGGCCATGTGGGGGACCAATACATGATAAAAATAGTTCTGCTAAAGTTAGTCTTCGAAGGAATACTTAGGGATTTATTCAAACAAGAACATGAACATGAACATCAAAGTGACTCGATCCCTTCAAGCATGATCCTTCAAGGGTGTTTGATGGTGGCAATGGAGATGATGAGGATGGAGATGGTGACAACTTGGGAATGAGGAGGATGGTGGTCACATTGATGGTGAAAATGGGAATGTGGATAGAATTTGATGGCCATGATCGTGACAATGTCGAGATGATGAGGATGGTGATGGTGACAACATGGGCATGGGGAGGACAATGTCGATGTTGATGGTGGAAATGGGCATTTTGTCAATGAAGCATGATGGTGATTGGACAATGAGCATGGTTTAAAACATGTAATGATTTAAATCATATAACAATGTCAAGAATACATCAATGTACGGTAATATGAACTTAAACATAACATAAACATGAAATAAACAATATAACATGAATAATGTTAGACATGCATGGATAAATAATTACATGACTAATATTTGTACATAGCACAAAATAGTTACCTCATTCAATTAAGACATATGGATCCTCTATGTTTCTGATTGTCTCCAACATTCTCTCGTATGTAGCCTGTTCGATCTCTTTTTTGACATTGTTTGTAGTTGGATGTTTGTACCGACAATAAAGTGTGTGTAGTGATACACCAGTGAACCTTATTTGTAATCCATGTATACATACCCATCGGTCGTTGGTGACTTTTCATCTATTGTAAGATATTCACCATGAAAAACCATTGAGCCAATCGGAAAATCAATTCCATCACTATCAATGGATGATGTGAGGGGGGTTTCCTGCCCTTGCTTGCATCATGCCAACCAATAATTTGTGCGCCATTCATTGTATTTCGGGGTGACAATTGCATAGATTTGTCTTGCAAAAATGCATTTCATGGTAGAATTCAAACATGTAGGGGTTTGATAACATGGTTAAATAAAAAAAGAAGAAGGAGACTAAGATATGGTTTCAAAAATATCTACTTGGTTGTACAAGATCATATATATGATAATAGTCGTTAGAAATAGAGGACTGGACTTCCTTTAATTGGATTAATTCAACAACTGCATGTGGGTCTATTGCAAGTGACACATGATCCCAATCATCAACCCAATCCAATGATTCACACTCATCCCACTCACCGTTTCTACAAGTCCCACAAAAGCAAGTAAGTTTCTGCATTTATATTTCAAATAAAAGGGTTGTTTGAGCTTCTAACCGAATGAAATCCACGGGTCCCTTGTACAGTACTACAACTATAAGATAGCGATCGATCTATATCAACCACTTTCCAAAGCTTTATCACCACATGTCCTCTACTTGTCGATGTCTGCTTCTTGAAGGATTGACCTGACAGTTTTGCATAACACCATTGAACTATGGATTCTGCATCTCGGATATGAGGGTTCTTCATGCACCTCATCTCCTCCCTTCATAGTGCAGTTTTGATACATGCTCTAGCCCCATCATGATCTCCCTTCTTGTTCCTGGTCTCAAAATAGTTCCATATATGCGGCACACCATAAGTCTTCTGCAAAATACTCAGCCACTGGAATACACGTGCAATTTTTAATTGGACTGCACAACCATCTAACCATATCCAATTTTGATCCATTTGTAAATCTCTCCCCTTCAGTTGATCATAGAAAATATGAAAGCAATGTTGTACATAATGTAGGTCATGGCACCTGTCGTCATTGATGTAGAAGTTTGTATCCTTCAATATTGTCCTATGGTCATTGTTTTTCTTTGGCATGTGCATGTATGTGATATGAACCATTATACTTACTTGGTCTAAATGGTAGTATTGAATTTGAATCTCGTTCTACGGCTGAAGAGTGTATTTCTTAGCAAAATCCACAATTGAATATATGGTTCCGATGGGGAAGCCATCCGTACATCTTCTATATTGCTCATCGTGCCACCGCGCCACATGAACATGTTGAACATACTGCTTAGTTTTTTTGTAAAATTCCTCCATGAAATCGCATATCCGTACCTAGTGCCATGAAAACAAGGGCATTAGTACAATGTGACCTTTGAAATATATGTATTTAGAAATTGAATGCACATTCTTAAACTATGTAATCATCACGTACCTGTGACTTGAGCAATGCAATCTTTTTTCCCTCTTTCATGTTGTCTATTTGATACGTTACATATTTGAAGCTATGTATTTCTATCGTCATGTTCTCAAATTCATGCTCCTCACATACATGGGTGAAACGTCCCAACAATGCACATCCATTTCACCTGGAACATGTCCCATAAAGACATGACTTTGCATAATATTTTTCACCTTATGCCCTTGGACACATCATGATGTGGATAAAATATCTTGATGCATTTGATGGTAGTACGAAAGAGCATTCCTACATAGTGTTAGTATGAAAATAACAAAATATATGTTTATATGTCTCATAATAATATTCAAACTCTACATGGTATTTACAACAACATGTGTTCCGGTTAGTGCAAATTCTAACATACGAGGGCTTGCATTTTTCATATGACCCTTGCACGAGGTTCGATTGTGCATACATAACTCGAAAATCCATTTGTATCATCATGTGCAGAGTGAAATGAGGACTTGACACAACCCTAGTTGTCCTCATAAAGGGATCACATAGTTGATATCTCCTTTAGTCATTTATTAGTCCCGAGATCTTTGTGGCAATAGTTATATGGCTCTAATGGATATGGCGAACATCTGTAGTATCAACATATATATGGACCACAGTAACAACATATTTTTGATTGGATGAAGGTCTAGTGTTATCATGCCAAAACTTGTGCAACTAGGTCTTTAACTACAACAATTAGCTTCATGTCTAAATGAGGAAACCTACCAATGAATTCCCAACAATGTTTTTGTCCTGGAGTGTCTAGTATTTCTCTAATAGCAGAATACTTATGGAGTGTCTTTCTATCTACTTTAAAGTGTTAAATTTTCAGAATTTACTTCAATATGATCTAGGATCTTAACTGAGAGAACAACATGTACAGCATATCTACAGCATATCAATCATGGAGACAATAATGCAAGCACACAAGAGACACAAAGATTTACTTGGGGAAAACCATAAAGGTGAAAAAACCCCAATAACTTCCTCAGAGATAGATAGAGCAATGATACAACCAACCAATAGAGATAGCCATAACCTAGCAGCAATCCTCCTCCTCCATAAGTGCGCCTCTCCTCCTTGAGAGCATGTGTGAGAAGTGAGTGAGTAAATAGAGTGCCTCCCGCACTCTATTTATACTTGACTTGACTTGCCTTTTTACCTAACTCATGTCGGCTCGAACTTAACCACATAACATAATGCTGAGTGGGCCGACCCCCAATAGGGTGGTCTAATAACCCTTTGACCCACATGGCCGACCCCCAATAGGGTGGTCTAATAACCCCTCAAGTATAAGTTACGACACTTACAATATAAATGACGACACTTCCTTATAGAGGAATAATACCATCTCTATAGGAATACAATATACATATATGTGAAATACATTCCGAAGTTACATATACATCAACACTCCCTCTTAACTAGGAAGGTATTTCTCAGCATAGTTCTTCTAGCACAAGTCATCTTCTCTGGATCATCGTCACTAGATAATCGTCATCGAGTCATCATCATCGTCACTGCTGCTGCTATTTCAATCAATCTCTGAATCTACTCGTCATAGGAAGTTCTACAGAGCCAGTCCTTTTTCATACTGGATGTAGGCCCACCACCTGCAGGTCTTCGTCATCACTGGCCATACTGTGGAATCCTCAGGACTTATTATGTGCGTCACAAAACCTCGAAAGAGCATCCCAGGATATTACGGGTACACAACTCCAACCTGGAGGATCTCCCAGGGCGCTATTACATGTGACCCCACCACAAAACCTCGAAAGAGCATCTTAGGATATTACGGGTACACAACTCCGACCTAAGATCTCCCAGGGCACAAATTACATGTGGTCCACCACAAAACCTAGCAAGAGCATCTCAGGATGTTACGGGTACACAACTCCGACCTGATATCTCCTAGGGCACAAATTACATGTGGTCATGGCAAAACCTCGCAAGAGCATCTCAGGATGTTACGGGTACACAACTCCGACCTGAAATCTCCCAGGGCCCAAATTACATGCCATAGGACAAAACCTCGCAAGAGCATCTCAGGATGTTACGGGTACACAACTCCGACCTGAAATCTCCCAGGGCACAAATTACATGTCCTCCCATAGCAATGTCTCGAAAGAGCATCCCAGGCTGTTACGGGTACACAACTCCAACCTATAGGATCTCCCAGACATGCTCATCTGCACAACCTGATCCACGGCCACAGAGTATCGACCTGATACTCACCATACATCATCCTAATGTACTTATGATCGTCCTGATCATAATCACTGCAACGTCCTGCTGCAAGTCATCTGGAGCAACATCCTGAAGCTCGTCATCCATGATCGTCCTGATCATCAATGCAACATCCTGCTGCAATTCATCTGGAGCAACATCCTGAAGCTCGTCATCCATGATCGTCCTGATCATCAATGCAACATCCTGCTGCATGTCGTCTGGAGCAACATCCTGAAGCTCGTCATCTATGATCATCCTGATCATCACTGCAACATCCTGCTGCATGATCTACCTGATCATCAATGCATCTTCCTGATGCATACCAAGTATCATACATGATCCTCCTGATCATCAATGTATCCACCTGATACAAATATATGATACATATCATCATACATGATCCTCCTGATCATCAATGCATCTACCTGATGCATACCAAGTATCATACATGATCCTCCTGATCATCAATGTATCCACCTGATACAAATATATGATACATATCACCATACATGATCCACCTGATCATACAATGTATCCACCTGATACATATACAGATACATGGTACATATCACCATACATGATCCACCTGATCATACAATGTATCCACCTGATACATATACAGATACATGGTCCAAGCATCCAACATGATGCATAAACAATACATACACATGATCCAACTGATCATATCCAGCATCCAACATGATGCGTTCATACACACATAAAATGATTCAACTGATCATATCCTGCATCCAACATGATGCGTACATACATACATAAAATGATTCAACTGATCATATCCTGCATCCAACATGATGCGTACATACATACATAAAATGATCCAACTGATCATATCCAGCATCCAACATACATAAAATGATCCAACTGATCATATCAAGCAGAAACTAGAACATCATCCTGATGCTCATCATCCAGCGCTTACATCCACAGCCATGTGAAGGATCCTCCTTCCAACATGCTTGGAATGGCTTCAGCAAATGTGTCCGTCACTTCTTCCTCGAAGTGTCCTCGATCTGAATAACACCAAGCCTCTCTCTGAAGTACTCGAACTTCACCCTGGCTAGTGGCTTCGTCAGCACATCTGCAATCTGCTCGTCCATTGCAACATACAGGAGCTTCACAGCTCCTCTCTGCACCATATCCCTGATATAGTGATATTTGATCTCTATGTGTTTCGACCTGTCATGAAACACTGGGTTCTCGGACAGCTTCACACAACTCTGGTTATCACAGAAGATACCAGTAGCCTCCAACGGGAGATCAAATAACTCAGACAGTAGCTTCTGTAGCCATACTGCCTCACAACTAGCTGAATAGGCTGCAACATACTCTGCCTCAGCTGTACTTAGTGCTACGCAGGACTGCTTCCTGCTAAACCAAGAGATCACACCTGATCCCATACTGAAGCAATCACCCAGATGTGCTCTTCCTATCTGCAGCACTGCCAGCCCAATCTGAATCAACATAACCCTGCAGGTTAAACTTTTGATTCGCCTCATACCTGAGCCCAAAAACCACTGTACCCTTCAGGTACCTCAGAACATGCTTTACAGTAACCAGGTGAACACCCCTCGGATCCGTCAGGAACTGGCTCAATGTGTTCACAGCAAAGCAAATGTCTGGTCTCGTGTTCGTCAAGTACATCAAGGACCCAATCATCTGACGATACGTAGAGACATCAACCAGCTCAGATGAAGCATCACATAGAAGCTTCATATTCGATGTCATAGGTGTGGCCATAGCCTTGCAGTCCATCATCCCGAACCTCTTCAGGATCTCTACTGCATACTTCCCTTGTCCAAGGAAGATTCCATCACTCTGCCACACCTCCATGCCAAAAACAAATAGTGCATCATTCCCAAGTTCTTCATCTCGAACTCGGTAGTAAGCTTTCGCTGCATGTCGGCAATCAATCTATCTTCACCTGTAACAAACAAGTTATCTGCATACAAAAGTAGTATCACTTTTATATTTCTCAATGCTGTCATCTGCAACATGCTTGATCTGATAGATCCATATGGAAGTCATAACAAACTTCCCTTCAGGTCTTGGGACTACATCCCAAACATCGTTCTTCATGATCTACGGATCATGGCATTCCATTTCTTCATCCCAGATCCTGGGAACTTCAATATCTTCAATAGATAATTTTGTTGTTGAACAAATGTTGTAGTTCTTCTTTTGTAGGTGAAGATATACGGTCTTTCCTACAAAACAGGTTAAATTGCATGATTAGAAACATCTCATAATTTTCAGAACAAATTCTTACACATAACGAAATATGTCATACAGTCATGCAATTATCTTAGCCAATGCTTCAATACAACATTTATCCATATTCCGTAGCTTTCTAGATGCCTTCCAATCTCTACCAAAACATTGTTAAGGGTGTGCACAACTCCCAACATGTCAGCAAAGAGGTTTCATTCTAGATAAGTAGCAATGGAATGTTGTACAGTGCCATAGGCCACTTACCCATGTATATTAGTAGTATACTGTTCATCAATGCAACTATTCTAATATGCATAATACATATCCTAAGTCTAGGAACATGAGCATATACATCATTTGAACAATTTTATTTAAACAAACACATATGTAAGAAATGATAATTAAAATACTTATCTTTGTTTGTTCATTGGGTGGACTCCCTCTGAGTCTTTGCTTCTTTGCGGGAGATACTAGAGTCATAATCTGAAGTAGCTTCTTCTACACCTTTCTATTGTGGAATGTAGGAAGATGTTCAACTCTCTCTAAATATCTGCATCCTTGCAGAAGCTACTGAAGTGTGCTCCTTTGCTTTCTTTGCAGGAACAACTGGAGTGTGCTCCCTCTTGATCTTTGCTTCCTGGATTACCTGTCCTTGAACTTACATTCATCCTTGGTCCCTATGCATCATGATTGTGTTATCCTTGTGATCTCATATAAAATCATACATTCATTAGTATACTATTAAAACACAATAATCTCAAGCATGTATAGTCATGATCATTTCAAACAGAAATAATAAGCATTAGCATTCAAGGTTTATGTAGGAATCTTATGGTTAGTCAAATCATAAGAAGCATAACATGTCTAAACCTATAATTACTCAAACCTATGACTCTTCGCGTTAGTTGAATCATCAATTAAGATAAGAGATATAATGTGCATAAAACCTGTGATTATTCAAACCTATACTTTCATGATTCTTCTGGTTAGTCATATCATCAATTATGGTAAGAAATATAATACGCATACAGCCATGACTTATTCAAACCTATGACTTCATGAATAATCATTATCAAACAACACAACAGTATAAGATCCTAACACAAGGTAGGATTCTATCTTGATATAGGAAAAACATACCTGGATTAGCATGCTAGCTATTTATACTCACATGATGTCTTCTTGTTGTTCTTCAATGACTTGTGCTAGTAACCTGTATATCTCATAGGTTAGCCATTATAAAACCAAGTTATACATACCTCGTAAATGGATCTTCTATGAGATCCATGACAATGGATGAGTCTTTATCCTCATGTCATCATGATCATATGTTCTTGAACTGGAACATGCTTTGTCTTTCTTGGTGTACCTTTCATGTTAGTAGACAACATAAACCTCATACAACACCATAATGCATTAGTACAATCATAAGTGTCAACACCCTAACCAATGAATATCTTCTATCATGCATTCATAATTTTGTTAAGGTGAAACGACAAATCTAAAATCAAAATTGTACTAACCGTAATAACATGAAGACAAACATACCATAAACTTAATCATGGACAAATATCGAAACATACCTCGATGAGTCATACCTGTCGAGATCGCTTGAAAACTTCTTATGTAAGGCCTTAGCCTCATCTCCCTCTGAAACACGAACTTCTTCACTTATGCAGGTGACCAATCCATCTTCTTCTAGGATTAACCCAATCCACTTGATTTGCAAGAACTGGACCTAGAGCTGGATATGGTTTTGTCAGAAAAACCCCAAAAATTCAAACTTTGAATTTCAACCTTCCGATAGGATAGGAATATGCGCCTTGATGAACTGATCAAACTGGTATATTCAGGATTTGAAAACTGCAAAGTTTCACTCCTCAATTTTTCCTTTGAAACTTTTGGATTCACTGGACGTGACCCTAAACTGGGGTTTGATGAATCCCACTCTTCTGCCCAATCAAAATGTTTGATCCAAAGCTCTAAGCTTCTATTTTTCCGAGGAGCTTCCAGCCATGGTCACAGATTTCAAATATTCCCATTTTTATAGAAGCCCTAATTTTCCACTTTTCTGATCAAAGTCCCGAACTAGGGTCTAATCAAGCCCGGCCTTCTACCCAGCCAAAAATTCTGATATTGGTCTCTAAATTTCTATTTTGATGAGTAGCATCCAGCCGTGGTCTCCGATTACAAAAATTCCAACTTTCTTCAAAGCCCTAAATTCCGGAAGCCATGAATGAAGGTACCAAAAAAATAATTCTGTTTTGACAGAAATATGTACCTGATTGTTTCTAGTGTAACTCCGAAATTTTTGATCCACAGGGTCTGAAAAAGTTTTCTGAGATAGCCTGACCTGTTAGCTTTCCATCCTGACAGGTCTGACCTCAATTGGATTCTCTGAGAGAGAGATATGCCAAGTGTCGCAACGTGACCTGTTTATGGGATAATACAGGAGATCGAACTTGTACGGAGTGCCACGTGTCACTGTTTGACCTTCGGCCTCTGAAAACGTTTTCTGAGATAGCTCGGCCTGTGTACTACCTGTCACTTTTCACGAAATTTCATTTGGAGCTTCCTAGCCCAAGTTATGACCTTTTTCCCAAGGTCACCTGATTTTGACTTAGATCTGGAAGAGGCAGAAACCCTATATTGTACAGATCATAAATCACAAAGTACAACGAATTAGAGGTTGTCCTTTGGACACAAGGTACCTGGAGATTTTAGCTTCGACCTGTAACAATTTCAGATCCGAAACCTTCGCCAAAACGGATTTATAGCGAAAGTGCTACGACGACTGGTTTTTACTATATCAAGCCCTAGCATCGTAAATGCAACAAGTGTCATACATGCCATATCATGCCTTCTTTCAGGCTAGCTCTGATACCATGTTAAATTTTCAGAATTTACTTCAATATGATCTAGGATCTTAACTAAGAGAACAACATGTACAGCATATCAATCATGGAGACAATAATGCAAGCACACAAGAGACACAAAGATTTACTTGGGGAAAACCATAAAGGTGAAAAACCCCAATAACTTCCTCAGAGATAGATAGAGCAATGATACAACCAACCAATAGAGATAGCCATAACCTAGCAGCAATCCTCCTCCTCCATAAGTGCGCCTCTCCTCCTTGAGAGCATGTGTGAGAAGTGAGTGAGTAAATAGAGTGCCTCCCGCACTCTATTTATACTTGACTTGACTTGCCTTTTTACCTAACTCATGTCGGCTCGAACTTAACCACATAACATAATGCTGAGTGGGCCGACCCCCAATAGGGTGGTCTAATAACCCTTTGACCCACATGGCCGACCCCCAATAGGGTGGTCTAATAACCCCTCAAGTATAAGTTACGACACTTACAATATAAATGACGACACTTCCTTATAGAGGAATAATACCATCTCTATAGGAATACAATATACATATATGTGAAATACATTCCGAAGTTACATACACATCAACATAAAGAGGTGACATGTGTGTTATATAAGGCAACTACGACTCATGCTTTTGCCTACAATAGATTCAAAAGTACACGACGGTCCGTGTTAAGATATTTTGTACAAGAAGTCTTTCCAATTAAATTAAATGCAGCTTGGAGATTTCTAACAAAATGAATATTAGCCTCTGAAATTCTAACTAACTTTATGCCTAAAATTCTTCTAACAATGGCTAAACAATGCAATTTTAACAAAGCCAAAAATAATTGACATTTCGATATGCCACTCTTAGATTCAAAAAATTCTTTGACAATTTTGTTGCATTACCAATCAATAGTGTGTTTAGTTAACTTAACTTCAAGACCTATTAGGGAACTTTCATCCACGTGAATATGTCTGGGAGTTCTTCTTTGTCGTGCACTGGACAATCGAGGCAAAGTAGGTGTAGGAGAAGTACGAGTCCCACCACTGCTTTGTTGTGGCACTTCATTCACATGTTGTTCTGGATTGGGAGTGTGTTCAACATGTGCATGGTCTTCTTGGGGAGACTGTAAATCCAATGCTCAATGCACATCCAGTTCTGCATACTCAACTTCTGCCAATTTTTGAATGTCCTAAAGCACTTCATCATTGGTTGGTGATGGAATATTGGTTGGAGGATGAATTGCCGATGGAATTTGAATGGGATCCATTGGAAGTATTTGCTTCACTTGTAGAGCTGAACTAGAATTCATTGTATTGTTCATTGTGCTAGTATATGATGCAATGGCAGTTGCATGTCTATTTCATTCCATGCCCAACCTTTATTTTTTTCTTAGATCATGGATATTTTTAGGTGATAGATCTGTCCTTCTATACTTTTTTGTTCTATTCCATTTGTTTCCCGTCTCCAACAACTTTTTTTATAAAACAAGTTTGTTGTCCATGCCAGAATAAATAACATTTGAAACAAGTCGGTGAGTATCATTCCATATTATCCGTTGAATGCTTACGTGGGTGATATTATAATATCTACTTTGTATGAAATAAGTCTCATCAAAGGAGTTGCGATTGGTCATCGAATCCTTCCAAAAAGCTAAAATACTAGGTATTGATGGTTTCTCCATTGAGGTAAATAGCAAGTTGTTGATCCAAAATGGTCAATGTAGTTCATTTCAAGCTTCCCCTTGTCATTATATAGTTACTATAGTGGATGGGGTCTGTCTATAGAAAGTGCATTATTAGATCACAAATTGTGATGGATTTAGAATTTGGACCTATTGAAGGCTAACAAGGATAGAGCACTATGATGGATTATACTATGTGTTGGATTTAGTAGTGATGGAAAAGGGGTTGGATTCCATAGTGATGGATTCTACTATTTGTTGTAGCTCATGGTGATGGAAAAGGGGTTGGATTTCATAGTGATGGATCAAAAATAGAAATGGATCATTTTGAGTTAGGACCTATTGAAGGGTAACAAGGATAGAGCACCATGATGGATTCTACTATGTGTTGGATTTAATAGTGATGGAAAAGGGGTTGGCCTTCATAGTTATGGACTCTACTATATGTTGGATTTCATGGTGATGGAAAAGGATTTTGAGTTCATAGTTATGGATAACAAATAGTGATGGATTTTTAGTTTGGACCTGTTGAAGGTTAAAAAGGATAGAGAACTATGATGGATTCTACTCTATGTCGGAGTTCATAGTGATGGAGTCTACTATGTGTTGGAGTTCATGGTGATGGAAAAGGGGTTGGAGTTCATAGTGATGGATTTTGAGTTTGGACCTGTTAGTCCAAGAGACATTCTAAGGTTGTTTTAGAACTATGCCTGGGAATCAATAAAATTTACTGTGTTCTTTTGCTAGATCAAAATCACATTCACCATAATATAATGCAGATAGCCAATATTGGAATAATGTGGGAAGTATTTCAATATGCCAATGAAAATAATTTGAATGGGTTGATGTTAATGGAATGGCACAAAACAAAATGTACTTCAGAGGGAATAAATCTTTGTTTTATGTTTGAGAATAACGTACTGAGCCTAAGGAGGAATTCAATAGTTTAAAAAAAATGATCACATAGCTAAAACCTGAACAATATGAGGATATTATTTCCAGATAACATAACAGGAATACTTCACGCCATAACCATCTTAGGAACAATAATTTAAGCTTGCAACACTCGTATTCAAACCAGAATAAAATTCATAAATCATGAACAATGTGACAGAGATGAATTAACAAGAGAAAGGATACTAACTGGACATATCAAAATTTTGAATCCACGAGACACCAAGATCGGGGAAAATGAGGTTCTTCTTTATATATTGATGAGACTACAAAATATCAGAAGTTATGCTTCTTACAAAAAGAGCTGACCCTTGGCCTTTTTCGATTCTACTATATATATAGCTTTCATAAGATTTACAAAATAAGTTGTTACGGAGAGTTTGTTACAGCCAAACGACTTATGCATTTATGTTTATACTTACTAACAAATTCTGTTACAAAAAACAGTCCCACAGAATGATGTTGGCTAACCTACTGATGAGTTTAGGGACCACTCCACTAGGAAGAAGTGATTCTTGCCGAAACGAAAACCCCCCTCCCCCGCTCCTAGGAAACCACCTATTAGCAGTCTCTCTATATTTGAGGGATTTTCTGATTTTGATAAACGTAGAACATTTGGGAGTCAAGATGATGTTGAGGCATAATTCACTGTTGTGTCGCTAATTTTTTTTTAAAAAAACTTCATCATCTATCCCTTCTACCCCATCCAAGCCCTTTTCTCTCGAACCTTGATTTCAACGGGGAGAAAGTTCATCGACGTCATTGAGTTATGAAACAAGACTTGATATTTCTTTCAACAATTGAAACTGTTCAGGTACCACTACTTCACAATTTGATCATCCTTCCCTGGGACCGGCATGCCCCTTCCTTCCGTGATTCTGCATTCAGAAGGCCTGTTTCCTTTTCAACCACTGAATTTTCCTTAGACATCTCGGTTGAGACTCCATTCCCTTTCCTCCTGAATGTCTATGAATGCGCATCTACGGGATGCTTGTGAATGTTGTTTGTTCATGCCCTTAATGATCCTTGTGTGCTTCCGATGGAAATAAAATGAGCCATCAAAACCTCGTATCCTTTCTGCTAGACTTGCCAGCTCTGGTAGACTCACGCATTACGCCTAGAGACATCTGACCCTTGAGGCTAAAAATCCAGGATTCAAGCTTTGCGTTTGTTGAAGTATTTATAGCCTCAACTGCTTGTTCCTTGATAATCGTGTTGTCCTTAAGCAATGATTACCGAGTGATTGATCGGGACTTTTGCATGGTGGGAAAAGATTACTACTGCATGATGGCGGTGGCAATAATGACTGCTGGGAGACACTTTCTTCTAGACGGCGGTGGAGGAAAATACCGTTTTGAGGATGGTTTTTAGAAGAATGAAGAGGATGGACTACAACGAGAAGTCGTATATTGTAAAACACAAGTGGTTTTTCAGATCCTTGATAAAGTAGTTTAGGAAAACTGCTTTTAGGCCCTTGACCTGTTGTAGAAATTCCACGTGGAACAACTGACTTTTACTCAGGGTAGACTTTGTGATGTTAAACTTCGAGCACTTCGATGCCCTAATGCTTTGGCAATCGTCGATCTTTCGCTAATCCCTTCTCGAGATTTGTGTAAGATGGGTGCAAAATTATGAATGGGTCCCTCATTTGATATGGCTCATCTTCCTGGATGCCCATGGCTTGGAATCCGCTATGGTGATCCTTAACAGTTTCAGGGCCCCAAAAATGTGGTTAAGACAAACTACTTTTCGGTCCCTGAACAATCCTGGAGCTGCCACGTGTAAGTAACAATTTTTTTCCAGGGATGTGCCAGGAATGTTAAACCCATAGAAATTTCATCACCCTGAAACTCGGGTGTCCTTCGATGCTTCCTCTTTAGTTCTCCGAGATGTGCAATCCACTGGCGCAACTTCATGGGGAGGATCCACCTATCTTCACAACTTTACTACTTCAGCGGTGTGCGACTAGAAACAACCATGACAGACTTTAGCTGTTTTCAAGGCTCCAAAAAAGTAGTTTAACCATATTACTTTCGAGGCCCTGAACTAATTTGAGGTTGCCACGTGTTCGCGACGGTTTTCAGTCAGGGGCGATCTGATATCGATAAACGTCGGGTGTTTGGGGGTCTTGAGTGAACTATACACTGTCTATTTGTGAATGATCGATCATTTGTGCTTCGGCTACCCCTATCTATTCCTAAGTCGCTCTTATACCATGGGGCACGACTGATTTTCACTCTGTCTGCGTCGTTTTTGCTTAAGTATTTCACTCATAGGTCTTCATCAAATTGGCATATACTAGAGCTTCTTTCAATTTATCATGCTGATGATATTAGTACTAGCATTGGCTTCAGTGGGGACAACCTCTTCCTTCTGAAGGGGTTGAGAAAGGTAGACTAGTGCATTTAATTCCATTGGGTTGTGGAGTCATACTTGCTCTTTATTCTTCAATTCAAGTAACAGAGAATAATAAGAGGGAACCGTAACAATATCAGCATAATTTTTTGTAAAAGAAAAAGGGAAAAACATATATTACAGATATGGTACACAGGATCCATTGATAGAGTAGGATAGAGATTAGCAATGGAAAAAACGCTTCAAGAATCTCCCATTTACAGGGTTCCCGAAGATTTCATCATTGAGTTGATCCAATTCATATGTGTTGTTGTTATCGAATGTAATGACCTTGAATGGGACCAGCCACAAGTTGTCAAATTTCCCATGGTTAGCTCTCTCTTCCCTCCTAGCATTCCACTTTAGAACAAGGTCTCCATGCTAAAAGTCTTTAGCAATAACCCTTCGGTCAAAATTTGCTTTAATCTTATCTTGGTGGATCTTAGAGGATTTGTCCAACTTCTCCCTCACCTGTTGAATCTCTATCAGTTAATGAATTCTTCTCTCCACATCATTTGGTTCTTCAATGTTCTGGTTGTAATAACTTCATCACTGGGAGACCTAACTGAATTGGGAGGTCCGCTTCTTTGCCATATACTGACTGGAATGGCGAAGTGCTTATAGCTCTTTTGACACTAATCCTGTCTGCCCATAATGTAAATTTTAGTTGAGAGTCCTAGGCCCTTTTGTTTGTATTGAGCATTTTCTTGATAATAGTCACCAAAATTTTGTTCGAGGGCTCAGCCAAACCGTTTCCCTGAGGATAGTAGGAATTTGAATGAGTCAACTCAATGTTATAATTTTGATAGAAACTCATCATTTTGTAGGATTTGAAAGCTTGAGCATTGTTCGTAATGATCTTTCTCGGGCAACCAAATCTTGCCAGGATATTCTCTTGTAGGAAACTTATTATGACCGTATCATTAGCGTTCCTTGCGGGAATTGCTTCCACCTATTTTGTGAAGTAGTCAATGGTCATAAGAATCCATCTCCGCTGGCCACTAGAATGAGGGTTTATTTCTCCAATAAAATCAATGCCCCATTGTTGGAAGGGTGCTTCTACTCTGATAGGTTTAAGGGGTAACAGTTTAAGTTTCTGCTTTCCGATGAATAACTGACATTCTTTGCATGATCTAACAATATTGCTAGCATCAGTGAATAATGTAGGCCAGAAATAACTAGCTCGTAGGACTTTATAGGCGGTTTCTCTCCATGCATGATGTCCTCCACACATCCCTTTGTTGAAATCTATCATTATTCCTTTTGTTTCTTCTAAAACAATACAATTTAGTAGAACACCAAGTGGATCTTTCCAGAAGATATATCCATCTAGAATACAATACTTGACAGCTTTGAGTTTAGGAGATCTCATTTTAGATTTATCGAGATTAGGAGGACATGTGAGGTGTTGTAGATAATAAACTATGTCCTTGTAACAGTCTGACCCAGTAAACTTCTCAGCAACGTTGTCGGGAATATTTTGTTGAATATCTTCTTCCTTTGGACTAGGAAGTCGATCAAATAGATTTATCTCAAGAGATTGGTAATTCGACTCAGCTAGGATTTTGGCTAGTCCTTGTCCCTTCACCAATTTGGTAGGCTTGATCTCCATATCATACTCCTGGATTTTGGAGATCCATTTCCCTCTTCTTCCTTCACTATTAGGTTGACACAAGATATCTTTGATGATACTTCTCGGGACATAGGCGATGATCCTGGAGTGTAGGACATAATTTCTAAATGATTTGAGGGATTTGACTAGTGTGTATGCATGTTTTTCCATTGTGCTGCATTTCAGCTCTGCATCTCTCGATGCTCGACTGAAAAAAGAAATGGGTTGCTCTTGTCCTTCATTATTTTTATGTAAGAGAACTGCTGCAATAGTAACCTCAGAGGCAAAGGAGAATATGAAAAATTCTTTTGTGTAATCAGGACTAGTCAAAACAGGTACTTCTCCTAAGGAATACTTTATTTGTTTGAAGGAGTCTCTTGCAGCTGTGGTCCATTTAATCTCACCATTCTTTCTTAGCATGTCAGTAATCTCTTTCATAATTTTAGGAAAGTTAGGGATAAATCTACGTAGGAAATTTATTTTTCCAATAAAGGACTGCACATCCTTTTTGTTTCTTGGGAGCTCAATCAGTTTGATGGCAGCCACTCTATCATGTTCTATCCTCACACCATCTTTGGAGACAATGTGCCCCAACAAATTTCCTTCTGTCATTGCAAAAAAAGGATTTTTTGGGGTTGAGAGACAGGCCAAATTTTCTACATTTCTTGAAAGTTTGTTTCAGGTGTTGAAGATGATCTTCATCAGATTTTGAAAATACTCTCATATTATCCATATATATAACAATAAATTTTTCCTTTTCACCTATGAATGCTATGTCCATGGCCCTTTGGAATGTTGCACCGGCATTAATAAGATCGAAGGGCATTTTATCATACATGAAAGTTCGCCATGGTGTAGTAAAACCTGTCTTGTCTTTATCATCGAGGTGCATGGCGATTTGGTTATAGCCTGAGATTCCATCCATCATTAACACTCTAGTTGACCCAACTACTTTTTTTAGGATGTGATCCATCTTGGGTAAAGGGTAATTATCCTTTAAAGAGAACTTATTCAGATTCTTAAAGTCAACACATAACCGTATTTCTCCATTCTTCTTCATGACTGGTACCAGGTTAGCCACCCACTCTAAATATCTTAGAGGGATGATCATTTTTGCATCAAGAAACTTTCTTACATCTTTTTCAATCACTGGTTGTAAGATAGGGTTTACCTATCTCAAATTTTTCTTTACTAGCTTAGTATCTGGCTTCAAGGGAATCCTATGTTGTATGATAGTCATATCATAAGTTTTCAAGTCTTCGTATTTCCATGCAAAAACATCTACATAATATTTAAACATGTCCTCATACCTTTGATTTTGCTTGATTGTAATGGATTGTGAAAGTTTTACGAACTTGGGTTCTCCCATGGTACCGAGATTCACTTCTTGCACAACCTCAGTAGTTGGTTTCACTGCTGGTTTTACTGGGATCTTGTTCTTGTCGAAGAATTGTTCTAGAGGAACCAGTCCTTTAGGAATAAAGTTATTTTTCAGTTGTAGAATCTTGTGGCCAACAATCTATTGTGTCAACCTAGAGGTTTTTCCATCTTCTGCTTGTATAATATTTTATTTTGTCTCTCTTGAATGACCATCTATATCAATATTTGAAAATTCATCCACAAGCTGCAGAAACCGTTTGATTTGTTGGTCATCTTCAAAGACCTGCCAACTTTTTAGATTGTCAGGGATGGAGGGGCGATACTGCATTTCGACCTCATACTTTATCTTTGGCTTCTTGGGAGGTTTGAAATAAATCGCCATCAAGGTCAATGAATCATCCTGTTGATTTCCTTCTCGAGGGACGAAAGTAATGTTGAAAGCATCAAATAAATTCTCAACAAGGTCCCACGCAAGATTTCTATATGCTCTAAGTCTTGGATGCTTGGTTTGATAAACACTTTTAATCATGCTTACCACCAATTCAAAGTCTCCAAATACTGTCAGCTCAGTGATTTTCAAGCCTTTAGTGGCTCAGAGGCTAAGGATGAGAGCCTCATATTCAATAACATTGTTTGCAGTATCAAAATTTATTTTGTAAGATAGACTGATCTCGTCCCCTGCTGGTGATGATAGTACTGCACCAGCTCCAGATTCTTCTTTGGCAGAGGCTCCATCAAAATATAGTTTCCAAAGTTGATTTATGTTATCCTCAGTGATGGGTTCCACCATTTGAGGTTGTACAATTTTTTCTTCCTCAGAATTTCCCAATGATAACCTATAACAACCCATACCTTCATTAGATACATATATGGGATAATTCATAGAACTGTCTTGATCACTTATCACATAGGCGAACATAGCTTCCCTATACAATCGTCTAGTCTCTCTAGCAAAGACGGGAATTGTAGCATACTTCATATCCATCTGCGTGGTTCCTCCCAACTTTTTATCCCATCTCCTTGATAGGAGCATACCATATTTCGCTGGGACATATGCTACCACTACATCCATCATTACACTTTTGGATGGTATTTGAGCAAGAGTGACAACATTTTTTTTTATCATACCTATAAATTTCACTTTTCTGGAGTCGAAACTTTAAAGATCATGATATGGCCTGGTGATCTCTAGTCCCAATTGTTCCATAATCACTTTGGGTATCAAATTTTGAGAAGCTCCAAAGTCCAACATATAGTTGTGAAGTAGTTTCTCATGCATGTTCATGGTAACATAAAAAGGAGTAGTGGGATCCTCTTTATTATCTATGTGAGGAAAACATTGGAAGGTTGCGGCTTCATCATTTAGATTTATGGAGTCTTGTTGGTCAATGTTTTCAACTCTGTATAACATCTTACCAATCTGTTTCTGGTACATAGGGTTCTTCATCAATTTAGTCAAGGGAACGACTATTTTTAGCTTCTTCAACTCTTGCTGTAAATCGAAAGGAGTAGGCCCTTCTTTTGGATTTGGATCTATTATATTATGGGGGCTTGTGCCTGGCTTAATTGGGCTATCTGGGACTGTGGCCTCATTTTCTTTATCCTTTACTAGGATTTTGATTTTTAACACGGGGGTGTTTGAGGAAACTTAGCATGAGCCGATTTCTAGGGAGAGTCTTTGGGAGGAACCTTGTTCCGTCTATTTTCCAATTCTGGTTGTGGTCTCAAGTCATACTTCCTCTGCAATTCATCTAGTTGCGCATTTTGAAATAGTGGATATTCACCAGGGAATTGATGGCTTTCTTGGGGGTTCATAAGATTTGGGCCATTCTGATTATATGGGAGTGAGCTCTCATGATCATCTTTAGTGAGGTGCATAAGATAGGAATCTTCTTCCATCCATTAAAATTTGAACATACAAACCCAAATATATAATTAAAATTAAAATAGCATAACCATATTAATAATAATATGATTGGCATATGCCAATGACTACAGTAGTATGTCAACCATATTGTTATTAAAATGGTTTTGCTAGTTAATTACCTAATTTATTGCAATAAAACTATCATTATATTAAAATTAAAATAGAAATAAAAATAATAAAATTAAGTATATAATAAAATTCAATGTTACTATATAATAATAATATTAAAAGAAAAATATATAAATAACTATGAAATAGTTATGATTATTCTTTAATAATATTAATCATTAATGTGTCATTAATGTTAATGTTATTATCGATGCAATTAACATCCATATTAATATTAATATTAATTAATACCAATAATGTGATCACTATATTTAATATTAAAATAAAAAATGTTAATATGAATAATGTTCATATTATTGTTAATATGAATGTTAAAATGTTATTATTGATATTCTTAATATTAATATAATGTTGTGAATCCTCCGGGATGGGGTGATAGGCATAGAAACGACGGGAATTGATAATGATAGCATGGGGAATTATGAGTAGGACAGGACGGTGAGTGAGGCTACGTCAATGGCATCTTCACTGGTTGTGCAACATTAACCCTCCACCCTCCCTAAGATCTAAAATGACAAGATTGCATAGGTTTATTCATGGCGTGGTTAATATGTGTATCAATTCTGGCTTATTTTTTAATACCTACGTGGTCAACGATAACACATTCATTCCTTCCCATCTCATCCCTGAAGTCTTGGGATACAACGATTATTTGATGCCTATGCAAGCTCAGAGTGACTCTGCAAGTAGTCTATGGGTGGGCGAATGAAGAAGAAAGGTGAAATATGGTCCCGGAACGCCATAGAGTCCCCAACAGGTGGGGTCATGGCTGTCAGGAACGCTCATAGGGAGTAACTGGCGAGGGTATAACTTTTTGCCGGGCTACAATGACATAAGCCTTACTCGAAATTCAAAACAATGTGAGAGAGGGTGAGGAGGATATGAAGATTCGAATCCAGGAAATTGGTCACCATGTGCAAACCATATAATTGACTGGTGTGTCGTTATTGTTTTGAGGAAATGGAGTATAAAATTTTTCCTTTTTCCATCATCCAACAAACATATATGTTACTCTTCTAATACTACTTATTATATTTAGACATTCTCATTTCATGCATATAGATCTATTCAACTTGAGATTCATCATTAATATTTAATTTCTCTCTAATTAAAACATGCACAATGTCATATATTATATGATTATTCACTTAGGTATAGAAGAGTATGATGCTTCCATTCCTTTAACCAAAGTTCACCAATAACATGATGTAAAAAAGTAATCACTTTGCAAGTCAACTCTCATGGGAACATAAAAGTAACACCTATAGAAGTTCAGTATTCACACAAGGATCTATAATTGACTCCTCAATAATTTATTGAACCTTAATGCACTCTTCTTACCTACCATACAAGACTAGTTAATTAAGGCTTTATCATAAGAACACGTAACTATGCCCTAGAATATGAATGCCACACCATTGTTTAAACCCATAATGTAGTTTTATCAAGTAAATAATTTGTTAGCAATAACTAAAAGAATGTAGCCATTACCCCTTTAAAAGTATCTAAGATGAGCTTTCTCTAATGAGACCTACTTACTTCTTTTAAGTATAACAATAATGCTTCTTTAACTTGATAAACTCATCGGTAATACACATACTGATCTCTATTAGAAAATATGATATAAACGAACCATAAAAGGGGTCTAATTAATATTCTAGAGATTTAATATTCATTCTAAACATTATTCGTAAACCTTTAAGAGCACTAAGCTGTATGTTTCTACAATAATACAAATGTACGTTATCATCACAACTTAATAATAAATTGAAGTTCCAAACATCTATAATGAAATCCAAACATAATGAAGAATATCCATTAATTAAAAGATCATTCATTTACATATGAAACCATTTAAGTTGACTCCTTTAGAATGCATCTTTACAGATCTTGCTATCAATTGCCCTAGAAATGTACTAGACTTGTTCATTGAAACATTAGAATAAATTAGAATATTTAAAAGTACCGATAGCTCTTAAACATAGCTTAAATAACAAGAAAAAATCATGATTGAATATATGCAAAGCTCAAAAGATCTTTTTACAACAATTTAAATGTAGCAACAAAATAGTTGAAAAGTACTTATCTGGAATAAATAGACTTGGATGACTAAAGGAATGACTGCAACTTTCCACCCAACCATAGGTTCTCTTTCCAGTGTATGTTTTTCCACCCAGAGACCACCCCAAAACTGGGCAATGAATCCATGAGAGTTAGAAATCAATAGAATATTTAACAAAGATTTACCTGAGTTGTATGCTAGGTATATGCCCTCTTTTGGGTGAGTTTACTAACCACTTAATTGTACTTTAACTTGCAATAAAATATTGGTAACACACTTTGTATATACCCAACATTTTAGACTCCTCCTTTTTAATATTTAAAACTAGACAGTCGCCAATAGTCATAAATCCCAGTTCCTAGTTAAACTTATAAAGTGGCTTGGCTTGGATTTTTGGTGGATAGACCATCAATACATTTACCAATGTAAATATAAGTATATTGGAATCGAGATTTTTCTCTTGAGCCTTCCTCTCCCATTCAAGCACAGTAAATATATATAATATCATAAATGGAACAAACCGGGATGGGGATCTCCCTCTTTGGGTCGTCCCTTTTCATTCGATATATATATATTGCACAATATGTAAACAAAATATTGCAAGACAAATATGGATCGATCATAACATTCTATCCATAACTAGCGTGTATCCTATTTCATTAGGAATAATGTCGAAAGATGATTTCTTTGTCAAAAGATTCTTTTTTTGAGTGGTTAAAATTCCCCACATGGTTGAGGAAATAATATTTTTTATTGTGAAGATAGTGAGTGAGTCAACTAATCACAAAAGTATGTGGCTAGAAAAAATTTAATGGGAACAATTTCCCGGCAAATTGGGACATTTTCCGTAAACAAGAAGAGTTAATGCGGGTTCAACATGATTTAGGAAGCCATGAAGGTGGGTTTAAGATTCTTGAAATTATAAATCGCATTCAATAACTACCATATTCCAGGAGTGAAACCTGCAAGTAAATTAGTTTTTAATTTCTACGTATTTAAGAAAAGGGTGGCACAATTTTGTGATAGGAGTGGTGGAGTATTGATTCCTGATCATGATCTAACGGGTAATAAGCTGAGAAAAGTTTCCTAAATTGAAACTAGTTGAGCATCCAAACCTGATCACCCATTTGGCATGCAACGTAGAAATATTTCAGGAATGAAACTGATAATAATTTTCAAAAATCAAAGTGTTTGAATCACCGATTTGGTGGGAACTTGATAAAAAATTCATGGAAGAAATACAAATGAGAATGTTTTTTGAAAATCCTTTTTTTGGCGGTGATATTTGTTATGGTGATGAAAGAACAAAAACATGCCACTATATCTAGCCTTACCTCTGCCCATCAACACGACTCACAACAAAGACAATTCCTGAAAATTCATCCAAACAATTTTTTTTTTGATAATTTCATTTTGTTGAAGGTATGTCGTGTAGGCTAGAAAAAAAACCATTCCGTCAAGCCATTGTAATCTCAATAGGAAATAAAAATGCACTTTCTTGTTACTATTTATCAATAAAAAACAATAAATATGAGCAATAAAACCATGTACTTACTGATGTTTATAGAAATTTTTAAATCGTTGTTTCTATGTGTATCTCATTCACAGGATAGTCTGAGATGATTGTGATGATAGTACAAAAAATCAATTGTTGAGGAAGTGTGCATTTTTTTGTTAATCATGAAAAATTGGCTTTCCTGCCAAATCATGGATAAGTAGGCTCAAATATGTGCATGTAGCCAATTTGGCAAAGGTGATTCATGGAGAAGTGTGCTCATATATGGGTAATTATGCCTCATACCAGATTTCATACATGGGGTGTATTTGGATTGGCCGATGTGCTTTTTTGTGTTGGACATGAAAAAATGGGAAACCCTATCAATTGTTCATTGTTTTTATTTCCTTGCAATAGAAATTTGAGGAAAGATAAATAAATTTCATGAAATTTTTTTATATCTGAATTCTTAATTTAAGAGTGATTATATAAAATGATTGGTTGAGGCTCTAAATTTCCGAAAATTATGTTTTAATTTTTTGAAATGATGTTTTTATGAAATGCAATGACAATGGTCAGGTGCATAAATTATCCACCTGCAAGTTGATGCTTTCAAAAATTCTTTATCCCTCACATTAGAGAATTTTTTTATCCCAAGTCTACTTAAGCCTTGTTTTTCAACAGTTGACCAATTTTTCCAATGGCGAGTATTTTTCTGGGAGGGTGCAAAACAGGATAAATGGTTGTTTTGGCAGGAAAATATCTCCATGACCAGAGACCTTTTTCCAAAAGGATTCAATGGTCAAGTGAATAAATCATCCACCTTCAAATTTATGCTCTCAGAAATTTTTATCCCTCAAATATGAGAAATGGTGGGCATTTGCCTAAGGCGATTTAGGCCAATTTTAGATGCAAAACAGGTTGAGTGGTTGTTTGGATATCCAATATTTTCTTGACCATAGACTTGTTTTAAAACCTAAGCCAATGGTAAAGTTCATAAATCATCCACCTTTAAGATGATGCTTTCCTAAAAAAATTATCACTCACAGGTGAGAAATGGTGGGCACTTACCCAGGGCTACTTAAGCCCTTTTTTTCAACACTTAACCAATTTTTCCAATGATAAGCATTTTTTTGGGAGGGTGCAAAACAAGCAGAATGATTGTTTTGGCAGGAAAATATCTCCATGGCTAGAGTATTTTTTTCAAAAATGAGTCAATGGTCAAGTGAATAACTCATCCACCTACAAACTTATGCTCTCATAAAATTTTTATCCAACATAGGTGAGCAATGGCGGTCATTTTCCTATGGCCAATTAGGTCAGTTTTAAGTGCAAAACAAGATGAGCAGTTGTTTTGGAAACCCAATATATTCTTGAGCATAGAATTGTTTTAAAAACTAAGCCAATGGTCAAGTATATAAATCATCCACCTACAAGCTGATGCTTTCCTAAAATTTTTATCCCTCATAGGTAAGAAATGGTGGGCACTTACTGAAGGCTACTTAAGTCCCCTTTTTTAAACAGTTAACTAATTTTTCCAATGGCGAGAATTTTTCTGGGAGGGTGCAAAACAGGCTTATTGGCTGTTTTGGCAAGAAATATCTCCATGACCAAAGACATTTTAGAAAAAATGAGTCAATGGTCAAGCGAGTAACTCATCCACCTACAAACTTATGCTCTCAGAAATGTTTTATCCATGACGAGGGAGAGAAATGGAAATAATTTTCTTAAGGCCATTTAGGCCAGTTTTAGGTGCAAAACAGGTCGAGTGGCTCTTTTGGCAGGCCAATATTTTATTGACCAGAGACTTTATTTAAAAACTGAGCTAATGGTCATGTTCATAAGTCATCCACATGCAAGCTTATGCTTTCCTAAAATTTTTATCCTTCACAGGTGAGAAATGGTGGGAATTTTCCCAAGGCTACATAAGCCCCTTTTTTTTCAATACTTAACTTATTTTGCGAATTGCGAACATTTTTCTGGGAGGGTGTAAAACATGTTGAATGGTTGCTTTGGCAGGAAAATATCTCCTTGACTAGAGAATCTGTTTAAAAAATTAGTCAATGGTAAAGGGAATAATCATCCACCTACCAAACTATTCTCTAACAATTTTTTTATCCATCAAAGGTGAGAAATTGCAAGCATTTGCCTAAGGTCATTGAGGCCAGTTTCAGGTGCAAAACAGGGTGAGTGGTTGTTTTTGTAGGCCAATAGTTTCTTGAGAAGAGACTTGTTTTCAAAACTGAGCCAGTGGTTATGTTCATAAGTCATCTAACTGCAAGATGATGCTTTCCTAAAAAATTTATACCTCACAGGTGATAAATGGTGGGCTTTTTCCGAAGGCTACTTAAGCCCTTTTTTTCAATACTTAGCCAATTTTTGCAATTGCGAACATTTTTCTGGGAGGGTACAAAACAAGCTAAATGGTTTTTTTGCTAGGAAAATATTTCCTTGACCAGAGACTTTGTTTCAAAAAGGATTGAATTTTCAAGTGAATAAATCTTCCTCCTACAAACTTATTCTCTCAGAAATTTGTTATCCCTCAAATATGAGAAATGGTGAGCATTTTCCTAACAACATTTAGGCCTCTTTTAGGTGCAAAACCAGCTAAGTGGTTGTTTTGGAAGGCCAATATTTTATTGACCGTTGACTTGTTTTCAAAACTAAGCCAGTGGTGAAGTGCATATATTATCCACTTGCAACTTGATGCTTTCCTAAAAGAAAATTCCCTCATAGATGAGAAATGGTGGGCATTTTCCCAATTTTACTTAAGCCCTTTTTTTCAATACTTAGCCAAATTTGCCAATGGAGAGCATTTTTCTTTGAGGGTGCAAAACAAGATGAATGGTTATTTTTGCAGGAAAATATCTCCTTGACTAGAGGCTTTTTTTCAAAAATCATTCAATGGTAAAGTGAATAAATAATCCACCTACAAACTGATGCTCTCATAAAAATTTTATCACTCAAAGGTGCGCAATGGAGGGGAATTTTCCTAAGGCCATTTAGGCCATTTTTAGGTGCAAAATAGGCTGAGTGGTTGTTTTGGTAGGACAATATATTCTTGACCATAGACTTGTTTTAAAAACTGAGCCAATGGTCAAGTGTATAAATCATCCACCTGCAAGCTGATGCTTTCCTAAAATATTTATCCCTCTTAGGTGAGAAATGGTGGGAATTTGCCAAAGGCTACTTAAGCCCGTTTTTTCAACACTTAACCAATTTTTCCAATTGCGAGCATTTTTCTGGGAGGGTAAGAAACATGCTAAATGGATTTTTTCGCAGGAAAATATCTCCATACCAGATTCTTTTAAAAAAAATAAGTCAATGTTCAAGTGAATAACTCATCCACCTACAAATGTATGCTCTCATAATTTTTTTATTCAACACGGCTGAGAAATCGTGGTCATTTTCCTAAGGCCATTTAAGCAAGTTTTAGGTGCAAAAAATGTAGAGTGGTTATTTTGACAGGAAAATATTTTCTTCACCAGAGACTTTATTTCAAAACTGAGCCAATGGTCATGTTCATAAGTCATCCACCTGCAAGCCTATGCTTTCCTCAATTTTTTATCCCTCATAGGCGAGAAATGGTGGGCATTTCCCAAGTCTACTTAAGCCCCGTGCAAAACAGGCTGAATGGTTGTTTTGGAAAAAAAATATATCCTTGACCAGAGACTTTGTTTCAAAAAGTAGTCAATTGTCAAGGGAATAAATCATCCGCCTACCTACTTATTCTCTCAGAAATTTCTTATCCCGCAAAGGTGATAAATGGCGAGCATTTGCCTAAGGTCATTCAGGCCAGTTTTAGATGCAAAATAGGATGAGTGGTTGTTTTGGCAAGCCAATATTTTCTTGACCAAAGACCTTTTTTTAAAATTGAGCCAGTGGCCATGTTCATAAGTCATCCACCTTCAAGCTTATGCTCTCCTAAATTTTTTATCCCTCACAGGTGAGAAATGGTGGGAATTTTCCCAAGCCTACTTAAGCCATTTTTTTTAACAGTTAACCAAATTTTCCAATGGCGAGCAATTTTCTGGGAGGGTGCAAAACAAGTTGAATGGTTGTTTTGGAAGTAAAACATTTACTTGACCAGAGACTTTGTTTCAAAAAATACTCAATGTTAAAGTGAATAATTTTTTTTTTTTCTGGCAAGGTGCAAAATGGAATAAATTTGAAATTTTATTGCACAACATTATGTTACTTAGAGTGTAAAATTACAAGTAAAATTTGAGTGTAAAATTACAGTTTAAATTACAAGTAAAATTTCAGTGTAAAGTTACATTTAAGATAAATATCATATTTTTTTAATTGGAGAAATTATGTTTGAAATCCAATGCCAATATTGATTTTTTTTGTTTATTTTGCAGAGTATCTCATCAATGGATCATTCAAATGAGCAATCTCAACAAAATATTCCTTGAAAAAAAGGTCGACGTAAGGGTGTAGATTACTCAAATATTCCAACTTTGGAACCATGTGACATTGTCCTTCAATTCACTCGTGCTAAAGCTAAAAAGACTATGTGTTTCTCATGGAAAATGTCGAGGATTTGAAGATCAGAACTTCATACCACAAAACGAGTCCATAAGTTTCCCTCAAACAACAAGCAATCATCGACTCATTCTTCAAACTCATTTTCCTCAATGTAAGCAATCGATTATAAACAACAATGTTGCTGGACAACAAAGGAAACCTTTATCTCCAATTGCAGTTGAAGGGAATGTTAATGCACAAAGTGTAAATATTTATGAAAGAATGAACTCTATTTCAGATCAGAATGTGAGGGTCCCAAATTTCCCTCAGAGAACAATTTTTATTTTTGCTTCCACTACAATGAACTTTGTTTTAGAGAATTTGTCGGTCCCAAATTGTTCCCATAGAACAAATTTTATTCATGTTGCCACTACAATGAACTCTGTTTCAGAGAATGTGCATGTCCCAAATTTTCCTCAAATAAAAAGTTTTAATCATGCTTCCATTGCATTGAAGGTTGATTTGCAAAATAAAAATATGTACCAAAGAATGAACCCGGTTTTGTAGAATGAGGCCCTATTTTTCCCTCAAAGATCAGTTACTGATGCTACCATTGTTACAAATCACTCTGAGCAATGTGCAGGTTGTGTTGCTCAATAACCTAGAGCACCTTTGACTGCATTTACTGATGAAGGGAATCAAAGTGTAGAGCCCAATGGGAATCAATTGGAGCATGAACCTCTTAGGAACTTGGATGCAACTAGAAGACATGAAATAACTTAAATAATTTCATTTAATGAACAAATGGATAGAAATCAAACTACAAAAAATCAAAATTCTATAATTGGTCAAGTTGTAGCATAAATGCCAGAATGGTTTTCAAAAAATGAAACTATGCATGTTAAGAGAAGGTCACTAGGAAACCGCTTAAGGAAATCCTTATTGCATCTTAAGAATCGGTTGGGATGGTATAACCACAGACTAAATGAAGGGAAGAAAAAATTTAAAGAAATTGGGAGATGGTTTTCTGGAAAATCACTTGAAGATGTAGATGAGAATGACATTATTGCTGGAACTGGGTACTTCATGAGCAAAAACTATAATGAATAATACAAAATTGAGGATGTTCTTGAACTTCTAGATGGATTGCTTGATAAACTTCGATCAATTGTTGTGCCAGATATTCGTAAGGATTTTATGCAGAGGAATATGACTTCGGTATTTATTGAATCAAGCATGACTCATAAGGATTTGCAATGTCTAAAAAGAATTGATGCTCATGGTGTGCTAAAGGCGGTTAATCCAACATCCATTTGTAGCAAAATGAAAAAGTGGAGCAAAGAAGTTGAGGATATTGATATGGGTTGGGAGAGAACTGATTGTTTCACATATGGAGTTAGGGTCAAGCAAGAAAGCCATATGCTTCCTTTACGGTTGAATCATTTGAAAGGAGGCCTGGAACTATAGTCAATGAATTTTCTTTCAAACTTGATATTGATTCTCGCGTACATTATGATCGAGGTGGGAAGGTATGTGAGATATTATTTGAGTTACTAGAAGACAATGGCTTGATGACTTGTGTAATCCTTGGAAAATGAGATGGAAAAGAAGAATATAGACAATTTTTAACACATGTTGCTGATCTTGAAAATGAGGAGAACTTAATGAAATAGATAAATAAGCTTTCAAAAGATGGCATCAATATGATAGATGGAAGTGGTGTGACAATTAATTTGTTTGAGTGTCATGATCTAGTGGCCATATGTAGTTTAGTATGCAATAATATTGTTTCTTCAATGGAAAATAATTGTTTTCCTTGGTGCACATGCCATTAAAAAGCGATACACATGGTTACAGATGAAATCAACATTGAAGAAGGAGATATTATTTGTTGTGTTTTTTAATGTTATGCAATGTCAATAGAATTACTCCTTGTAATCTATGCAAATTTATTACAAGTTTTGAAATTTATGTTTATATATTTCCAAAACATTCTTAATCTAACTATGTTCTTGAACTTTACTATAGGAGTTGAATCCCGCTTTGGAACCAAGCAAAGGATGGGGAGAAAATTTAGATGGGCATATTATAAGCATTCAACCAACCTTATCTGTTAGAAATATGACTATTGTGAAGAACTATCCCATTGATAGAAGAAATGATGAAAAGGTACACATTTTCATGATTAGTTATTAACTATAAATTAAGATTCTTAGTATTTCACTAATTCCTACCTTCAAAAACTGTTGGTGCCAATTACAGTTGACTCCTCACTCAATGTCCACGCTTGTATATTGTTCTCTCCACGCTAGGATCACAACAATTTTGAAGATGTTTCATGAAATTCAAAGAATTGCACAATATTATGACAAGGTTCATCCAACTAGAGGCATGGAGAAAACAAAATTTGTTTAAATTTGGGAGGGGATGGAGAAAATTGGTGTTTCATGTAATCCATGAGAACCATACCATCATAAAATCCAACAATACAATGATCTTAACTATGGGAAATCAGATGGATCACTATTAGACAAGATCCTCATTTGACATGTGGGAATTTTAAAGGTTTAATAATTATGTTAACATATCAATTATTTTTAATGCGGGCCTTGACTAATAATAAATATTCATATGCATTCAAACTTATGTATTTTTTATAGGTTATTGAAGGCCTACCAGATGAAGAGAGGAATAAAAAGTTGGCAAGGATGTGGAAGTGTTTAAAGAATTCCACGTGTTCCAATTGCAAGGGTGTAGGGGGGATGATGTATATGCATATGAGGAAAGGTACGTCAGTTTCATCATATTATCTATTTTGAATGGTGCTATCATTTCATTCATGATAAACAGTTTGAGCCAATGTCATTGCGGGATTGGATTCCTTGCAAGTGAGTTGTTGTGGTTGTGTTCTTGTTGTTTAGGAGATGATATGGTTCCTTATAGGCATGTCCAAGGGGACCATTCTCTTGAGATGACACATTCTATTCGTCCTTATATGTTGGGATGTTTAAGGAATGAAGTAATGGAGCGTAAGCATAGAGAATTGAAAATTTTGAATAGCAACCAAGGAGGAGGAATAGGAGTCCATAAGGACAATAGAATCACATTTGAACATGATAGAATGTGTCTTGTAAATGAGATCAGAGAACATTTTAACATTTTAAATTTGTCTTTAAGTAAAGTATTCAATTTTTATTTAGTTAATAACTTTTTTATTTGCTTGAAATTTCAATTTTGTGAAAAAATGCTTCCTTTGATTGAATATATGCAAAATACACACTAATAGGGAGAGTTTACAAAAGAAAGTGGGCCATGTGGGGGACAAACACATGATAAAAATAGTTCTGCTAAAGTTAGTCTTTGAAGGCATACTTAGAAATTAATTCAAACAAGAACATGAACATGAAAGTGACTCGATCCCTTCAAGCATGATCCTTCAAGGGTGTTTGATGGTGGCAATGGGGATGATGAGGATGGCGATGGTGGCAACTTGGGAATGAGGAGGATGGTGGTGACATTGATGGTGAAAATGGGAATGGGGATGGAATTCGATGGCCATGATCGTGGCAATGTCAAGATGATGAGGATGGTGAGGGTGACAATGTGGGCATGGGGAGGATGGTGTCGATGTTGATGGTGGAAATGGGCATTTTGTCAATGAAGCATGATGGTGATTGGACAATGAGCATGGTTTAAAAAATGTATTGATTTAAATCATATAATGATGTCAAGAATACATCAATGTACGGTAATATGAACGTAAACATAACATAAACATGAAATAAAGAATCTAAGGTAAGAAGATCTATATAACATGAAATGAACTATCTAACATAACATGAAATAAACAATATAACATGAATAATGTTAGACATGCATGGATAAATAATTACATGACTAATCTATGTGCATAGCATGAAATAGGCACCTCATTCAATTAAGACATATGGATCCTCTTTGTTTCTGATTGTCTCCAACAATCTCTCATGTGTAGCTTGTTCGATTTGTTTTTTGACATTGTTTGTAGTTGGATGTTTGTACCAACAATAAAGTGTGTGTAGTGATACACCAGTGAACCTTATTTGTAATCCATGTATACATACCCATCGGTCGTTGGTGACTTTTCATCTATTGAAAGATATTCACCATGAAAAACCATTGAGCTAGTTGGAAAGTCAATTCCATCACAATCAATGGATGATGTGAGGGGGGTTTCCTTCCCTTGGTTGCATCATGCCAACCAATAAATTGTGCACCATTCATTGTATTTTGGGGCGACAATTGCATAGATGTGTCCTGCAAAAATGCATTTCATGGTAAAATTCAAACATGTAGGGGTTTGATAACATGGTTAAATAAAAAAAGAAGAAGGAGACTAAGATATGGTTGCAAAAATATCTACTTGGTTGTACACGATCATATATATGATAATAGTCATTCGAAATAGAGGACTTGCCTTCCTTTAATTGGATTATTTCAACAACTGCACGTGGGTCTATTGCAAGTGATACATAATCCCAATCATCAACCCAATCCAATGATTCACACTCATCCCACTCATAATTTCTACAAGTCGCACTAAAGCAAGTAAGTTTCTACGTTTATATTTCAAATAAAACGGTTGTTTGAGCTTCTAACCGAATGAAATCTATGGGTCCCTTGTACAGTACTACAACTATAAGATTGTGATCGGTCTATATCAACCACTTGACAAAACTTTATCACCACATGTCTTCTACCTGTTGATGTCTACTTCTCGAAGGATTGACCTGACAGTTTTACAGAACACCATTGAACTATGGATTCTGCATCTCGAATATGAGGGTTCTTCATGCACGTCATCTCATCCCTTCATAGTGCAGTTTTGATACATGCTCCAGCCCCATCATGATATCGCTTCTTGTTCCCGGTCTCAAAATAGTTCCATATATGTGGCGCACCATAAGTCTTGTGCAAAATACTCAGCCACTGGAATACACGTGCAATTTTTAATTGGACTGCACAACCATCTAACCATATCCAATGTTGATCCATTTGTATATCTCTCCCCTTCAGTTGATCATAGAAAATATGAAAGCAATGTTGTACATAATGCAGGTCATGGAACCTGTCATCATTGATGTAGAAGTTTGTCTCCTTCAATATTGTCCTCTGGTCATTGTTGTTCATTGGCGTGTGCATGTATGTGATATGAACCATTATACTAACTTGGTCTGAATGGTAGTATTGAATTTGAATCTCGTTCTACGGTTGAAGAGTGTATTTCTCAGCAAAATCCACAATTGAATATATGGTTCCAATGGGGAAGCCACCCCTACATCTTCTATATTGCTCATCGTGCCACCGCGCCACATGAACATGTTGAACATACTGCTCATTTTTTTTGTAAAATTCCTCCATGAAATCGCATATCCATAGCTAGTGCCATGAAAACAAGGACATTAGTACAATGTGACCTTTGAAATATATGTATTTAGAAATTGAATGCACATTCTGAAACTATGTAATCATCATGTACCTGTGACTTGACCAATGCAATCTTTTTTCCATCTTTCATGTTGTCTATTTGATACGTTACATATTTGAAGCTATGCATTTCTATGGTCATGTTCTCAAATTCGTGCTCCTCACATACATGGGTGAAATGTCCCAACAATGCACATCCATTTCACCTAGAACATGTCCCATAAAGACATGACTTTGCATAATATTTTTCACCTTCAGCCCTTGGACACATTATGATGTGGATAAAATAGCTTGATGCATTTGATGGTAGTACGAAAGAGCATTCCTACACAGTGTTAGTATGAAAATCACAAAATATATGTTTATATGTCTCATAATAATATTCAAACTCTACATGGTATTGACAACAACATGTGTTGCGGTTAGTGCAAATTCTAACATACTAGGGCTTGCATTTTTCAAATGACCCTTGGCTGAGGTTCAATTGTGCATGCATAACTCGAAAATCCATTTGTATCATCGTGTGCAGAGTAAAATGAGGACTTGCACAACCCTAGTTGTCCTCATAAAGGGCTCACATAGTTGATATCTCCTTTAGTCATTTATTAGTCCCGAGATCTATATGGCAATAGTTATATGGCTCTAATGGATCTGGCGAACATTTGTAATATCATCATCTATATGGACCACAGTAACAACAAAACCAGCTTAATTAATGACTCTGAGCTTATTCATAGCGCTAAAAAGGAGGCCCCTATCCTTGGGGAGGATTCCTCTCAATCATAATAAATAAGGGAATTGCTCCAAAAAGCAACGATTCTCTTGGGATATTTTATGAGATATTTACCATAACCTCAACTGCCTTTGCTCCTACTGGACTTAACAACCCTTACAAATACCCATCCTCTTTGAAAGAAGGTTTACACCTGATGACTTAGTCATTTTAAGGAATTGAAATTCATTTAAAAAAAAATTAAAAGGTATCCCGCCAACCAACGGTCCGATTCAAATAGACCTTAGCATCACATGTTCGAATTAAATTGGGTAGTTTAAGTTTTCATGAAGAGGCAGGGCATTCAAACAACATCCCTAATTGTTTTATGTCAAGGAAGTGTTTTATGTGGGGTTCATGCTCATTGGTACCTTTTTTGAACTTCAAAACATATTTTTGATTGGATGTATAGTGTTATCATGCCAAAATTTGTGCAACTAGGGCTTTAACTGCAACAATTAGCTTCATGTCTGAATGAGGAAACATAACAATGAATTCCCAACAATATTTTTGTCCTGGAGTGTCTAGTATTTCTCTAATAGAAGAATACTTATGGAGTGTCTTTCTGTCTACTTTAAAGAGGTGACATGGGTGTGATATAAGGCAACTGCGACTCATGATTTTGCTTACAATCGATTCAAATAGTACGCGACGGTCCGCGTTAAGATATTTTGTACAAGACGTCTTTCCAATTAAATTAAATGCAACTTGGAGATTTCTAACAAAATGAATATTAGCCTATGAACTTCTAACTAACTTTTTGCCTAAAATTCTTCTAACAGTGGCTAAACAATGCGATTTTAACAAAGCTAAAATTAATTGACATTTCGATATGCCACTCTTAGACTCAAAAAATTCTTTGACAATTTTGTTGCATTACCAATCAATAGCGTGTTTAGTTAACTTAACTTCAAGACCTATTAGGGAACTTTCATCCATGTGAATATGTCCAGGAGTTCTTCTTTGTCGTGCAATGGACAATCGAGGTAAAGTAGGTGTAGGACAAGTACGAGTCCCACCACTGCTTTGTTGTGGCACTTCATTCGCATGTTGTTCTGGATTGGCAGTGTGTTCAAGATGTGCATGGTATTCTTGGGGAGACTTTAAATCCAATGCTCAATGCACATCTAGTTCTGCATACTCAGCTTCTGCCAATTTTTGAATGTCCTAAAGCACTTCATCATTGGTTGGTGATGGAATATTGGTTGGAGGATGACTTTCCGATGGAATTTGAGTGGGATCCATTGGAAGCATCTACTTCACTTGTAGAGCTGAATTAGAATTCATTGTATTGTTCATTGTGCTAGTATCTGATGCAGTGGCAGTTGCATGTCTATTTCATTCCATGCCCAACCTTTATTTTTCTCTTAGATCATGGATCTTTTCAGGTGATAGATCCGTCCTTCTATACTTTTTTGTTCTATTCCATTTGTTTCCCATCTTCAACAACTTTTTTATAAAACAAGCTTACTGTCCCTACCAAAATAAATAACATTTGCAACAAGATGGTGAGTGTCATTCCATATTATCCATTGAATGCGTACGCGGGTGATATTATAATATCTACTTTGTATGAAATAAGTCTCATCAAAGGAGTTGCAATTGGTCATCGAATCCTTCCAAAAAGCTAAAATACTAGGTATTGATGGTTTCTCCATTGAGGTAAATAGCAAGTTGTTGATCCAAAATGGTCGGTGTAGTTCATTTCAAGCTTCCCCTTGTCATTATATAGTTATTATAGTGGATGGGGTCTGTCTATAGAAAGTGCATTATTAGATCACAAATTGTGATGGATTTCGAATTTGGACCTATTGAAGGCTAACAAGGATAGAGTACTACGATGGATTATACTATGTGTTGGATTTAGTAGTGATGGAAAAGAGGTTGGATTCCATAGTGATGGATTCTACTATGTGTTGTAGTTCATGGTGATGGAAAAGGGGTTGGAGGTCATAGTGATGGATTAAAAAATAGCAATGGATTTTGAGTTTGGACCTGTTGGAGGATAACAAGGATAGAGAACTATGATGGATTCTACTATGTGTTGGATTTCATAGTGATGGAAAAAGGGTTGGATTTCATAGTTATGGACTCTACTATATGTTGGATTTCATGGTGATGGAAAAGGATTTTGAGTTCATAGTTATGGATCACAAATAGTGATGGATTTTTAGTTTGGACCTGTTGAAGGCTAACGAGGATAGAGAACTATGATGGATTCTACTCTATGTTAGAGTTCATAGTGATGGAAAAGGGGTTGGAGTTCATAGTGATGGAAAAGGGGTTGGAGTTCATAGTGATGGAGTCTACTATGTGTTGGAGTTCATGGTGATGGAAAAGGGTTTGGAGTTCATAATGATGGATAAAAAATAGTGATGGCTTTTGAGTTTGGACATGTTATTCCAAGAGACATTCTAAGGCTGTTTTAGAACTATGCCTGGGAATCAATAAAATTTACTGTGTTCTTTTGCTAGATCAAAATCACATTCGCCATAATATAATGCAGATAGCCAATATTGGAATAATGTGGGAAGTATTTCAATATGCCAATGATAAGAATTTGAATGGGTTGATGTTAATGGAATGGCAGATGATGTACTTCAGAGGGAGTAAATCTTTGCTTTAGTTTGAGAATAACGTACTGAGCCTAAGGAGGAATTCAATAGTTTTAACAAAAATGATCACAGAGCTAAAACCTGAACAATATGAGGATATTATTTCCAGATAACATAACATGAATACTTCATGCCATAACCATCTTAGGAACAATAATTTAAGTTTGCAACACTCGTATTCAAACCAGAATAAAATTCATAAATCATGAACAATATGATAGACATGAATTAATAAGAGAAAGGATACTAACTGAACATATCAAAATTTTGAATCCACGAGACACCAAGATCGGGGAAAATGAGGTTCTTCTTTATATATTGATGAGACTACAAAATATCAGAAGTTATACTTCTTACAAAAAGAGCCGACCCTTGGCCTTTTCATATTCTACTATATATATATAGCTTTCACAAGATTTACAAAATAAGTTGTTACAGAGAGTTTGTTACAGCCGAACGGCTTATGCATTTATGTTTGTACTTACTAACAAAATCTGGTACAAAAAACAGTCCCACAAATTGATGTTGGCTAACCTACTGATGAGTTTAGGGACCACTCCGCTGGGAAGAAGTGCTTCCTACTGAAAGGAAAATGCCCCCTCCCCTGCTCCTAGGCAACCACCTATTAGCAGTTTCTCTATATTTTAGGGATTTTATTTCTTTGATAAATGTAGAACATTTGGGAGTCAAGATGATGTTGATGCATAATTCATTGTTGTGTCGCTAAAACATTTTTAAAAAACCTTCATAATCTATCTCTTCTACCCCATCCAAGCCCTTTTCTCTCAAACCTTTCTTTCGATGGGGAGAAAGTTCATCGACGTCACCAAGTTATGAAACAGGACCTAATATTTCTTTCAACAATTGAAGCCGTTAAGGTACCACCGCTTCACAATTTGATCATCCTTCCCTGGGACTGGCATGCCCCTGCCTTTCGTGATTCTACACTCAGAAGGATTGTTTCCTTTTCAACCATTGAATTTTCCCTAGACATCTTGGTTGAGACTACATTCCCTTTCCTCCTGAATGTCTGCGAATGCGCATCCGCGGGATGCTTGTGAATGCTGGTTGTTCATGCCCTTAATGCTCCTTGTGTGCTTCCACTGGAAATAAAATGAGCCATCAAAACCTCGTATCCTTTCTGCTAGACTTGTCAGCTCTAGTAGACTCATACATTGTGCTTAGAGACATATGACCCTTGAGGCAAAAAATCCATGATTCAAGCTTTGCATTTGTTGAAGTATTTATAGCCTGAACTACTTGTTCCTTGATAATCGTGTTGTCCTTAAGCAACGATTACCGAGTGATTGATCGGGAATTTTGAGTGCTGGGAAAAGATTACTCCTCCACGACAACGGTGGAAGGAATGACTGTTGGGAGACACTTTCTTCTAGACGGCGGTGGCGGAAAAGACCATTTTGAGGATGGTTTTTAGAACAATGAAGAGGATGGACTATAGAGAGAAGTCGTATATCGTAAACCACAAGTGGTTTCATAGCCCTGATAAAGTAGTTTAGGAAAACCGCTTTTAGGCCCTTGACCTGTTGTAGAAATTGCATGTGGAACAATTGACTTTTACTCAGGGTAGACTTTGTGATGTTAAACTTCGAGCACTTCGAAGCCCTAATGCTTCGGCAATCATCGATCTTCCTCTAATCCCTTCTCTAGATTTGTGCAAGATGGGTGCAACATTAGGAATGGGTCCCTCATTTGATACGGCTCATCTTCCTGGATTCCCATGGCTTGGAATCCGCTATGGTGATCCTTAGCAGTTTCAGGGCCCCAAAAAAGTGGTTAAGACAAACTACTTTTCTGTCCCTGAACAACCTTGGAGCTGCCATGTGTAAGTAACAATTTTGTTCCAGGGATGTATAAAGAATGTTAAACCCCGAGAAATTTTATCAACCTGAAACTCGGGTGTCCTTCGATGCTTCATCTTTAGTTCTTCGATATGTGCAATCCACCGGCGCAGCTTCATGGGGTGGATCCACCTATCTTCGCAACTTGACTACTTCAGTGGTGTGCGACTAGAAACCAGCACGACAGACTTTAGCTGTTTTCAGGGCTCCAAAAAAGCAGTTTAACCAGATTACTTTCGAGGCCCTGAACTGATTTGAGGTTGCCACATGTTCGTGATGGTTTTTAGTTAGGGGTGATCTGATATCGATAAACGTCGGGTGTTTGGGGGTCCTGAGTGAACCATCCACTGTCGATTTGTGAATGATCGATCATTTGTGCTTCGGCTACCCCTATCTTTTCCTAAGTTACTCTTTCACCACGGGGTGACTGATTTTCACTCTGTCTGTGTCGTTTTTGCTCCAGTATTTAACTCATAGGTCTTCATCAGATCGGCATATACTAGAGCTTCTTTCAGTTGATCATGCTGATGATATTAGTACTAACATTGGATTCAGCGAGGATGGCCTCTTCCTTCTTAAGGGGTTGAGAAAGGTAGACTAGTGCATTTAATTCCATTGGGTTGTGGAGTCATACTTGCTCTTTATTCTTCAAATCAAGTAACAGAGAATAATAAGAGGGAACCGTAACAATATGAGCATAATTTTTTGTAAAAGAAAAAGGGAAAAACATATGTTACAGATATGGTATATAGGATCCATTGATAGAGTAGGATAGAGAATAGTAATGGAAAAAACGCTTCAAGAATCTCCCGTTTACAAGGTTCCCGAAGATTTCATCATTGAGTTGATCCAATTCATATGTGTTTTTGACATTGAATGTAACGACCTTGAATGGGACCAGCCACAGGTTGTCGAATTTCCCATGGTTAGCTCTCTCTTCCCTCCTAGCATCCCACTTTAGAACAAGGTATCCATGCTGAAAGTCTCAAGCAATAACCCTTCGGTCAAAATTTGCTTTAATCTTGTCTTGTTGGATCTTGGAGGATTCGTCCAACTTCTCCTCGACCTGTTGAATCTCTATCAGTTAATGAATTCTTCTCTCCATGTCATTTGGTTCTTCAATGTTCTAGTTGTAATAACTTCATCACTGGGAGACCTAACTGAATTGGGAGGTCCACTTTTTTGCTATAGAGCAATTGGAATGGTGAAGTGCTTATAGCTCTTTTGACACTAATCTAGTCTGGCCATAATGTAAATTTTAGTTGAGATTCCTAGGCCCTTTTTTTTGTATTGAGCATTTTCTTGATAATAGTCACCAAAATTTTGTTCGAGGACTCAGCCAAACCATTTCCCTGAGGATAGTAGGCATTTGAATGAGTCAACTCAATGTTATATTTTTGACAAAAACACATCATTTTGTAGGATTTGAAAGCTTGAGCATTATCCGTAATGATCTTTCTCGGGCAACCAAATCTTGCTAGGATATTCTCTTCTAGGAATCGTATTATGACCATATCATTATCGTTCCTCGTGGGAATTGCTTCCACCTATTTTGTGAAGTAGTCAGTGGTCATAAGAATCCATCTGCGCTGGCCACTAGAATGAGGGTTTATTTCTCCAATAAAATCAATGCCCCATTGTTGGAAGGGTGCTTCTACTCTGATGGGTTTAAGGGGTAACAGTTTAAGTTTCTGCTTTCCGACGAATAACTGACATTCTTTGCATGATCTGACAATCTTGTTAGTATCAGTGAATAATGTAGGCCCGAAATAACCAGCTCGTAGGACTTTATAGGCAGTTTTTCTCCATGCATGATGTCCTCCACACATCCCTTTGTTGAAATCTATCATTATTCCTTCTATTTCTTCGTCAACAATACAATTTAGTAGAACACCAAGTGGATCTTTCCAGAAGAGATATCCATCTAGAATACAATACAGTTTGATAGCTTTGAGTTTAAGAGATCTCATTTTAGATTTATCGAGATTAGGAGGACATGTGAGGTGTTGTAGATAATAAACTATGTCCTTGTACCAGTCTGACCCAGTAAATTTCTTAGCAACGTTGTTGGGAATATTTTGCTGAATATCTTCTTCCTTCTGACTAGGAAGTCGATCAAATAGATTTATCTCAAGAGATTGGTAATTCGACTCAGCTAGGATTTTGGCTAGTCCTTGTCCCTTCACCAATTTGGTAGGCTTGATCTCCATATGATACTCCTGGTTTTGGAGATCCATTTCCCTCTTCTTCCTTCACTATCAAGTTGACACAAGATATCTTTGATGGTACTTCCAAGGACATAGGTGATTATCCTGGAGTGCAGGACATAATTTCTAAATGATTTGAGGGATTTGACTAGCGTGTATGCATGTTTTTCCAATGTTGCATTTCAACTCTGCATCTCTCAATGCTCGACTGAAAAAAGAAATGGGATGCTCGTGTCCTTCATTATTTTTATGTAAGAGAACTGCTGCAATAGTAACCTTAGAGGCAAAGGAGAATATAATAAATTCTTTTGTGTAATCAGGACTAGTCAAAACATGTACTTATCCTAAGGAATACTTTATTTTTTTGCAGGAGTCTCTTGCAAATGTGGTCCATTTTATCTCAGCATTCTTTCTTACCATGTCATTCATCTCTTTCATTATTTTAGCAAAGTTAGGGATAAATCTATGTAGGAAACTTATTTTTCCAATAAAGGAATTCACATCCTTTTTGTTTCTTGGGAGCTCAATCAGTTTGATGGCGGTCCCTCTATGAGGGTCTATCCTCACACCATCTTTGGAGACAATGTGCCCTAACAAATTTCCTTCCGTCATTGCAAAAAAAGGACTTTTTGGGGTTGAGAGACAGGCCAAATTTTCTTCATTTCTTGAAAGTCTACTTCAGGTGTTGAAGATGATCTTCATCATATTTTGAAAATACTCTCATATTATCCAAATATATAACAATAAATTTTTCCTTTTCACCTATGAGTGCTATGTCCATGGCCCTTTGGAATGTTGCACCGGCATTACTAAGATCAAAGGGAATTTTATCATACATGAAATTTCCCCATGTTGTAGTAAAACCTGTCTTCTCTCTATCATCGAGGTGCATGGCGATCTAGTTATAGCCTGAGAGTCCATCCATCATTGACACTCTAGTTGACCCAACTACTTTTTTTAGGATGTGATCCCTCTTGGGTAAAGGGTAATTATTCTTTAAAGAGAACTTATTCAGATTCCTGAAGTCAACACATAACCATATTTCTCCATTCTTCTTCCTGACTGGTACCAGGTTATCCACCCACTCAAAATATCTTAGAGGGATGATCATTTTTGCATCAAGAAACTTTCTTACATATTTTTCAATCACTGGTAGTAAGATACGGTTTACCTATCTCAACTTTTGCTTTACTGGGTTAGTATCTGGCTTCAAGGGAATCCTATGTTGTATGATAGTCGTATCATGAGTTTTCAGGTCTTCGTATTTCCATGCAAAATAATCTACATAATATTTAAACAGGTCCTCATACCTTTGATTTTGCTTGATTGTAAGGGATTGTGAAAGTTTTACGAACTTGGGTTCTCCCACGGTACTGAGATTCACTTCTTGCACAACCTCGGTAGTTGGTTGCACTGTTGGTTCTACTGGGATCTCATTCTTGTCAAGCAACTGTTTAGAGGAACCAGTCCTTTAGGAAGAACGTTATTTTTCAGTTGTAGAATCTTGTGGCTAGCAATCTATTATGTCAACCTAGAGGTTTTTCCATCTTCTGCTGGTAGAATATTTTATTCCGTCTCTCTTGAATGACCATCTATATCAATATTTGAAAATTCATCCACAAGCTGCAGAAAGCGTTTGATTTGCTGGTCATCTTTAAAGACCTGCCAACTTTTTAGATTGTCAGGGATGGAGGGGCGATACTACATTTCAACCCCATACTTTATCTTCGGCTTCTTGGGAGGTTTGAAAGAACTCGCCATCAAGGCCAATGAATAAGCCTGTTGATTTCATTCTCGAGGGACTAAAGTAATGTTGAAAGCGTCAAATAAATTCTCAATAAGGTCCCACGCAATATTTTTATATGCTCTAAGTCTTGGATTCCTAGTTTGATAAACACTTTTAATCTGGTTTACCACCAATTCAGAGTCTCCAAATACTGTTAGCTTAGTGATTTTCAAGTCTTTAGTGGCTCGGAGGCTAAGGATGAGAGCCTCATATTCAACAAGATTGTTTGTACTATCAAAATTTATTTTGTAAGAGAGACTGATCTCGTCCCTTGCTGGTGATGATAGTACTGCACCAGCTCGAAATTCTTCTTTGGCAGAGGCTCCATCAAAATATAGTTTCCAAATTTGATTTCTGTTATCCTCAGCGATGGGTTCCACCACTTGAGGTTGTACAATTTTTTCTTCCTCAAAATTTCCCAATGATAACATGTAACAACCCATACCTTCATTAGCTACATATATGGGATAATTCATAGGACTGTCTTGATCACTTATCACATAGGCGAACATAGCTTCCCTATACAATCGTCTAGTCTCTCCAGCGAAGACAGTAATTGTAGCATACTTCATATCCATCTACATGGTTCCTCCCAAATTTTTATCCCAGCTCCTTGATAGGAGCATACCATATTTCGCTAGGACATATGCTACCAGTACATCCATCATTACACTTTTGGTTGGTATTTGAGCAAGAGTGACTACCAAATCTTTTATCATACCTATAAATATCACTTTTCTGGAGTCGAAACTGTAAAGATCATGATATGGCCTAGTGATATCTAGTCCCAATTGTTCCATGATCACTTTGGGCATCAAATTTTGAGAAGCTCCAAAGTACAGCATACCGTTGTAAAGTAGTTTCTCATGCACGTTCATGGTAACATAAAAAGGAGCAGTGGGATCCTCTTTATTATCAATGTGAGGGAAACATTGGAAGGCTGGGGCTTCATCATTTAGATTTATGGAGTCCTGTTGGTGAATGTTTTCAAATCTGTATAACATCTTACCAATCCGCTTCTGGTACATAGGGTTCTTCATCAATTTAGTTAAGGGAATGACTATTTTTAGCTTGTTTAACTCTTGCTGTAAATCGAAAGGAGTAGGCCCTTCTTTTGGATTTGGATCTATTCTATTATGGGGGCTTGTGCCTGGCTTAATTTGGCTATCTGGGACTGTGGCCTCATTTTATTTATCCTTTACTAGGATTTTTTTTTAAACACGGGGGGTGTTTGAGGAAACTTAGCATGAGTCGATTTCTGGGGAGAGTCTTTGGGAGGAACCTTGTTCTGTCTATTTTCCAATTCTGGTCTTAGTCTCAAGTCATACTTCCTCTGCAATTCATCTAGTTGCGCATTTTGAAATAATGGATATTCACCAGGGAATTGATGGCTTTCTTGGGGGTTCATAAGATCTGGGCCATTCTGATTATATGGGAGTGAGCTCTCATAATCATCTTTAGTGAGGTGCATAAGATAGGAATCTTCTTCCATCCAATTTAGCTGCTCTTCAAAATATTCATAGACTTCTTCCACTGGAATTTCAATTAGATTGTTATAATTCTCACGGATGGGTGGCCTTAATGGTTGTTCATCATCCCTCTTTTCTCTGTATGCCATTTAAGGATTATAAGGCCTTCAGAACTGAGTAGGAGGTTGAGCAAGAGATTGTCTGTTAGGACTATTACTTTCTAATTCCATTCTAGCAACTTTATTTGACAGATTCTTTGTGATGCGATTCATTTCGTCAAACTTTGCTTCTTGAGAGTCTTTTACTCCTGAGGAGACACCCTCTTATTTGGCCTTCCCTTTGTATTTTTGTTCAACATCATTGGTCAGTTTTATATTTCCTCCTTCCCTCATATTTACTTCTATGTCTATAGCATCATCTTGCATTACACTAAGTGAGGGCGATCTTCTTTATCTCAACGTGATGGAAAATTTGAGGGGAAAGATTGAGCAGTGACGTCAGTAGGTCAGATATCCTCAGGGATTCTGAAATACACTTTGTTGAATCTCCCAGTGAAATCTACAACGTTTCCAGCGTTGCTTTTTCTCAGGGCGGAGAATTCTGTTAAATAATAGAGACTGTCACGCTTAATTCCCCACTTCTTGATGAAGCTCATTTCCAGGATATCCATAGTGTTGATAGAGGCATTGGGTAGTGATCTGAACCATTTTCTGGCTTCATCTTCCAGCGGTTGAGCAAAAACTCTCATAAACGCATCATCATGTTCAATCAGAATGTTGTCAGTGAAATCTTTGAATCGGTCTACATGATCTTCCAAACACATTCCTGTACTGCGATCATACTTTGGTAACAACTTCAAATAGTGGGTAGCCATATCGTTTAAGGGCGTGGGTAAATGAAGAGGTCCATGTCGGCTAGCCACCCACCTGGGTGTTCGTGGTGGTGGTGGTCCTCCGCCTCGTCCTCCTAACATGAGGTGGTTGGCGATTAGATTTTTGGCTTGAGGCGAAATGAAAGATTTGAGTGGATTTATATGAGCTAAATATTCTCTGATTGAAGCAAAAATCATTTGAGAGCTAGGAAAACCACAAGGAGTGCGGGGGTTCTGGGGAGAAGGTTCTTTTTCAGGGGTCTGGACAATGAATTCAGTATCAGGGAATTGAGGGCCAAACAAAGGTGGGGAGAAACTTCGTCTGTGGCCTGGTGAGGTAGAATCATATTTTCCACATCTATGTCTCCAAGAGACTGAGTCTTCTAAAGCCACAAATTCTTCGTGGCTGGGGTTCTAGCAGGTTTGTCTTCGTATAGATGCCAGGTTTGCTTCGGTGGAGTCGCCAAGTAGATTACAGCCTGCAGCCTAATTTCATCCACTATGAAATTATGAGCATACAATTTTTTCGTTGTCCCTAAGGAATATTTATCTTCTTGATTTTGTTCCCCGACAACGGCACTAGAAAATATGTTAGTAACAGATACCTTCTAAGGATGTTTTAGAACTGTGCCTAGGCATCAACAAAATTTACTGTGTTCTTTTTCTAGATAAAAATCACATTCACCATAATATAATGCAGATAGCCAATCTTGGAATAATGTGGGCAGTATTTCAATACTCCAATGACAAGAATTTGAATGGGTTGATGTTAATGGAATGGAACAAAACAAAGCTACTTTAGAGGGAGTAAATCTTTGTTTTATGTTTGAGAATAACGTACTGAGCCTAAGGAGGAATTTGGTAGTTTTAACAAAAATCATCATAGAGCTAAAACCTGAACAATATGAGGATATTATTTCCAGATAACATAACATGAATACTTCACGCCATAACCATCTTAGGAACAATAATTTAAGCTTGCAGCACTCATATTGAAACCAGAATAAACTTCATAAATCATGAACAATATGAAAGAGATGAATTAACAAGAGAAAGAATACTAACTCGACATATCAAAATTTGAATCCACAAGACACCAAGAACGAGAAAAATGAGGTTCTTCTTTATATATTGATCAGAGTGGAAAATATCAAAAGTTATACTTCTTACAAAAAGAGCCGACCCTTAGCCTTTTACTATTCTACTATATATATAGCTTTCACAGGATTTACAAAATAAGTTGTTACAGAGAGTTTGTTACAGCCCAACGACTTATGTATTTATGTTTTTACTTTCTAACAAAGTCTATTAAAAAAAGAAATCCCATGAACTGATGTTGGATAACCTACTGATGAGTTTAGGGACCACTCCGCTGGGAAGAAGTGCGTCCTGCTGAAAGGAGAAACCCCCTGCCGCTCTGAGGCAACCACCTATTAGCAGTCTTTATTTTAGGGATGTTCTGAGTTTGATAAATCTAGCACATTTGGGCACTAAGATGATGTTGATGTGGATACTTCACTGTTGTGTCGCTAAAACATTTTTAAAAAACCTTCATCATCTATCCCTTCTACCCCATCCAAGCCCTTCGCTCTCAAACCTTACTTTCGATGGGGAGAATTTTTATCGATGTCACTGAGTTGTGAAACAAGAACTTATCTTTCTTTCAACAATTGAAACCATTATGGTACCACCGCTTCACAATTTGATCATCATTCGCTGGGACCGGTATGCCCCTTCCTTCCATTCTTTTCCATTCAAAAGGCCTATTTCCTTTTCAACGACTGAACTTTCCTTAGACATCTTGGTTGAGACTCCATTCCCTTTCCGCCTGAATTTTTGCAAATGCACATGTGCGGGTTGCTTGTGAATGTTGGTCGTCCGTGCCCTTAATGATCCTTGTGTGCTTTCGTTGGAAATAAAATGAGACATTGAAACCTTGTAGCCTTGTTGCTTCACTTTCCAGCTCTAGTAGACTCACGCATTATGCTTAGAGACATTTGACCCTTGAGGAAAAAACTCCATGATTCAAGCTTTGTGTTTGTTGAAGTATTTATAACCTCAATTGCTTGTTCCTTGTTAATCGTGCTATCCTCGAGCAATGATTACCAAGTGATTGATTGGGAATTTTGCATGCTGGGAAAATATTACTCTTGCACGATGGTGGTGGCAATAATGTGTTTCGGGAGACGCTTGCTTCTAGACGGCGACGACGGCGGAAAAACTGTTTTGAGGACGGTTTTAGAACAATGAGGAGGATGGACTGCAACAAGAAGTCGTATACCGTAAACCACAAGTGGTTTCAGAGCCCAGATAAAGTAGTTTAGAAAGACCAATTTTAGGGCCTTGACCTGTTGTGGAACTGCCACCCAGAATAACTGACTTTTACTCAGTGTAGACTTTGCGATGTTAAACTTCGAGAACTTTGACGTCCTGATGCTTTGGCGATTGTTGATCTTCCGCTTAGCCCTTCTCGAGATTTGTGCGAGATGGGTGTAGCATTATGAATGGGTCCCTAATTTGATAAGGCTCATCTACCTGGAGGCCCATGGCTTGGAATCCGCTATGGTGATCCTTAGCGGTTTCAGGGCCCCGAAAAAGTGGTTAAGACAAACTACTTTTAGGCCCTTGAACAACCCTGGAGCCGCCATGTGTAAGTAACGGTTTTGTTCCAAGGATGTATCAGGAGTGTTAAACCCCTAGCAATTTTATCACCTTGAAACTAGGGTGTCTATCAATGCATCCTCTTTACTTCCTAAAGATGCGCAATCCATCGGCGTAGCTTCATGGGGAGGACCCACCTGTCTTTGAAACTTGACTACTTCAGCGGTGTGTGACTCGAAACCACCGCAGCGGACTTTAGGTGTTTTCAGGGCTCCAAAAAAATGGTTTAACCAAACTGCTTTCGAGGCTCTGAACTAATTTTAGGCTTCCATGTGCTCACGACGGTTTTCAGTCAGGGGCGACCTAAGCTTGAAAAACGTCGGGCGTTTGGGGGTCCTGGGTGAACTATCCGTTATCGATTTGCGAATGATCCATCATATGTGCTTCAACTGCCCTATATGTTCCTAAGTCGCTATTTCGCCATGGGGTGAATGCTTTTCACTCTGTCTGCGCTGTTGTTGCTCCAGTCTTTCACTCAAAGGTCTTCTTCAACTTGGCCTATACTAGAGCTTCCTTCAGCTGATCATGCTGATGATATTAGTACTAAGAGGACCTATTGAAGGTTAACAAGGATAGAGCACTATGATGGATTCTACTATGTGTTGGATTTCATAGTGATGGAAAAGGGGTTAGAGTTCATAGTGATGGAGTCTACTATGTGTTGGATTTCATGGTGATGGAAAATGGGTTGGAGTTCATAGTGATGGATCAAAAATAGTGATGGATTTTGAGTTTGGACCTATTGAAGGCTAACAAGGGTAGAGCACTATGATGGATTCTACTATGTGTTGGAGTTCATAGTGATGGAGTCTACTATGTGTTGGATTTCATGGTGATGAAAAAGGGGTTGGAGTTCATAGTGATGGATTTTGAGGTTGGACCTATTGACGGCTTACAAGGGTAGAGCACTATGATGGATTCTACTATGTGTATCAATGATTAGGCCCAAAGTATGCATGTTGATCAAATTTGGCAATTTTGGTTTATAGATTTCATTGGTTTTGAGCTTCATAGTCGTATGTGAAATGTATGTAATGATCCATTTTGGACCACATACTCTGTTTAAGGGGAAGAGGTACAACCGTGTGATATATCACCTTAACTTGAGAATGATTGTGACATATCCAATTTAGTTCATACATTAGTAGAGAGTTTAAATGTTTTCCCTCATTTTAACATATTTGTGGAAGAACTTGTTTATCAAATTTTTCATTCTAATCAAATTCATTCCTTTATTTACACGCTTGTTACTCTATTGCTTTTCTTCAAAAAAATGTGTCTTATATGAAATTGATATTTGGAATTGCAACATCCATGTACATATAGATCAATTTCAACAAAAATAAAGCACATATATAATTTTTTTACAATCTCTAATCTTCAAAGTTGTATGAATACACCATCTTCAACCTTTGGATATCACAAGGGTAGAAAACTCATACAATCCATGTAGAAAACTTACCACCATACCTTTTCTTAATAGCTCCTTACTTGCATTGCAAAACAAGTGAAATCCAATGTGTCCAATAGTTGTAATCAAATGGTCCAATGTTCCAAATAGAGATCTGAGAATTGTTGAGTGTAAATGTTGTGTGTAATATGGTTGAGAGGGTTCCAATCTTCCAAAGAATGCAAATTCAATGCGAGTGCAAGAGTTACAAATCTGAAATCGCACGAAGCTGAGCTTAGTTTACTACATAAGAGTGAAAATTGAAATTTTAGATGATGTGCAGGAAATGTTACTCTCTCTTTTCCAAAGAGAGGAGCACGCGTGCACTATTTTATGCGCTCAAAGTAGTGTGCGCATTTTATTAACACACATGCTCCTTTGTGCATTAACTAATCAACATTCACCACCAACGTTCGGGGTATGACCATGGTGGACTTTGGCATATCTCGGTTGCTCAAGGAGTGTGAGCGCGTTAATAGTGTGAATGTGCTCTTGTCTCATTAACTTGGTTGGTGAACGTTCATGTATTGTATTTCAAGTATAATTTTATTTTTTTACATTAATTGTATGTTGGTGGTTTTGCATAAAGTTTAGAGAGATATAGGGGGGGGGGATTTGGGTTATGGGTGTAGGGAGAGAAAGAGGGGGACGGTGGTAGTGGGTTATGGGTTTAGGGAGAGAAAGAGGGGAGAGGGGGGGGGTGGTGGGTAATGGGTTGTGGGTTTAGGGGGAGAGAGAGGGGGGACATTGTGGGTTATGGGTTTAGGGGGGGAGAGAGGATGGATATTGTGGGTTAAGGGTTTAGGGAGAGAGAAAAATTGCCGTTAGGTATTCAACATTAACTATGCTTTAATTTCGAGATTAGGGGCATGAGAGGCTGCGTAAAACTTGGTCAGGGGTTGAGAGAGAGAGGGAGATTGGGGGTCAAGCGTTGAGAGAGATAGAAATTGGGGGTTAGGGGTGGAGAGAGATTAAACAAGGGTGGTAATAGTTTAGGGAGAGAGATCAAGGGGGATAGGGGTCTAGGGAGATATATATATATATATATATAGAGAGAGAGAGAGAGAGATTGTAAGACTAAGAGAGTGAGAGGTAATTAAAATGGTTGTACATTTGAAGCTATGTCGCACGAACATTAAATCCACAATTTATTATTGATCTCAAACAAGGAATTTGATATTCGTGTAAATTTTAATCAAATACAACCTTTCTTCTCAAAGTCACCCCCAGATAAGCGATAAGCTTTGACACTAACCATGCTTTAATTCTAATATTAGGGGCATGAGAGGTTGCATAGAACCTGGTCATGGGTTGAGAGAGAGAGGGAGAGTGGGTGTTAGGGGTTGAGAGAGTTAGAGATTGGGGGTTAGGGGTGGAGAGAGATGGAAAAAGAGGGGTAGTGGTTTAGGGAGAGAGATAAAGGGGGCTAGGGGTTTAGGGAGAGACACAGAGAGATGGTGAGTGATAGAAAGACATATATTGTGAGATGGAGAGAGTGAGAGGTAATTAAAATGGGGTAATAAAAATGGTTGGGAGATAAATCTAGGGAATTAGATCCTAAATGAATATCATTTAACACTAAAAGTCCATGATTGAGGCCTTGAAATACAACATAGGCCATTCAAATGAATTTTTTACATACAAGTGGTATAGGGGTGTCATTAGGAGTTCTTATGTAGTAGGAATGGGTCTATGGGCCTTGAACATGACTGGGGGAGAAAAATAAGGTCCATCCATAAGTTAATCCTGGAGGTCTTATGGACATGAAATATTCCTTAAACCACCACAAAACACCTCTACAAATTACCTTTGTCCTTGAGTCAAAGATGGGTGCTATTAGGAGGTTTTGCACAAAAGAGATGGATTTTGGGACTTTGTCCCAAAATGAAGCTTCTAGGGTCTTGGTCCCTGTAATAGGCCTCAACGCATCATATAGACCAATATCATTAGACTCTTGGTGGGATATGTGTATCTTTAAAATATTTTATATACTTAATGTGGATTCTAGGGTTTTGACCATGGTTGATCGGAAGAAAAAAAAGGTCATTATGATCAAGATTATTCTTCGAGGGCTCATAAACTTTGGCCTTTGCATGAGATATGGGGATCTGATTGGATTTTTTTAGACAAAATAGATGGGATGAAGGATCTTTGTTATACAAGTGGGATGTGGGCACTTATAGGAGTTTTTTCATACTAGGGGAGGTTTTTCATACTAGGGATGGGTCTCGAGGCCTTATTCATGGTAATATGTGAGCCTTTAAGAGGTTTCCCATAGTAGATGGTTCTTGATACACTACCCATGGTACAATGATAAAAAATTCTGTCTCAGGGAATAAAAATATGTTTTTATGGTTTATGAACCATGCATATTGTCCAAAAACACCACACAAACCCTATAAATGGAATATTTATCCCACAAGTATAATATGGACACCATGCAGTGTAGAACCATCTAGTGTAGAAAGCATTGTAAGGGTTCCCATATGACAATGGTCAAGGCCTTGATACACATCCTTGGTGAATAAAATATCCTAATGGAATATGTATCCCAATTGGTGGTTAAATATCCCATCTACCTTATATGTGTAGTGGTTCAAGGAATCATTTGTCCCATGTGCCTTAGAAGCTTAAGTTAGGCCATATTGCCTTTTTTTCCTCACTCGACCATGGTAATGACCCCAAGATTCATCACCAGTACACAAAGTCTATTATAAGCAGTCATATCACATATGGGTCTTAGGGATTTGGGGTTACCGATTTATAGAGAGAAAAAGAAAGAGAGAGATTGCGAGTTAGGGATTTAGAGAGAGGGAGGGAGAGAGATATTAGGGGTTAGGAATGTAGAGAGAGAGAGATATTATGGCTTAGGGGTTTAGAGAGAGAGAGACCAGGGTTTAGAAGTTGAGGGAGATAGATATATTACATCGGATCTGAAAGGGTGTGAAGTCTTGAAGGAAAAGATGCAGAAGCTAACCAATATCTATATGATTGATCGGAAGCTAACCAAAATCTAGAGAGTGAGAGATTCTGGTTTAGGGAGATAGAGAGAGAGAGAGGGAGAAAGAGAGAGAAAGAGAGAGAGGGTTAGGGGTTTAGAGAGAGAGAGAGAGAGAGAGAGAGAGAGAGAGAGAGAGAGACTATGGCTTAGGGGTTGAGAGATGGAGAGATGGGTTAGGGGTTAGTGGTTTAGAGAGATATAGAGAGAGGGAGAATGTGGCTTAGGGAGATAGAGAGAGAGAAATATTGAGAATGACAAAGAGGGTTAGGGGTTTAGAGAGAGAGAGAGAGAGAGAGAGAGAGAGACTATGGCTTAGGGGTTGAGAGACGGAGAGATGGCTTAGGGGTTAGGGGTTTAGAGAGATCTAGAGAGAGGGAGAATGTGGCTTAGGGAGATAGAGAGAGAGAAATATTGAGAATGACAAAGAGGGTTAGGGGTTTATAGAGAGAGAGAGAGAGAGAGAGAGAGAGAGAGAGATTGGAGGTTAGGTATTTATATAGAGAGAGATATACTGGGGGTTAGAGGTTTAGAGAGAGAGAGAGAGATATTGTGGCTTAGTTATTTGTGATCATCTGCATGGGATCTAGCAACGGTAACAAACTCACAATCAAACTCTCAAGAATGTTGCAAAGAAGAAGAGAAGAGTGCACTCAATAAACACTCATAAACATAGAAAATGTAGAACAATAGTATCATACCTTAGCTATAAGCTGGCACTATGTGAATCAATGAAAGTAATGAATGTGTTACAATAAACTGTGATGTAGCATCATAGAGGATTTCGAATTATCCAAGTAGGTCATTTGAATCAAGCTCAAAGTCTAGCTTGGATAACAATGGAGACATCATGCAATCAGTAGTATCATTCATAAATGGTAATAGTCAGTCAAGTGTGTCTAACTGAGTCTAACATAGCCATCTAGGCATAGATTAGGGAATGGAGACTCCAAGGGGGGTGCATGAGGCTATCAAATAGTCAAGTGGAACTCCAAAACTAGCTAACTAGAATCTACAAGCAGTCAACATGAGCAATCAGTGGAAGAACTACTCAATTAATGCACTAACTTAATGATAACTCTTGGTAGGTGAGATAAGGCTCCCAACCTGAGCGATAACTAGTGGTAGGTGATAAAAGGCGCACTTTCCATGCAGAACAGTCAAGGAGGGCGCATCACGTAGGTAGGAGGCCAAATGGGGGCTGAAGACAGGCTTTGGGGAGCTGAAAGTGAGCTCTAGGTGCTGGAAGGACTACCAACATGATGAATGGATCCATACAGTGGCATGCAAATGCATGCAACATGTAGATTTGCATGCAGGCATGCAAAATATAAAAATGATGGTGTGAATATTCCAACACCACCCCGCAAGCTATACTATGAGATAATAACTGAAATCTGAAAAATAGGGCCCTAGTGACTAAGACCAAAGGTCATGCCGTACAATCAATCTAAAATAAACTAGGTGAGGAAAGAGGGAAAACCCAGTGGGAAGAAATCCCTCCCTCAAAATAGACTGAAGGATGCTAATGTAGCATATCATCACTCACCCTTGAAGGAAGGAAGTGTCCTTTTTCGAAGAAGGATCGATAGATCTGAAATGGATCATAAATGTCACAAGGATGAACCCTTTCATGTTGAAAATCTGATCTGGCAGATCGAAGAGCAGTGGCTGCTCATCAAAGAAGAGGATCAGTAAAGTAAGAAGGATGAAACCTTCAATGCTGAAAATCCGGTTTGGCAGATCGGGGAGCAATGGCTGCCCATCAAGGAAGAGGATCAACAATGTGAGAAGGATGAAACCTTCCATGCTAAAAGTCTGATCTGGAAGATCGGGGAGCAGTGGTTTCCCATCGAGGAAGAAGAGGACAAAAAAGTGAAAGATCTTCGGGTTCTTGTGGATCTGGATCTCCCATTCGCTCATCTTCATCATCAGTTGCTAGAACTTCAAGTTCTTGTGGATATGGATCTAGCATTCCCTCATCATCATCTCCATCTTCAGATTCTAAATCTGAGATATCATGTGAAGATGCATCATCACATCCAAACTCTGAATCTAAAATCTCATGTGAAGAAGTAAGTAAAACTAGCTCATCATCACATCCAAACTCTGAATCTGAAATCTCATGTGGAGAAGCAAGTAGAACTGGCTTATCATCACTCAAAGGAGGAACATATCCAAAAATGTGGATATCATGAAACTGCTTCAGAATGTGCATGTAGTCCTTTGATATCTCATTTGAACCATCATAGCTAAGATTATTAGAACAAGATGATGATGGATCTTCATTAAGATCAAAGGAGGATGCAGTAGTGGTGGCCCATTTTGAAATAGGAGTTGTACAAATAGGTGCTAGATCTTCAGGTTCTCGTGGATATGGATCTAGCATTCACACTTCTTCAAGAGTCCTCTTTTTTTCAATCTTCTTTGGTGTATCTTTTCCCTTTAAGCAGCTTTTGAAGGTGTTGGCACCCCAACAGCTCCCCTTGATTTTTGTAAAATCGAAAGGGGCCCCCCATGTAAATTTTGTAAATACTTAGGTTTTGGTCTTCTTTCTGCTTGACTTCCTACGCTCGCTTCTCTTTGACTAAGTTTTCTTTTCATAAGATTTGGTGGCTTTTATAGCTGGAGTCTCTTGGTTTCCTGGATTCTTAACAATATGCATTCTCTTGCTTGAACTTATTGGGTTGATTACATCATGCAATTTATATGATCATAAAAACCCATCATTTACCTATATCATGTGACTAATGTTAAATAAATAAAGGTGCCAAATAATAAATAATGTAAAGGATATCTTTTTCATTTTGTTTGAAAAAGTATCTTTGCTTTTTACAATTATGCAAAATGATTCATAAATGTAATATTTTAATTATGATTTTGTATAATCATATATAGAGAATATCAATCCTTTTGACATAACCTTATTGTCACCCTTATATTTTTTTTAGCATGATGTATTTTCATCATTATCAAGCAATTATCTCGATTTTCTAAAACCCTTTGTCTTCTATTAAAGGTTCTCTTCCAACGTGATTGAGTCACATTATTTTGATATTGTATTAATTTGAGAGGGTTTTTTAATTTTGAGCTTTTCTATCTTTGATTATTATTATATTGGTGAAGTATTCATAAATGACCCTTTTTGCTTGGCATATAATTATAACCAAATGGTTGGATTATGTAATATGAAATTGAAACGCCAATTTTGGAAATTTTCCTAACTTTTATGTTTTCAAGAAGGTCATTTAAGATGAAAGCCGGTGCAAATTAAAATAATAAAGCATGAATTATTATTAATATGGAAATGTATATCAAGTGGAAACCATCCCATCCAAAGAACGTATCAAAACTATTAATATTCCGAAGTTCTTTTGATATTGTTCAACTTAATATTGTTGGATATTGTTTCTTGAATGGCAAGTTGTAAGGCTATAAAGACATAAACACATATCATTAGATTGAAGAGAGATGCGATTGAAACATGCTTAGATTTCCATCATAAGCGCACAAAAGGATTTTATCAAACTGTTGGGGAGCAGATAGTTACCAAATTGAAGTAATGCAAAGTCTGCCACGAGTTTGATGCCATGAATTTCGAAGAATCTAAAGTTACCTGCCATGACCTACCTATTTGGAGAAACGCAGCTCAATTAGTGACTCAATAAAGCTGTTAAGCTACAGGTTGTTGAAAAGATGAGGGATGAAAGTTTTCCGTAACTTCTGAATTGCCAGATAATTACCCCAAATACATGTCAAAGGAGAGCGAAGGACGCGAAGATTGTTGGACATCAATGCATTAAAGGAAAGAGATTTTGCTCCTCGGATTCCACCAAATTGCTGCCAAGAAGACGTCAATATAACTAAAGAAGTTTCCATGCCAATAAATAAAGATAACGTGCCTAGCTTGTTATGACATTTTCATGGAAAAGATGTCACGAATTAGTATACAGACTTTCTGTTTTGCAGATCAATGAGATCGTGGCCATCTACAATAATGTGTTCCATAAATAAGGAGAAACCACCAGATTGACAGAAAAATGCCAAGTCCGTCATATCACTGTGAGAGAATCGTGCCATCAAATTAGATAACAATGTTATCTTCTCTTCAATTCATTGATTTAACTTTGAAGCAAAATATCTATCCAGATTAAATGAAATGCATTGAACACACAGTGAACGGAGGTTACAAACAACCAACAAGGAAACATATCATTGCCACTTCACCAGGTTACACCAGAATGTAGTTATTGAGGAAGCTATATGCTAATAAATAAAAGGCCTCCGATCATCACACGCTGGTTGTGTCATCATACACACGCCAGAAGTTCGAATTAAAATACCTAGATGTCCTCCTAATCTTCAGATCCGAGCCGCCTTAACTCAGTTTTGGCCACGTTTCTCAAAAGGGATTTTTATCGGTTCATAAGAGATGAAAGTGCAGGTTAAAATCATTTACCAGTGGATCGAAGGTTCCAGATACCAGTGCTCATCTTCATCTATTTATCAGTTGAACGAAGAGATCCATTAATGGCTACAACAACAAATCAAGATATGTGGTGAAACGATGAAGTTTAAAGGGAGAATTCTTATGTTTACTTTCACCCTCCAAAACCGTTTATGCGTTTAATTCTCGTACTATCTCTTGTTTCTATTTAATATTGATTTTGATGTGCATGTCTAAAGAAATTAGAGTTACATTTGAGGTTGCAGTGAAATGTTTTTATGAAACCAGCTCGTCAAGGGAAGTTTGACCATAAAAGAAGCGATCAAAGTGCCAATTATCCGAATAGGATTAATGAAGACAGTTGCATCATTTGCTGATTGTGTGAAGACGTCTTATTACTTTGAAGTCTCATGGCCTATATAAAGAGGACGAATTTGTTGAACTGGGGTGGGGAAAACGCTCCAGGAAACTGGACGAAACTATTTTCTTTTCAATTTTTTTGAATGTTTCTCTGCTGGGAGGATCTCCATAACCAAACAGAAGAGAATGGTTTATGTTCTTTTAATTTATTTCTTTCTTTCTGTAAATGAGTTTTTGGAAGAATAGAGTTCGAGGTAGTTCCTGTTAATGGTTTGATTTCCTAGACATCCGAGAGAAACATATTTTATACTGTATTTTCTTATATTCTGCGTAATTTGGATTTTCCTTGAACTTTTTCTGAAGATCGAAGTCATTGCAGAATCTTGGAGGCTTTGGTTAAGTTTTCGAATATCATATTAATATACTGTATCTTTTCACTGTTTCATTCTCTTTTGTTTTTTGTTCACCTGCATATATATATACCTTGCTATGATATATGAAGTTAATGTTTGGTGATCTCGAATTTATATGCTAAATTGGACCATAAATGATTTATTCAATGTTGAAATCAATGAAATATTTTGTTATTTTAATCTTTAATAAATTGGTTTTAGTTATTTGTTAATTTGTATGATGATTGTGTTTCATTTACAAGTTAATACATAATTATGTATATTTCTATGTTTCCAGAATTGCATATTTAGTTTAAATTATTGGTTTTTGGTTTGATTTCTATTATAATCATCTTTGCAGGAGATTTTTATCTGTTGTGAAACGATTAATGATTCACTTCTTTATCTAGGGATTTTTCTGCCAATTCTGAATATCAATTATTTTTTTGTTTAAAGCATAGATCAATACTATAATTCTTACTCTTGGCCAAGATAGGTAATAAGCATCTAGGTTATCATAGAATAGAATTAGGAGCTACTAATTTTCTGCATTTAGCATAAATAGTGGTTAGAATTAGTTAGTCATTAGGTTAAATTTCTTTGGTTTGTTAGCATATTGGTTTAAGTAAACTTGACACACACTCAACTTAGAGAGGCTCTTTACTTTGAAGAGCACATCATACAGGCAACAGGGCCTTGATCATGTGAAAGACAGTTACCTTAAACACATACAAGATTGCATTAAGTCGAGTGTGTGGGTTGTATTTCCGTTAGTTGGCCTAGGACAGTTTTCCCGGAAAACAGAAGGTTCCATGAGCAAACTTGTCTCTTAAAAGACCATCAACTACATTTTGAGCTTGCTTGTAGTTGAGATGAGATAGTCTACACTTTTCATGTGCATGAGAGTGTAGGGCAGACTCCTTTGAGAGAGTTAAGAAGTGTGAAAACTCATAGAGTTTTGTTTTATGATTTGAAACTCCTTTTGCAATGATTTCCCCTGAAACCATGTGTTGTACCTCAACTTCATTTGGAAAAAATATCACTCTTTTGGGCTCTCCAATATGAGTCATTTGATACACTGAAAGAACATTACTTGCAAGATAAGGAACATAAAGCACATCAGAAAAGTAACCATGGTCAAGATTGATTTTTCCAATCCCCTAAGAAGAGACTTCAGAATCATTTCCCAACATGATGGAAGGACCAATTGAGCTTTTGAAGTCGGAGAAGAGATATTTGGAGGAAGACATATGTCTTGATGCTCCTGAATCTATGATGAAAGAAGAATTTGTTGATGTACTTGCCATGAGGGCATGCCATCTTTCTTTGTCTTCGGATCTAGAAGGTTCAGTATCAGTATCTTTCTTCCTTGCACATGCAAGTAGAGGAATATTGTTCTTCTCAAGTAACCAAGCCATCAAATCTATAGTCTTCTTCATGCAAGTACTCTCAGGATGGAAACCTCGATGAAAATATGTGCACTTGGATCTTTCTTTCTGAGAATGCTTGGTCTTCCTTGAGTTCGAATTACCATCTGACTGATATGGAATATCTTCAGTCTTTGTATCATTCGCTCTCTTATCAGAAATATTTTGCTTGCCCTTACGATTCACTCTTTTGGCCTCAGTAGCTATAAGGGCCGAATCCAACTTGGGTTTGATCATTCCCATGGATTAACTTCTCTTCCTCTTGAGTAAGAGATTGAATGAAGTCATCAAGTGAGGGAAACTTCCATTTTGGAATGAACATCTCAGTTGACTAGAAAGTAGAGACAAAAACTGAGAAGTTTGGCCCCAACTTTGAGAGAATGACAAGAAGAAGCTGCTTGTCTTCTTTCACTATCTCATATATTTTCAACTGTGATATCAAGCTTTTGAACTTGGTGAGGAAGGCATTGATTGATTTGAAGTTGTATGGACTCAAAGAGATGAGTTCATTCTCCAATTTGTGACCTTTCATATCATCTTTCTGTCCAAAAAGGGATTCGAGCTTGTCCCAAACCTCTTTAGGATATGTAAGATCGATGACATGGAAGTGAAGATATTCAAAAATTGAGAGAAGGAGAAGGCCAACTACTTCATCAAGCCTATCCAAGTACTTGGAATTTTCAACTGCACTGAGAGGTTCTACCATCGTTCCATTGAGTATCCTAGTGAAGCTCTTGGATCTCATGAAGAGAGTCATCTTGGCTTTCCATTCAACATAGTTGGAAGATGTGAGCTTTAGATCCATCTGAATAGAGAAGGTTGAATTGTTGAAGAAGAATTCGAATTGGTAAATAAACTTGCAAAACAAGAAGACTGTTTTTTTTTTTTTTTTTTTTTTTTTTTTTTATGGAGAATGCTACACTTCGACCGAACACTACCTTTTGAACACTGAGCACATAGACTAAGTCTTTCACACCTGGCTAGAACTCACTAGATTTCTCCAATGAATTCAAGTAATAGCACCAGGATTTGTTGTGGAAACTCAAAGGCTTCTGGTGCTCAAGTGAAAGATAGCTGCTCAAAGAAATGTTGCAACTGTTGTTGCTACAGCTGCTGCAATGGATGCAATTCAAATAACTGTTGACTGCTTTGATACCATGTGATAATCTGCAGGGGATCTAGCAACTCTAACAAACTCAGAATCAAATTCTCAAGAATGTTGCAAAGAAGAAGAGAAGAATGAACTTAATAATCACTCATAAACACATAAAATGTAGAACAATAGTATCATACATCAGCTGTAAGCTGGCACTATGTGAATAAATGAAAGTAATGAATGTGTTATAATAAACTGTGATGTAGCATCATATAGGATTCGAATTAACCAAGTAGGTCATTTGAATCAAGTTCAAATTCTAGCTTGGATAACAATGGAGACATCATCCAGTCAGTAGTGTCAGTCATAAATGGTAATAGTTAGTCAAGTGTGTCTAACTGAGTCTAACAGAACCATCTATGCATAAATCAGGGAATGGAGACTCCAAGGGGGGCGCATGAGGCTGTCAAATAGTCAAGTGGAACTCCAAAACTAGCTTAGTAGAAGCTACAAGCAGTCAGCATGAGCAGTCAGTGGAAGAACTACTCAATCAATGCACTAACTGAATGATAACTCCTGGTAGGTGAGATAAGGCACCCTAACTAAGAGATAACTCATGGTAGGTGAGAAAATGCGCACTTTCCATGCATAAAAATAAAGGAGGGCGCATGAGGAAGGTAGGAAGCCAAATGGGGGCTGCAGATAGGCTCTGGGGAGCTGAAAGTGAGCTCTAGGTACTAGGAGGACTACCAACATGATGACTGGATGCATGCAGTGTCATGCAAATGCATGTAGCATTCCAGCATGCAAAATATAAAAATGATGGTGTGAATATTTCAACATTAATGAGAGAGAGAGAGAGGTTAGGGGTTAGGGGTTTAGAGATATCTAGAGAGTGGGAGATTGTGGGTTAGGGAGATGGAGAGAGAGAAAGATTGAGAAAGAGAGAGAGAGAGAGAGGGTTAGGATTTTAGACAGAGAGAGAGAGATTGTGGCTTAGGGGTTGAGAGAGAGAGAGAGAGGTTGGGATCAGGGGCTTAAAGAGATCTAGAGAGAGGGAGATTTTGGGTTAGGGAGATAGAGAAAGATAAATATTGAGAAAGAGAGAGAGGGTTAGGGGTTTAGAGAGGAAGAGAGAGGTTGGGGGTTAGGGGGTTAGAGAGATCTAGAGAGAGGGAGATTGTGGGTTAGGAAGATAGAGAGAGAGAGAAAGAGAGAGAGAGAGAGAAAGATTAATAAATAGAGAGAGGGTTAGGGGTTTATAGAGAGATAGAGATTGGAGGTTATGGATTTATAGAGAGAGAGATATTAGGGGTTAGTGGTTTAGAGAGAGAGAGAGATATTGGATATTAGGGGTTTATAGAGAGAGATATTGGGGTTTAGGGGTTTAGAGAGAGAGAGAGATTGTAGGTTAGGGATTTATATAGAGAGAGAGATATCGGGGTTTAGGGGTTTAGAGAGAGAGAGAGAGAGAGAGAGAGAGAGAGAGAGAGAGAGAGATTGGAGGTTAGCGATTTAAAGATATATATATATTGATTGGTGGTTAGGGGTTTTGAGAGAGAGAGAGAGAGAGAGAGATAGAGAGAGAGTAGATCGGATGTGAAAGAGTGTAAAGTTTTGAAGGAAAAGATGCAGAAGCTGACCAATATCTACTATGAAGTTTTGGATGCCTATTAGGGGTTGAGGGATAGCAATATTGGGATTTATGGGTTTAGAGTGAGAGAGAGGGAGAGTATTAGATGCGAAAGAATTTGAAGTTTTGAAGGAAAATATTTGTAAGCTAACAAATATCTACTATTAAGTTTTGGATGCCTGGAAGAGAGAGACAAAGAAAGAGATAGAGAGAGAGAGAGAGAGAGTATCAAACGTGAAAGGGTTTGAGGGATTGGGGGTTAGGGTTTTAGAGAGAGGAAAAGAAAGAGAGAGATTCTAGTTAGAAATTTGGAAAGAGTGAGGGAGAGGGATATCAGGGGTTATGAATTTAGAGAGAGAGAGAGAGAGAGATTGTGGCTTAGGATTTTAGATAGCGAGAGATACTGCAAGTTAGGAGTTGAGGGAGATAGAGATATTACATCGGATGTGAAAGAGTGTGAAGTCTTGAAGAAAAAGATGTAGAAGTTAACCAATATCTAATATGAATTTTTGGATCCCTATTAGGTGTTGAAGGACACTGATACCGGGGTTTACGAGTTTAGAGTGAGAGAGAGGGAGAGTATCGGATGCGAAAGAGTGTGAAGTCTTGAAGGAAAAGATGCAGAAGCTGACCAATATCTACTATTAAGTTTTGGATTCCCGAGAGAGAGAGAGAGAGAGAGAGAGAGAGAGAGAGAGAGAGAGAGAGAATCAAATGTGAAAATATCTCAGGGATTGGGGGTTAGGGTTTTAGAGAGAGAAAAAGAAAGACAGAGATTGGAGGTTAGGGATTTGGAAAGAGGGAGGGAGAGAGATATCAGGGGTTAGAAATTTAATGAGAAAGAGAGAGAAATTGTGGCTTAGGGGTTTAGAGAGCAAGAGAGACTTCAGGTTAGGCATTGAGGGAGATAGAGATATTACATTGGATGTGAAAGAGTGTGAAGTCTTGAAGGAAAAGATGTAGAGGCTATCCAATATCTACTATGAATTTTTAGATGCCTCGAAGAGAGAGAGAGAGAGAGAGAGAGAGAGAGAGAGAGAGAGCATATAAAATGTGAAAGGGTCTTAGCGATTGAGTGTTAGGGGTTTCGAGAGAGAAAAATAATTTCTAGAGAGATTGGGGGTTAGGGATTTAGGAAGATGGAGGGAGAGAGTGATCAAGTGTTAGGAATTTAGAGATAGAGAGAGAGCGTATCAAATGTGAATGGATCTTAGGGATTGGGGGTTAGGGGTTTAGAGAGAGAGAGATTGGGGGTTAGGGACTTAGAGAAAAAGAGGGAGACAGATATCAGGGGTTAGGAATTTAGAGAGGGAGAGAGAGAGAGAGATTGTGTCTTAGGGATATAGAGAGCGAGAGAGACTGGGGGCTACGCATTAAGGGAGATAGAGATATTACATCGGATGTGAAAGAGTGTGAAGTCTTGGAGGGAAAGATGTAGAAGCTAACCAAAATCTAGATGATTGATTAGAAGCTAACTGATATCTAGAGAGTGAGAGATTTTGGGTTATGGAGATAGAGAGAGAGAAATATTGAGAAAGAGAGAGAGGGTTAGAGGTTTAGAGAGAGAAAGAGATATTGTTGCTTAGCATTTGAGAGAGTGAGAGAGGGGTTGGGGGTTAGGAATTTAGAGAGATCTAGAGAGGGGTAGAATGTGGGTTAGGGAGATAGAGAGAGTGAAATATTGAGAAAGAGAAAGAGGGTTATGGGTTTAGAGAGAGAGAGAGAGGGAGATTGAAGGTTAGGGATTTATATAGAGAGAGATATTGGGGGTTAGGGGTTTAGAGATTGAGAGAGAGGGATAAATTGTGTCTGAGAGAGAGAGAGAGGGGGGTTAGGGGTTTAGAGAGATCTAGAGAGTGGGAGATTGTGGGTTAGGGGGAGAGAGAGAGAGAGAGAGAGAGAGAGAGATTGTTGCTTAGGGGTTGTGAGAGAGAGAGAGAGAGGGAGGGGTCAGGGGTTTAGAGAGATATAGAGGGAGGGATATTGTGGGTTAAGGAGATAGAGAGATAGAGAGAGAAATATTGAGAAAGAGAGAGAGGGTTAGGGGTTTAGAGAGAGAGAGAGATTATGGCTTAGGGGTTGAGAGAGAGAGAGAGGTTGGGGGTTAGGGGTTTAGAGAGATTTAGAGAGAGGTAGATTATGGTTAGGGAGATAGAGAGAGAGGGTTAGGGGTTGAGAGAGAGAGAGAGAGATTGGATGTTAGGGATTTATAGAGAGAAATATATTGGGGGGTTGGGGTTTTGGAGAGAGAGAGAGAGATTGGAGGTTAGGGATTTATAGAGAGAGAGATTGAGGGTTAGGGATTTGGAGAGAGAGAGAGAGAGATAGATTAGGGGTTAGGGGTTTCCAAATAGAGAAAGAGTGAGATTGGGGATTAGGGATTTAGGGAGAGAGACATAGATATTATGGCTTAGGGGTTTACAGAGAGAGAGAGAGAGAGAGAGAGAGAGACTTGGGGTAAGGAGTTGAAGGAGATAGAGAGAGTACATTGGATGTGAAAGAGTGTGAAGTATTGAAGGAAACGATGCAGAAGTTGACTAGTAAGTACTATGAGGTTTTGGATGCTTGTTAGGGTTTGAGAGAGAGCGATATTGGGGTTTACGACAGGGTATTTCTTAAGGATTATAAAAGTATATACTTAAGTATAATATTCTAGGTTATTATTTTGGATTGAAAAAAACATATATATAGATAGGTAGGCTAATATTACATACAAAACATACAATTTACTACTGAAAATGATAAATTTTGGAGATTATTATGATTAAAAAAACATATTTTATGTAAATATAGGTGATATTAAAGACTAAAAATGACCAAATAGTGATTTTGTTTTTTGAAAGAGCCCAAAACATAGCCAATTGGCGAAAATTCACCCCTAAAAATTTCCCTAGTTTATGGGTATAGAATGAGAGAGAGGCAGAGTATGAGATGTGAAAGAGTGTGAAGCCTTGAAGAAAAAGTTGCAGAAGCTGACCAATATCTACTATTAAGTTTTGGATGCCCCAAAAAGAGAGAGAGAGAGAGAGAGAGTATCAAATGTGAAAGGGCATTATGGATTCAGGGTTAGGCGTTTAGAGAGAGAAATAAAGAGAATGGTTGGGGGTTAGGGATTTAGAGAGAGAGAGAGAGAGAGAGAGAGAGAGAGATTAGTTCTTAGGGGTTTAGAGAGAGAGAGATATTGGAGGTTAGGGGTTTATAGAGAGAGAGAGAGAGATAGAGAGAGAGAGAGAGAGAGAGAATTTTTTTTTTCTTAGGGGTTGAGAGAGAGAGAGGGGTTGGGGGTTTAGAGAGAGAGAGAGAGAGAGAGGGGTTGGGGGTTTAGAGAGAGAGAGAGAGAGAGAGAGGGAGAGAGAGAAATATTGAGAAAAAAAGAGGGGGTTAGGAGTTTAGAGAGAGAGAGATAGAGAGATGGGGAGGTAGTTAGTGGTTTAAAGAGAGAAATCAAGAGTTATGGGTTTATATAGAGAGATTGGGGGTCAGGGGTTTAGAGAGAGAGAGAGAGAGAGGAGGTGGTTAGTTGTAGGAGTAGGTGAGATACCAAAATGAAGATAGAGAGTGGATGGTTAATGGGTAGTGGGGGAGTAGGTGAGGAGGGATATAGATAGAGTGAGAGAGATGGAGAGATGGTTAGTGGTAGGAGAGAGAGAGAGAGAGAAAGAGAGAGGGGGTTGGGGGTATGAGGGTGAAGAGTGAGGGTTTGGGGAAGGATATATATATATATAGAGAGAGAGATTAGGGGTTTGGGGTTTGCAAAGAGTGATAGAGAGAGAGATGGGGGTGATGGTTAGTGGAAGGACTAAGTGAGAGGTGGAAATGTTATTGGTAGGGGGTTAGATAAATATAGAAAGGAGGGGGTTAGGCCTTAGGGTAATAGAGAGATGGGGAGCTTGGGATTTACGGTACATGTTTTTAATCAAGGGATTATGCTATATGGTAAGAGGATAGATGGTTGGTTGAGAGAGAGAGGGCGATGGGGTTATAAAGAGGGAGGGGGCATGGAATTATATTGAGAAAGGGACATATAGATAGAAGGAGAGTGAAACAAATATGTAACATTAGTGCACGTGCACTAATAGTGTGTGTGTGCACTTACAGTGCGTGCGCACTATTTGTGTGTGCACGTTACTAACGCCCACGCGCTAAAAAATTAAATTTTTTTGGTGCGCTTTCCTTTTTTCCATACCGTGTGGAATGACTTGGTAGGTGTGCTTCTAGGCTCGGATTGCTGAACCTTATGCCTTGGACTGCATTATAGAAAAACACGTCATGTTCTGTAACTTCATGCTTTTCAACCTCAAATCTATATATGCTCCACTTGTCCACTGCCAATGAAACTGCATACGCTTATTGAATGAACTCTTTGTGTAGATTCCAAATATCTTTTTTTTCAATAAATTTGTTAGTATTTTCTATTTTTTATTCATTTTTGTTTGCAACCATGTCATATTTACATAAAAGATAGGTCATGTATTTCAACTATAACTTTTGACTGACGCACATATTTGGAAAACGGAAAAGAACCCACATAAGGATACAGAAAGACCTACACACTAAAAAATAAATAAAAAATTGACTTTGTTAAGACCCTACATCCAATATGAAAAAGGACTGGTTCTGTAGAACTTCCTATGACGAGTAGATTTAGAGAATGATTGAGATAGCAGCAATAGTGACGATGATGATGACTCGATGACGATTATCCAGTGACGATGATCCAGAGAAGATGACTTGTGCTAGAAGAACTGTGCTGAGAAATGCCTTCCTAGTTAAGAGGGAGTGTTGATGTATATGTAACTTCGGAATGTATTTCACATATATGTATACTGTATTCCTATAGAGATGTTATTATTCCTCTATACGGAAGTGTCGTTATTTATATTGTAAGTGTCGTAACTTATACTTGATGGTTTATTAGACCACCTTATTTGGGGTCGGCCCTGTATAAGTCATGTGGGTCAAAGGGTTATTAGACCACCCTATTGGGGGTCGGCCCAGTCAACATTATGTTATGTGGTTAAGTTCGAGCCTACATGAGTTAGGTAAAAAGGCAAGTCAAGTCAAGTATAAATAGAGTGCAGGAGGCACTCTATTTACTCACTCACTTCTCACTCATGCACTCAAGGAGGAGTGGCGCACTTGTGGAGGAGGAGGATCTGCTGCTAGGTTATGGCTATCTCTTATGGTTGGTTGTATCATTGCTCTATCTATCTCTGAGGAAGTTATTGGGGTTTTTCACCTTTATGGTTTTCCCCAAGTAAATCTTTGTGTCTCTTGTGTGCTTGCATTATTGTCTCCATGATTGATATGCTGTAGATATGCTGTACATGTTGTTCTCTCAGTTAAGATCCTAGATCATATTGAAGTAAATTCTGAAAAACTAACACTATATACCTGTGCACCGGATGGATTGGTACCACAAGACTGCGTTTGCCCAGATAAACTTCTTCTACGTTCAACAACAGCTCCAAAGCTTTCTTGGAAGCCAAGCTTCATGTCTTCCTTTGTGGGTACTTCATTGAATCGATCGGGCTACATATTTGCTTATCGTCGTTAATTAACATTTTACGGTGCAATTAAACGAAAAATAATTTTTAATTTATTATTTGTATTCATTGTTGGTTTCTCGAAACTTACAAACCGTGCCGCCAAATTCGAATAAACACCAGGGCCAAGCTTGTGCTGACCTACTTTTTCTAGTCTTGCCTTTGTGGCCTTTGATGTGTCTGGTAACCTATGCAAGTGTTGAAATACGTTAGATGTTCCAAGTTCGATATAGAAATCAAGGATAATAAGGTTTAGAATTACATTGCAGAAAGTATTGCATACCTCCCTGTGCTTGGTGTTAGTTTTCCTTCTCTTCTCAGAGCCTTCTCCTTTCCATCTTCCACGAGAGCTCTCCACTCCATTGCTGGAATTATTGGTGGGTGCTTATACCTATGGTTTCTTTTGAGGTGTGTCCTATATTGGTCTCGGACAACCTTCACATGATGACAAGCCTTTTTCAAGGCATTGGCATGACTGAAGGTTTTCTCCCCGAACAGGCCAACCAACCGATTAGTGAGTTCATCTTTTAAATGTTTCGGTTGTCTATCCCACCTTGATCGGATGGTGGGCCCGAATATCTACAAGAAAAATTCATTCATATGTTTATAGAAAACATTGTTTCCTGCACAATGATCATGCCATGATCATAATTAGTTGATAAAAAATGTTTTATCGTTATATTACAATGAAATTATAAACACTAATTAACCTGATCAACTATGATTAATTACCTGGGATCATCGGTATCTTTATTGGGACGAGATCTTCGTCCACCAAAAATGTTGTCTCCAGTGTTCCCGTGCTTTTGACACGGGAAGATCCTGGAAATGTAGCTTGTTCGACATCAAAATTGATAGGGGACTCGGTGTCGACCCATTCTTGTGGAGGATCCATTGTGTGTTGGTCAATAGCGGTTGTTACACTCACAGCGGGGGTCCGTGGTGTTTCGAAACGTGTTGCCAACTGTTCGGTCGACAACAATGGCAAAGGATTCGAACTATGTGGAGTCGTTTGGTCGTGATGCGAAGTCTCTCCACGAGCCTTGCTGGGGCCAACACCACCTTGACCAATATTGTGTGGTCTCTTATAATTCTGTAAATACACACCACGTCTTATATGTTCAATACTATCATATAAAAGAGAACATTATAAAGATTTAAATGAATTATTCTATGATTCAAGATTCCTCAACTTACTCACAATTTATTAGATTTATGTTCCAACAATGCAATCGTTTCTTTAATTGCACTTGTCTGCGGAACCTGGATTACTAGAGAAAGGATTTCCACAATATATCTATTCAACAATTTCTCTGCCATCTTTAGCGGGTGTGCGGCTTCACCAATTTTTTCGCAATCGTGAAGCACCTCTGCCACTTCAGGGTCTAACAGAAAATCTTGCGATGCTGATTCACACTGTGATTCACTAGTGGGCTACAACAAACATATATAAAGCACTACTGAGTTCTCTATTGATAGATTCCAAATTTTATATTAACGTATATAACACATCTATCATGATAGATTTGTAAAATTACAACATGGTTTACACTATCATAACGAAACCAGTATATCACACGAAAAATACATAACAAAATTAACATTATGCTATGTATTATATTGGTACAATTGAAATGAATTATACCTGCGACCTCGAGGATCACGATCCACTCATTGGATCAATGGTCATAGGTGACTTGCCCCGATCTGCTAATATCTGGGAGCTGCCCCTAACAACACCCTAATAAAAAAACATAGTGAAAGTCACCTAAACGATTCCAAAACTATTCATGAGAAAACACATCAAAAAAATTATTATTCATATTATATTTTTAATATTACAAAGATGTATACCCATTGCGTGGACCCTAGTGTGGCCGACCTTATGGAACCGACCTGCATCAAAAAAATAGACTAGAAAATTACGTAAACGAAACCAAAATATTCATTGAAACATTAATATAATGCTAAAACATTTTGACATATTTTAACTGTACAATTCAAATCAGGTCTACTTGTTGCCCCGAGGGTGTTGTCGTCTGATCAAAATTCGACAGGTGTATTTCCCGATCAACATTCTACATCAAATATAAATTTCATTATATAAAACAAACCAAGTTATTAATAATGTAAAACAAATCGAATTCTTTTCTCTTATTATATTTGTACTATTAGAAAGATGTATACCTGCTCCGTCGAGGAAGAAGTTCTCCTCTGACCATTTGTTGGCAAGGATTTATCCCGATCACTGGCCTGCGAAGTAAATATGGGAAATTTAAATGAAATAAACTAACAAAAAATCCTTATGATGTTTAATTTATTACTAAAAGGTTGGGTAAAATGTTATATAGTAACCTTGTTTGTATCTACTCGGTTGACAGGGTAATTAATAAGCAACTCGTCCCCTGCAGATATTGTTTTAATAGCAACTACAAAAACATGGTTTCCTTCACGCCCCTCAAATTCGCAGTTTGGTTGCTTAATTGTAGACCTTGGTTGTGTACTATTTATAAACCCCGCAATATTCCCTGTGGCCTTTGGCCTTCCGTCCATGTACAACATTCCTCCTTTATTTTGATTGTTGTCTTTCAATTGTAAATAGTTTGTTGACAGTCCATAGCTACACATTCTTTTTGTATATCGGACAAGGAAAATCCAATCGTTGTAGTTGTATATGGGTCCAACATACTCCATCAATTTTGTACATGTCCCATAACCGACCAAGATGCAATCCATGGAAAACAACCCGAAACCATGTATCGATGACGGTGCAATTCGATATCTCCTCTCATTCACACAAAAATTAGTGTTCAGTGGAGGAAGATCCTTCGGTACCCATTGTTTCACTAAATGTATGTACCTCAATGGCACCTCTTCATCGTCTTTTGTCTCATCACCATAGGAACATGCCCCCCCTTGACCGTGAAAAAATTCATGGCGTCTATGGAATCTTCTTTTGGTTTTTTGCAATCTAGTTGATACAATTCTTCTAGACCTACTGGATGTCTCACTTTCCTCTAGCCTTCCTAAACTCCCCTCGCTCGAGGAAGACAGATCAGACAAACACCTGTTTGGTTCTACCTGCACCATTGGAAAAAAGTTCAGATTCGACCGCAAGGCATAGCGCCTCTTAAAAGTTGACATGTATCGCCTTTTATAATTTTACTTGATCATCATTCCCTTTGTCAACATGTAGGCATTCAAGTGATGATCAGAAGACGACCAATTTATCTTTCTTAAGAGTAGAAAGTCATGCAATATTTATGAGTGGTTTTTTACTATTTGATTTAATGCTACATCACACATGTAAAACACATGAAACACTACACATACACGTTACAGGATCTCCTCTAATGCTACAAGTCCTGGCTACTTAATGAAAACTATTTACCACATATTTGATTACCTTAGTGTAGACGTTTCCTGTAATATACTCAGAAGAGTTACTTTCAGAAATGACTGTGCCTATTAGAGGCGAGTCAACTCTAGGAACCAAGTGACCCTATGATAGGGCTAGTACAAACTAGAGAGAGAGAGATGACAGGGCTATGGTACGGTTAATCAAAGAAATTCAGTGACAGTAAAAAGGCTCAGTACAAAGACCAACCAGTAAGGTACAAGTAAAAAAAAAAGAATGGGTATAAAGACTCACAACCCTTGGGACTAAGGGGGTGTACACTACCTCAAACATGGACAAACTACCATAGTTATAACCACAAGACCAAAAACATAAAAGGCGATCCAAATCAATATATGCAATATCTCCATGTAACTACCTCATATATGCAATATCTCCTTGTAACTACCTCATATATGCAATAGATCCTTGTAACTACGTCTTGAAACTCAAATAGTACCACCAAAAGTTATTATAGCATGCAATCTTTCAAACTAAGGTCAGGAGGGTGGTACGAAGTGGGTATAAAGACACATAACAATTTGGAGAAAGTGGGTGTACCTCAAATGTGGACAAACTACCATAGTACCCACAAGACCTAAAACATAAAAGGTGGTACAAATCACATGATATCCCAATATTAGTAAAACACCCAAAAGGTAAAAGTCAAGGTACCACAAAAATATTATCGACAAAATGAAAGGACCATAAGACAATCGACCAAGGTGGGGTACAACCATTCATCTCTCTCTCAAATGTACCATTGTTCCATATAACTTGAAAGATCATCATCACAGTAAACGGGAAATTCCACACGGGTGATGTGATCACGTGGTCCTCTAGACTACTCCTACGGTCAAGTGTTAGTGGCTCCATGAAGAGGTGTTCAGTCCCTTCAGAAGACCATCTAGCTCAACCATCTCGAAGACCTAGGAGAAGAGGACATCACACATCATCAAATAAGTATTGGTAACTACCGTGTATGAACTCAAAAACCCTAAAGCAACCGAGCGTACAGAAGGGGAGTTATGAAAAGACATGGCTCGTAGGCCAAAAAAACAAGCTCAAAAAACTATACTCGGACCGATGTCACAGTAAGCGAGCCAAAACAAAAGTGGCCGGAATGCCAACAAGTAGCACTAAAAAGAAAAAGACCCTCTAAAAAGGTGAAAATGCAAGCAAACTTCCTAACTAAGAGCTGGAGACCTCGACAAATCATATCCTTCGCAAGGTGATTAAATCCAAGTCGAACAATACGAAGTGAGAGACCGAATTTGAAGGATATCCCTCTACCAAAAGGGATCTTAGGTAAAAGAGCCCTAGTAGAAAAGTCACTAAGCTACCTCATTCATGACACGTCGGAAAAGGTTTTCGGCACTTCTGCCTTATCACCCTTGTATTACTAGTATGGTGGCCGGAGAATACAAGGAAGACAATGATCGATGTTGCCTTAGGGCTAAGTGGAGTGCGGCATTCCACATAGTCCGTCTGGTTCTCGATATCGCGGCAGTTTAACCTCTGAAACAACAGGAGGCCCCTCCACAAACTGGTGTATGACTGTGTCAACAAATACTAGAGGATTTTGGTTCCCTAGAGGACAACAACTATGTCTCAGATGATAATGACAAGGGGGAATTATTTGTATGTCTATCCCGGTGTCCTACCTAACTACCAAATTCTTTTGATTTCCTCAAGTGAGGTTATGGTGTGTTTAGTTAGGGGGTGTAAATTTTAGTGGTTGTATTACTCAATCGGGTGATGGAAGTGAAACTCGTGGTGTGATGACTGACTCAAAACATGCAAATTCATATGAATAAAATAAGCCTTTCCTTTCAATGAATGCTAGCTAAGGTAAGGAGAGAGTTCTTTCAAACTATAACTACTCTTTCAAATTAAATGAATGCAACAAGTGTTCAAGTTCATTCATGGGACCTCAGGGAGAGCTTCAGATATACTCAAGTCATGCAAATGAATTCATCACATTTAACAAAGTGATAATAAATATAAGGAATTGTACATATCCATGTTCATAATTCTCTAGGAACACTTATAACATTCTTCAATCATTATTCACAAAAACACAGGGATGGTAGAAACAATAAACTGCATATAAATCTTCATGAGCTTAATAAAAAACAGTAACCACAACTAGGGAAGCTATACCACAACTTGTTTTTTTAAGACTATAAATACAAGAGTATCCTAATCATGAGCAATACATCCTTTACTTTTACATCATGAGCAATACTAATCATTTCCCCTTTAACTTGCATTGAGTACCTTGACATGAATTCCCCCAAGCTACTACATTTACACTGCCCAAACTTTTCTAATTGTATGAAAATTGAAGCTTTCAATTTTATCCAAACCATGTAAGGAGAACTTGACCTAATTGCAATTTTTATAATCTACATGGAAGGATATGTCAATTTATAGACAGGGCAATTTAATTTATAGATAGGGCAATTTCATCCGTAGTATAGTTATCAACCTAATCCTTCGCATATCAGGGCAATCTAATTTATAGAGACAAGGCAATTTAAAGAGGATGATGATTTGGTTGACATCCATACTAGATTGATCTTTAATTTGTTGCTGAGTTATTTAACACGTAGATCGTATGACTTGAATCTGGGTGAGACCCAATTCTGCAACAAATTTCAAAAGATAGAAGAGCAAATTGACCTCACCCATATTGTTTTTCCTAGCCCCCAAGTAGGATTTATCTATGAAGAAATGGCTATTGGAGATATATAGAGAAAACCTGATCTTGCATTACTCTATGGAGCCTTGACAGGTCCCATGAAAAAAACTCCAAGTCATATCTGGATTCACTGCTACTTCACTAATAACACAGGGAACCTTCAAAACTACAATGTGGGTGGCCTTAAGTCTTGCTTTTTGCATTCATGATTTGGTTGGTTAACTTAACATCCCTCCAATTCACAACAAATTTTTGTGGCATTCATTTAATTTGGCGGAGGCTGAGGCCTTCATTTCAAAATTGGAGATGGAGGCTGCTTCCATGCCGATACTTGAGGAAAGTTCAAAGTATGGTGATTTTAGTTTACAAAAATTACTACTTCAGGACTGTTTTGGGACTGAGGTCTGCTGAGGAGAGGCTACAGCTTGTTATATGAGTTGAAAATTGGGTTAGTTTAGGGTTTGGAGCAGAAAATTAAAATATTTATACTTTAATGCATAAATAAATTCCTAAATCAATGCTAGAAACAAAATAGTACAATTGTGACAAGGTAATATAAATTTAAACATAATTTTCATCTCTTTCAACTTTAACACTCCAAAAGGTCCCTGTGTTAAAGTTGAAGTAGACAAGGACAATAAATAACAACAACATTAATAAAGTAATGAACAATTTAAACAGAACTAACAACTAGCATCAGTAATGATGGTTTAGAACTTCCTTATAATTAGATATATTTTTCAATAAACCCTTTCTGCAATAGCTGATAGCCACCAGAGATCAACAACGTATGCCCCAGCAAGGCCCATAGGCTCAGAGTAGAGGCCAAATATAGTTTGGATAGTCATGTTCTTATGGATACTGATTCTGAAGATAAGCATAATGACGAGGTTGGAACTAGTGGATTGTCTTTTGAAAATATGAGTAATGAACGCTTTCTAAAATTATGCATTTCACATGCCATGGTGTTTGTGCATCTGGAAATGGAAAATCCTGAAACTTGTAGAATATTTGTTGAGAAAAAGGGCATTGAATCCCTTATGAGGTTCTTGACTCTTCCAAGTATTCCACTATCTTCAAAAGGGATGTCTATAGCTGTGCACATGGTTGCAGTTTGCAAAGCATTCACACAACAACACTCAGTTGCCCTTGCAAGGGTATTTTGTGCTCATCTGAAGGAACATATCAAGACTACATTAAATGTTTTGGATCATGTTGCAGGGACTAATTTATTAGCTGCAAAATATGGACTGAATAGGAAAGTATTTTGGTGCTTGTTTGTGGTACAATTTTTTGTCTTTCTAGCTGGTGATACTAAAGAGAATCGATGGTTGGTAGCATTAATGGCAGAGTTTGGAAATGATAGCAAGGATGTGCTTCTTGATATTGGTATGATACATCAAGAAATACTATGGCAAGTTGCACTTACTAAGGATTCAAAGGCGCTGCTAAAGAAAGATGATGGTAATGTTTCCAGCAGTGTCACAACTGATTTGGATGCGCATGCAAATGAAATTGATGATCACTTGCCAACTTCTGTTGGAAACTTTGTGGATCTTATTTTGAATCAACATAGGAAATCATCTGTTTGGAATGTTGAGCATTTTAAATATAATAATTTGACCCAATTGCTGCTTCATTCATAGGGGGCCTTTAAAAAGCACGATATTGGTCTATGGGCAGCTTATTAAAAGTAGTTATTTCCAGTCTATCCGTAGCTTCCTATGGAGGTTTAGATTCAGTAAATACAAATAGGTGTTCCCTCTCCTACCTGCCCCCCTATGAAAAGAGGAATGAGTGCAAGTTTTTGCCCGGCCTATTATTATTTGCTATTAGCTCGGATTGGTGCTTTAATGCAATAATGGAAACCTTAACTCGAGCCTATGTGAATACAAGCACTCAGTCACAGTGAGAGCTTGGTAACTATGCTTTATCGGGGTCATTAGTAATAGCCCCCGCCCCCCCAATTCATGATGAAATAAGGGAGTCCATTGCAAGAACCTCAACTTTTTGATCTAATACATCTATTTCATGATATTGATCACAGTGCTCGGCTTCAACGAAGGTTGAACATTGATTCCTCTTCCCGAGGACAACAAGCCTATGTTCGTCAACCATAGTATTCTCATTTTGATGAAGGCCCTTCCAGAATCAAAACGCAAGGCAATAAGCAAAAGTCACTACATTCTTTTTTCTATGAGATATTAAGGCCGTCATTTTCAGTTCACTACAAAGAGGTGAGGGTTCACCCATCAAACCAAAAAACACAGTAGATGCAATAAGATAAAAATACCCCAATGTAGATTGAATTAGCAATGAAACCCTCTTAGAAGATCGAATTAGCAATAAAATCATAGTGATTTGCTACCAAATTTTTAAATTTGTCAAATCAAAACAATTTAGGGCTTGGTACTCATGAACGTGGGAGGCATTTCCGGCTCCTCTTATAGTTTATTTGCTTGGACTCCAAACCGCCTCTCCCAATGCTTGCTCGTTAATGGGTCACTTCCACTGCTTGTTCGTTGGGTCACTCCCTCTCCCCTACCACAATCACAAACCGCCTCTCCCACAATCGAACAATCCAATCCAAATGGATAGCAGGTCCAAATCGCAGAGGCGCAGGTTCAAATCGCAGAGGCGCAGCTCCAAATCGAGGGTCACTCCAAATCGAGGTCACTCCAAATCGTGGGTCACTCCAAATCAAGGTCAATCGAGGTCACTCCAAATCGAAAATCGCAGGTTTGTGAAATGCATATGGTCGCCGGCTTTTCTATTTGTTCAATATATATGTTATGTAATGTTTTTTTTTTTAATTTGTTTTTAATTAAATTTATATATAACAATTAAAATTTAATTGTTATATATATATTTAATTAAAAAAAAATTAAAAAACCATTGTTATATATTTAATTAAAAACAAATTAACAAATTAAAAAACCATTGTTATGTTCCTCCATTTTGTCCTATGCCAACTTATGGACCTTGAAAGGTGGAAGAGGTTGTTGAAGAGCCACCATAGTTGGAGAAAGGAAATGAAATAAAGTTGGGGATTTTGAATTGAGCATAGGATATAACACAGGCATGACAATAAATATTATTGTCCTCCAACCAAGTAGTAGGGTGGTTCACCTCTAAGTGGGATTTAATTTCCTCTTTAAGACCAGTAATAAGGAATTGCTTAAAAAATAATCAATTAATTTTTATGAAAAAACAAATGAACTTTGATGACTCCTATAATGAATTTCATTAGGTAATAAAATATTACATTAAGGGAAAGTTAGTGCTTCATTTGATCGATCGAACCAACCAATCGGATTTGACCTGCCAAACTTGTTTAGAATTTCTTTAGAAAAATGAGGTGTCATACTATTGGAAGGGTCGGAAAATGAGAAGTGATTCTTGGTTTCCATTTTGCTAACTAATTGGGTAAGAGAATCAACCATTTTTTGTATGTCCTCTATAGTTTACATGTTATGAGTGTTTATCATGGGACCATTAGGTCCATCAAACAAGTTAGTGATGATTTATCCCATCACAATCAATGACCTAAGAGGATTTCCTTGTGAGGGTCCATAAGCAATGGTACTAGCGAGTCCACGAAAAAATAAGTTATTTCAAAGTGAAACCATGATGATCAAATTACTCCTTGTTGAGTATCATTACATGGTTTTTAATGCTCCATTAATGGTTGGTGTTAGTCATTTTTGAGTCTAGAAACCCTCTCACACTGTAAATGCATGCATCTAGTCTAACCATGCCAAATTTCAGTCCAAGCCAACACATATTTAAAAAATTTCAACGTTGGCCCCATGTATCACATTATTTAATTTATAGGTATGGTTTCTGATGCTACAATGGTGAGTCTCATTCATTCGAGTCTTGAAACCCTCCCACACCGTCAATGCATGCATCTAATATCAGACTTCTGACTTCAAAAGAATCCGACGAGATCGCTAAATGACCGACGACAAACACCATTGGTTTTTATAGGTAATAGCTGCGTCAGATATCATATAACGATGATGATCATGATGATGATGACGATGATGAAGATGACGATGCTGATGAAGACGATCGATGATGACGATGATGATGAAGACGATCGATGATGACGATGATGATGACGACGACGATGATGATGATGACGATCGATGATGACGATCGATGATGATGATGATGATGAAGATATTGCTGATGATGATGAGGAATATGATGATGATGATGATGGTGAGGATGATAACGATGATGCTGATCACAATGATGATGATGATTATGGTGGCCATGACGACGACGATAAACATGATGCTGATGCTGATGATGATGATGGTGACCGTGACGACGATGATAAACATGATGTTGTTGATGATGATGATGATGAGAATGATGAAGATCATGATGATGCTGACGATGATGATGAAGATGATCGATGATGACGATGATGATGAAGACGATCGATGATGACGATGATGATGACGACGATGATGACGATGATGACGAGTACCGATGATGACGATGAAGACGATTGATGATGACGATGATGATGAAGATATTGCTGATGATGATGAGGAAGATGACGATGATGCTGATGGTGAGGATGATGATGATGATGCTGATCACAATGATGATGATGATGATGGTGGCCGTGACGACGACGATAAACATGATGCTGATGATGATGATGATGATGAGAACGATGAAGATCATGATGATGATGACGATGATGAAGATGACGATGATGATGAAGACGATCAATGATGACGATGATGATGAAGATGATCGATGATGATGATGATGATGACGACGATGATGATGATGATGATGATGATCAATGATGACGATGATGACGATGAAGATGATCGATGATGACGATGATGATGAAGATATTGCTGCTGATGATGAGGAAGATGATGATGATGATGATGGTGGGGATGATGACGATGATGTTGATCACAATGATGATGATGATGATGGTGGTGGCCATGACAATGACATCGATAAACATGATGTTGTTGATGATGATGATGATGAGAATGATGAAGATGATGATCAAGAAGAAAAAGATGATGACGATGACGATGACGACGATGATGATGATGATGATGTTTGAGTCTTGATAATTGTGCATTTCCTTACTAAGCTTCTCTCTATTTCAAGAATAATTTAATATTATCTACTAAACAGGGCCAACCACATGAAGGTGGAAGCTCTTATGGCCCCTCCCCCCCCTCACATCACTCTCAATTCCCCATAACCCGACAAAAATATCTATGTACACTAGAAACTTTAAATGTGTTTTTTGACATACTCTAAAACAAGCAATGTTTCTAATTATATCATATAGGAAAGTGGAAACTCACTACGAAACAATTAATTTATTATTACTGCATACCTCGTAAAATTCAGTGGTCTTCATCATCTTCTTCATCTGGGTCATCATCTGTACTATCATCCGATAATCCAGATTCAACATTGTAAGGATTGGCCATATCATCCCCGTCGTCGATGTCAATTACGATCAACATGTCATCATTGATATCATCTTCATGGACATTGTCTGATAGTACATCATCTGATTCAATAAGTTCTTCGACATCTTCTTCTGGACCATGATCATCTAACTCATGTTGATCATGATCATCTTCTGCGGCGTCTTCTTCTTCGAGAACGTCTTCATTACCTTCATCAACATTATACTTTACCGGCATTCCCCTTGGATCGTGTCTCACAGCAAATGACCAACCTGCTCTACCTGGAACCTCAGAGTAAAATACCTATTCACATTGGGTTGGAAGAACATAGGGCTCTGTTCCTGGCTCAAATAACCTTGTATTTACCATGGTAAAAACCATTATCATGTTCAATAATTGTTCTATTGGGATCACGTTGATTCAATTGACACTTGTACCATTTGACAACGAACAGAAATACCTTGAAGGAGTTAAAGTCACACTGAAGAATGTCTTCCAGATACCCATAGTATTAATTTCCAGATAGTTCTGGATGAATGTCACTTCTAGAAGAAACATTGGTCACCTCAAAGACTACAAATATCCCACAATCAGATGTTTTCTTTGTTTCATCCAACTTTTTGATGCGATATCTACATCCATTGCACCACATAGCCTTATGGTGTTTTACCTAGCACAACAAGCCATACAGGAAAAGATTACATAATGATCACACCATATTTATGATAAAGTAGTGCATGTTTATTATAATGCCATAAAAGGAAAATAACCAACGTGACGTACAACGACAATATTTAAAAAAAAAAAAAATAGTGCTGTTGATTAATATGCTTACCTGCTTATCTTTTAAACCTCTTGCTAAATCGATTTCCCTTTGTGTTACATTGGTGTCTCCATTGCGATGTGCAGCTTTAACCAATGAAGCCACACCTTCCCATGATATTCCATGACCAGATTGTTCACATTTTTTGATCCATACCTTCATCCAGTCAAGATTGTTTGCGATGTATAAATGAATCGCATCCCACTCTCGACCAACTGTTTGATGACAATAAAATTAAAATTCAATGAAAATGTATATTAGTCACTTAAAAAAGTATATAATTACAATATAAAATGATGCAAAATACTAAATAAAAAATAGAATATATATGTATGATACATAAACATAAAAATCACCAGTGAAATGTGTTATATTACCTTTCACCTTCCTCGATCTACCTTTCCCCTTCATTTACTCCCCTTCGAAATCGTTTTTGGAGTCTAGATCACAAATGCGACGTAAATTGAGTTTTGACGCCAATATAGGAAGATATTCACTAATGTACAACATGTTTTGGTACACCATATATCCCTCCATCATAGAACCCTCAGCATATGCTAGTTGTCTGACCAAACCCTTCATAAATTTCAAGTGCCTCTCAACCATCCACATGGACCTTGAGTGCGCAAGTCCACACAGTTCAATCTCCTCAACTTGGTGTATGAGGTAGTGTTCCTGTGCATTGAAAAATGCTGAAGGTAGATGCTTCTGCATTTCACACATGAGACGAGGAATTTCTCTCCTCCAATACTTTATGTCTTCTTTATGGAATTCTTTAGATGACAACCATCTACAAGTGACATAACAACCAGCCAATCAAGAGATTAAATAAAAAAGTCATTATATTACATAACATGAAGTAGAGAATGAAAATCAAATTAAGAATAAGTTCTATGTTGAATTAAACAAACAATAAGCACATGGAAAAATCACCACTTACCTCATGTATTTCCCGAGACTATATATTATTTGCTTGACATTGTTGTCAAAGTTGTCTGGGATAGACAGAGGTAGAACATACTATAACAATAATATACAAATAGTTTCAGTATATCGAAAAAGAGTACTAGAAAAAGAAAAAAAAAATTATTAAATGCATACCATATTAATTATTACCGTCATGAAGACATGCCAATCGTGCGTTTTTACCCCCGTGAAATCACCCTTATTTGTTATGATATTCTTCATGTTCGCACAAAATATGGTGGGAAATTTAATTTTTCGAATGACTTCTTTTACAACATTACTTTGCTGGTCCGTTAACATCCATGGAAGTGAGTTTATATTAATTTGCTTTCCATTGCTATGAAATTGAATGACGTCTTTCATTGCATGGTTGTTATCTTGAATGTCTTTGCAAATTTTGACAATTTTTTCTTTGTCACTCCTTCCATCCAATATTTGCCATAATGTTTCAGTCACATTCTTTCCGATATGCATTTTATCAAATAGATGAGCAATTTGTAGGTGCTCATAATAGGGAAACCTACTAAATTGTCTAGGATAACTTTTCATTCCTCGTGGAAGCCCATTAATGCCTTCATGATGATCACATAAACGGCCATGATGAAATTAAATATTAAATCAATGTCAATTACACTAAACAACACACAATATAATAAAATACAATATGATCATATACAATTATTGATTATATGTACCTTGACGATTTCTATTATATTGCAACTTCCATAGCTGAGGTGTCATTCTCTTTGGTTTTAATGTAGTCTCTTGCTTGCCATTGAAAAGATGTTTTTCGGTAGTTCGATACCTGTGATTCTTGGAGAGAAAGTGCCTATACTCATCAAACACCTCCTTTCCTAAGATTCTTGAATGACGAGATTTGATCTTAGGACCACAAAATGGACATGCAAATTTCCCCTTTGTATGAAGACCTAAATAAAAAGATGGGATATCAATATTAATGTCTATTATAATTATATAAAAAATGACTGGATTATTTAGAAAAACATGCATGCGTATTATATTAACCAATAGTTCGTAAAATTAAATGCAACTAAAGTGGAACTTATAATTACATACCACAGAAATGGGTTAATCCTGGGGAATCATGTATTGTCCATACAAGCCTTGCATGGAATTGGAATTTCCTTTGTCGTATTGGTCTAGATAAGTCATACATAGTGATGCCATTCCATAACTTCAGTAGCTCATCAATAAGAGGTTTGATATATACATTCATATCTTTGACTTGGTACTTACCTGATTGATTTGAACATATAAAATAAATATTCTGATTATGAGACGTACCGTTTAGATATATAAACCATATTTCACAATAGAAAAACTTTAAATATATATATAACATTATGAGACAAAAAATGACAAATGAGAATATACCACTGCAATGAAAAAAAACTGCAGTGTTCGTACCTGGAATAATCATCGACAACATTATGTGCTCCCTCTTTATTGTCAACCATGGAGGAATGTTGTTGTTGATAAAAAAAAATAGGCCACACTGAGTAAACAAATATCATCTCTGCAAAAGGATTGACACCATCTGCTTCCAAACAAATCCTAAGATTACGAGGTTCGTCTTTAAAGTGGGGCCATTTTTCCTCCATATCTCTAAATCTAGACCCATCTGCAGGCATCCGAATAATGTTGTCTTGACTTCTGTTTTGTGCATGGTAATCCATAAATTGCGCTATGTTTTTGCACCTGAAAAGTCGTTGCAAACGGGGAATAATGGGAATATAACGTAGAACCTTGTGAGGCACATTTTTAGTTACTTGATATGTGCGATATCTACTGATATGACATTCAGGACATTCTATTGCAAATTCATGCTAGTTGTAATAAAGAACATAATCATCGGGGCATGCATGAATTGCTTCATACTGCATTCCAATTTCTTTCATGATGGCAGATAAATCTCGATATGTGCGAGGTAAAATATTTGAGGGTGGTAACAAATATTCACCTATCATGCTACAAAAAATTAAAATAAAAATCTAGTTAATATAATATAGAAATAATATTAATGAAACAAATTTCATCCGTAGTAATTTGACTTATATATGAATTAACAATAAAATACATGACAATCATATATATTTTGTGATGGAATATATTACATACCTTAACATCCGTGTAACTGATATGTTTGAAAGACCATTCATAACCTTCAAGTTCATTACGAACAATATAGCAGAGAGAAGATTTGTCTTGGAGCCGTCATAAAGGGGTTCGTATGCCTTGTCAAGAAGAGGTATATCATGAATATCATCAAAATGTTCATCATTTTCATCATCATCATCATCATCCATTCCAACATTAAATGAATCATGGATCAAAGTATTTGTAACATCATCTTCAACTATGTTATCAGTATGATCATCTTCTTCAATGTGATCATTAACTTGTTCTCCATTAATATTCATAGCTCCATGTTCCTCTTGTACTTGTTCTGGAAGCACTTGTTGATCCGGACGATATGCCGTAGGATGTCATTCCTTTATAATTACATGAAACAATCAATAGATAAAAGTTAATATAAGAAATTCAAACTCAAAATGTAAAAATTTCAAACGCAAAATGTAAAAATTTATGTGATACATTAAAAATTTAACAAATTTTGTATTATTGGGATGAAAAGAACAACGACCAATTGTACTGTTGGTAAAAAATAAGAAATATTATAATAATACATAAATTTACAAAAGCAATCAAAATAAAAACATATATAATGCAAACTTACAAATGGATGGTATTCATGTCCCCCCTCGGCGTGCCCATGCTCCCTACAATGTTTTGTGGCTATTGTGATCAAAATTCTTCTCCTCTTAAAGCATCTGCATTGATTAAATGGACAATAGCATTTACCATCACCCCTTCTTTCAACTCCTTCCCACAATCTAGCAAGCAATTGTCAATTTTGTTCGTCTGGATCAGGAATATTTGTAGTTGACATTTTCTCGTAAAGAGCTTAAATGAAGATTATTGATCTTAGAAAATGAAGCTCCAGAGTACTTTGCTCACTTGAATAACAAAAACAACGAAAAACAATCCGTCGAACAAAAAAAACATCCGCAAATCGTCGCTGGTATGGCAAACATGTCGGAATGGTTTCATATTTATAAATTGGAAAAGTCAAAAATTCAAACCTTCGTCGGATATCCGACAACACTAATCTAGCGACCGTTGGGAAAAAATCCATTGGATATCCGACCTCTTCGGGTTCAAAATGAAGTTGGTTATCTGACATCCAAAGCGTCGGATATCCAAATAGGCGTTAGATATTAGCAGAGCCGTCGGATAGCCAGCCAACCTCGTTGGATATTCAAAAGTACGTCGGATATCCGATGGGCACCTCTCAAAATTTATAAAAAAAAAACAAAAGAAAGTAATTTTCAAAGAAAAATCTGACAACACAGTCCATTTCGTCGGAGGTCGTCGGATTTGCTCGTCGGATTTTGGGTTCAAATCTACTAATGTGAATTTATAGATATAAGATACCATTTGAAATGGCATCACCAAGGAGATCTATTACAACACTATACTCGACCATATTGTTGGTAGTTGGCCGTAGACAAGTTCCTCTTGAGATACCTAACTTACCAGTAGGTGAATAAATCACTGATGTGGCCGAGGCAAGGTTTCGAGTGTGGAAGCTATAGCCATCTGAGAATCCTAAGAACATTCCCTCCTTTATCTAACAACACAAGAATGGAACTACATAAGCCGTATGCCAAAACAAAAAATGTACAAATGTACAATAAAAAGCATATGATTCAAGCATAGTACTTTTTCAAATACATACCATTTCTAGGATCATCCAACTTATTTCCCTTGTAATCGGTCAAGTCATAAGCACCTTTTTAAAAAAATTTAGAAACGATATGGGTACCGAGCCACATAGACTTAAATTTACCTGCACCTAACGGATATTTATCTTGATCATAAAGAAAGACAATATCTCCTTCTGAGAACACTCTTGGATGGATGGAATTATTATACCAACTCTTCATTCATTTTTTATGTGTTTCATTTTCCATAGAAACATTTCAAGTTGTTCATCGAGATGTTTTAGGTGAACCAAGTGTTCTTCTAAAGCTGAAGTATCAGGTAACAATTGAACAACTAACTTCAACAAAGGAATTTCACATTCAGTTAGGAGGACTCATTCAACAACATGAATGAGTTGAAAAGGGGAAAACCCTATAGCACAATTAACAGTCATTCAATAATCCCATAAAGTAGGATACATCAAATTCCAATTAGATCTCCTAGTGTTAACTATTCGTTGAAGCATGGTATTCAAAGTTTTATTGACAACCTAAACTTGAACATTAACTTGGGGGTAAAAGGGTGAAAAATGTTATTGTTTGAACCCCATCTTGGTGGTCATCTCAGTCATCATTTAATTTTGAAATGTCGACCGTGATCAGTAACAAGTTCGTACGAAATACAAAACCTCATAATAATCTGATTGAACACAAAATAAGGGGTAGTTTCCCCATCACTAGAAAAGTAGGCATGGACTCCGCCCATTTCATAAAATATTCGACAACCACGATGATATATTGGTTCCCCCTAGTGGAAACTAGGTTGCAGGACATAAAATCAACCCCCCACTTGGTGAAGGGACCTATAGTGATCATGGAAAGCAACGGAGTAGGGTGTATGTGCATATTTTTAGTAAATATGTGATAGACATGACACCTTTTAACCAATTCAATGCAATCTTTAAAGACCGTCAACCAAAAGTATCCATCACGCAAAATCCTCTAGGCAGTTGCAAGACTAGAAAGATGGTCTCCATAGGCTCCACTGTGAGAGTCATTTAAAACAGAATTATCTTCATTAGGAGCCAAACAATGATGTAATATGGAATCAACTCCATGTCGATACAAATTATCACCAATGATAAGGTAATTCTTTGCATTATGCCTAAGGCATCATCGCTCATCGCGTGAAAAAGGTTGAGGACACTTCATAGTCTGGAGATATATCAAGGTATCCCCATACCAAGGATATGATGAAGAGATGAGAAATATATGCTCATCGGGGAATGCATCATATCCAGTACTATCGCATTCTTCACTAGGAAACTCCGAGATAAGCTCAGCAAAGACCAAATATTTCTTGGACTTAGCAAACTAAAAATCTGAGTCAAACTCTTGCAGGATAACAATCCATTTATTAAATTTTCCATCTATAATTCATTGATTCAAAACATATTGAAATGGATTGAGATCTGTAACCACAATGGTCTTACACATCAATATATAATTTCGAAGTCTTTGGACTGCGAAAACAAATGCAACAACTAACTTTTCTATGTGAGAGAATATTTTAGTTCAGGCCCAACCAGAGCATGGTTGAGATAGTAGATGGCATGTTCCTAAAAACTATCATCTTCCTGGACTAAAACCACACCAATGGTGGACTCAGATGTATCCATATATAAAAAAAAATCCTTTGTATAATCCAAAGGATTGAGTAAGGGGATTTTCATAAGGGAATTTTTAAGAGTGTCAAAAAAAGATTGGGAAACTTCATCCCATATAAATGGGACCCCTTCCTTCAATAACCGCATGAAGACTTTCATAATCTTGTCATAATTCATGATAAAATGTCTAAGAAACTTTGGATTTTCCTTGGAAGCCTTGAAGTTGACATTTGTGAGAGGAGGTAAGTTAACAATGGCTTCCACCTTTAAAGGATCAACCATGATCCCTTTATTTGGAACAATTAAACCTAAGAGTCGTCCACACTCAACACAAAATATACACTTGTGAGGATTCAACCAAATATTATAATTCCTACACCATTCAAAAATGAGGAAAATATGGTCTGGATGATATCACCTCTTACAAGAACGAGCTGCTAAATCATCTAGATAAGCCTCAACAATGTGCTTGATGTCATGGAAAGAAAAAGACATAGGCCACTGAAATGTAGCTCCAACATTTTTAAGGCCAAAAGGCATCTTTCTGTATACAAAATTCCCCCAAGAACAAATATATGCAGTTTTATGTTGGTCCTTAGGTTGCATCTGAATTTAGTATTACCTAGAGAATCCATCCATGAAGGAAAATACCTCACTTCTTGCACACTCATCAATGATCTGATTGATGAATGATGTGGGGAAATTATCCTTAGGATCACAATGCTTGTTCAAATCCCTAAAATCCATACATTCTCAAAGGTTTCCTTGCTTCTTATCTACAAGGACAGGATTGGGTACCCATTATGTTAAAGAAATAGGGTAAATAAATCCTACCTTAAGAAGTTTTTCAACTTTTTCTTTAATAGCAACCTCTTTCTTATGGTTGACCAAACGAAGTTTCTGACGAACATGTTTCACATACAGATAGATTTTAAGTTCATGTTCTATAATACTTGGATCAATGCCTAGAATCTCCTTGTATGACCAAGCAAATACGTCATGGAACTTGTTGAAGAGTTCTGTGTAAATACGAATCTCTTTAGGTGAACAATTTGCACCAATGTAGACATTCTCCATGACATCAGGATTCCTAGAGATGTTGGTCAATATTGTTTCAGAAATGTTGGCCATATAAGCCTCAACATAAATTCCCTCTTGGTCCAAAAGGTTCAATGTCCGATCAACATATTTAGGAATAGGAACATGAAACTCTACAGTCTCAATCTTATTTAGAACTAGAAGAAAACATGAATCATGACGCATATATTCCCAAGTATTTTCAAGCCCGATTAAGGCTTCCAAGATAGCCTCATCGGAAGGAATAATAATGTCTAGAAAATATTGAGAAGTGGAGGAATCATTATCCCAAACTAGCTGAATGGTTTGTTCCACCTATTCAATAGAATATGGATCATTATCTATAGTTTCTTGCTGAATTGATTGATAAGATAGCTTTGATGTTGAAAAGGGTAAGATAGTCTCAGAATGGTGACACTCTTCCATTGAATCCAATGGAACAGGAAGTACTGTTAGAACATTTTTCCAGCTATGTACATTAATCATTTATTAATGATGATTAATTAGCCCAAGTGATTAATGATTACATCCCTAAGTTGATTAGTTGGTAAATGGTCAAATTATCATGAACTGGTTAGCAATGTGAACAAGTGCTGAGTCAAACCAGCTTTGTGGAGCGCTCCCCAGGACAATTAATGCACTCAGCATGCCTAGAGCGCCCTCCTCAGGTCATTTAATGCACTCAGCATGCTTCTCTTCTACCTAGGGCGCATTTGCTCACTTTATGGACAATATTGCCTTGTTTTGTCATATTTTTGACCAATTTTAGACTCCAAACCTCTAACCAACCAGTTTCTTCACATGTGTGAGGTCACATGGGCCTGTCCAGTCATTCCCAGCATTCACACAGCAGATTCGAACCAGTTTGGGATGGTTTGGGATATTTTGGTCAACCTAGGGGGGTTTGAGCTATTTCTAAGCTATATCAGTGTGAACACTCCAGATGGATTCGAATTCTTCCAGATTTGTATATATGGGTGTTCTTAACCTTTGTTAAGGTTGGACAGTTAATAATATTGACATTATTCACCAATTCATGTGTATTGTTCTTCATTCATTTAAATTTTTATGCTAATTCTTGCAAATGTTGTGCAATCTTTCACCAGTGAGGAATCCACAGTAGCTAGATTCAACTGTGCTTGAGATTTTACATGGTATCAGAGCTCTTGGAGCTAGAATTCAAACCAGCAGACTGTTGTAGTGGATTGCCAGAAACAGTGGAGAAACCACATAATTCCTGAGGCCATTGCCTTGAGCTTACTGGAGAAATCTAGTGGCTCCTCTCAGGTGTGATGCTCTCCCGAATGCACCCACTATCCATACAGGGTTCGAATCTGTGAGTGTAGATCCCTCCAGAGTGATTTGAGAGTTGTTTGCAGGTATTGGAGTTCAGCATTGTCAGCAAGTGCGAATTGCAGCAGAGGAGAATGGAGCCATCTCACCCAAACGTGCTCACACCCTTCAACTATTTCGATTGGAAGGCAGAAATGGTGATTTTGCTGAGATCCAAGGGTCTCTACAGAATCACGATGGGCACTGAGGTTGAGCCAAACTCAGCTGTGGAGAAATCCAAGTTTTTTAACAGAATGGATGAGGCATTTGGCCTCCTTTGTCTCAACATTTCGAGAGACCTCCTGTTTCATGTAGAAAGTCTAGCAACTCCAAATGAAGTGTGGCTCAAGCTTGAGACACTGTTTGGAAAGACTGATGAGATGAGAGGCCACCAGCTCGAAAATGAGCTTGTCTCACTGAGCCCAGGGAATTTCGATTCCATCCAGGACTTCTTCACCAAGTTCAAGAACTTGGTCTTGCAGATCAGACAATGTGGCATAGAAAAGAAAGAAGAACAGTTGGTGTTGTCCATTCTCTCCAAATTGGGTTCTGAATACTCAGTTTTTGTGTCTTCCTTCAACTCCACAATGCTCACAGTTAGAGGTTGGAAGATGCCATCTTTGGCTGACTTCATGGAGATGCTAACTCAAGAGCAAGACAAGCTGGTCTTGATGGGCTCCATCAAGCAAAAAGACCAAGTTCTTGCAGCTGGAGATTCGAAATATGGAAGAGGCAAGCAAAAACCAAAGGGGCCGAAACCTCAAGAGAAGAAGATGAAGGAGAAGAAGCATTCAAGTGATGAAAGCTCAAGTTCAAGTGATGAAGATTCAAAAGTCAAGAAGATGAAGAGCAAGAAAGAGAAGCCCAAATGTGGTTATTGCAGAGGTTCTCACAATGAAAAATCATGTTTCAGAAAGAAGATAGACATTCTAACCAAGCTACTTGAAGAACATAACATTGATGTTCCAGATTTTGCAAGAAGAGAAGAAGCCAAGCTCTCTTTGGAACAAGATCATTGCCTCTATGCCACATGCAAAGGTAAAAAGCTCTATGATTTGGGTGAAAGAGCCAAATATTTTTCTGATATCTCTGTTTCTGATTTACATTCTGATATATCAGATTCAGAAAAATCAGTCTCTTCCCTGAAAGAATCTCCATCCAGTTCACCGAAGCTTTCTCCCAATACTAGTATTTTTTCACTAGTTTTTGACATGCCTTCTGAAAGCTCTTTCCCACTTCAATAAGATCTTTCATATTCTGATATGGAAGATAATATGCAGGCTGATATACAGGTTATGACAGCCATCAAACCATTTCCCCAACCATCGGATGCCCAAAAGACCACACAAACCCCAAGTTATACAGTTGGAAAATCTCACAATTTTATTGTTTCCAAAACTGTGTCACTGATCTATCTTGGTTTTATGTCTTGCATATCATTCCTTGGTTGGACAGCCATGTCATTGGCTATCATGGGACTGCTGTTCCACATGTCTGGACCTGATCTTACCACCTATGGTTCAAAATTCAAGTCTCCAGACCCTTCAAGTTTGCTCAACTGTCAGTGTGATCCAGTTACACACACTTCTCTTACTGTAAAACCATTCGATCATGGAGACATTATACCTCTAGTTTTTGCTGCTCCATATGGCTCCTATTCTAACATATCAGAGCCACATGATCTCTATTACAGATTTGGGAAGGTGCTACATCAGTTCGGAAGGAAGATTCATGGTTTGATTTGCCATGTGGAAGCTCCTCAAAATGCAGATTTTGTTGAGATTTTTGATGTTCTTTGGGAAGGATTTTGCAGAGATATCTTTTCCATTATTGATCATGTATTCATATCAGAGTATGTATGCAGCAAGAAGCATTCTTATAATGCTCCCCCATCATCAAATGATGAGATTCAAGGAGCCTTCCAACATGTTTTTTTCCTACAAAACATTGAAGAATTGGTGCATGATCATGACATCCACAACATCTTCACCAAGTATTTCAGCAAGAAGTTGTTCATTCAACTCATTCAAGTGAAGAACAAGACCTGTTGAAGACCTTTTGATCATCTCTGTATCATGTCCATTCTTGAGGGAGGATTTTTCCCATGTGGTTTTGCCTCTTTCCTCATTTTACATGGACAAATAAATTTTATGATGTAAAAGGTGACTTGAGCCTAGTTGCCAAGGCCTTAATTTTTGATATTTCACTAAGTCTAGCTTAAGGGGGGGTGTTAGAACATTTTTCCAGCTATGTACATTAATCATTTATTAATGATGATTAATTAGCCCAACTGATTAATGATTACATCCCTAAGTTGATTAGTTGGTAAATGGTCAAATTATCATGAACTTGTTAGCAATGTGAACAAGTGCTGAGTCAAACCAGCTTTGTGGAGCGCTCCCCAGGACAATTAATGCACTCAGCATGCCTAGAGCGCCCTCCTCAGGTCATTTAATGCACTCAGCATGCTTCTCTTCTACCTAGGGCGCATTTGCTCACTTTATGGACAATCTTGCCTTGTTTTGTCATATTTTTGACCAATTTTAGACTCCAAACCTCTAACCAACCAGTTTCTTCACATGTGTGAGGTCACATGGGCCTGTCCAGTCATTCCCAGCATTCACACAGCAGATTCGAACCAGTTTGGGATGGTTTGGGATATTTTGGTCAACCTAGGGGGGTTTGAGCTATTTCTAAGCTAGATCAGTGTGAACACTCCAGATGGATTCGAATTCTTCCAGATTTGTATATATGGGTGTTCTTAACCTTTGTTAAGGTTGGACAGTTAATAATATTGACATTATTCACCAATTCATGTGTATTGTTCTTCATTCATTTAAATGTTTATGCTAATTCTTGCAAATGTTGTGCAATCTTTCACCAGTGAGGAATCCACAGTAGCTAGATTCAACTGTGCTTGAGATTTTACAAGTACCCAAGGATCATCAAGGTAAGATTTTCTAAAAGGCTCTACTCATGATACATGAACTTCCTTACAAGTCAGAGCTAGAGTGGAACCAATAAAGAAGGTAGGAGCCTAGATATTAAAGGTACCCATAAATGATGGATATAAACTAACTCTCACATTCTCTATTACTGGATGCAACTTATCGATTGAAGAGATATTCGATCCTGGTGGTGAATTTGGAATAGCTTGAGTGAAATATAATTGATCAATGGTAATGATATTTCCTTCGTGAGGAAAAAAACAGTCAAAATAATGAAGACACAATGACATTCATTCCATACATCCAACTATGAGACAATAAAAGGTTATAATCAATAGGAGCATTGACTACTTCAACCTCCACACAAACATACTTTCCTAGCTCCCAATTGTATAGGAAAGGATGGACTGATCCCATGCAATCATAATGATTTCCCATCAAAATAAGTAAGAAATGTGTGTGATGGGATGAGTTCTAGAGAGACCAAGGCTTTCCAACATGATAGAGCCATAACACAATTCAATGCACCTTCATACACCACTATCCTACCAATAGTATTTGTGGCATGAACCATGATCTTCACGGAAAGATGATATGGGAGATGAGGTTTAACATCTGAAAAATTGAAATTCACAACCCGACTGTTTGAAGGATATGGATTTCCTAAGGTATACAACAAAGCACTCCATTCCGATGGGAAATTTTGGAGGACCTCAAGAGATGACATGGCACAATGAGTTTGAGCTAAATCCTCAAAAATTGAATAGTTGGGAGCAAATTTCATATTGGGGTTTTGTGATTCCCTCTTATAGAAACCTTTCAGTACATGAGGCATTGTCTCTACCACAGGTTTCTCTATGTGTAGAGGGTTTTGTCATTCAATACTTTCCTTATAGTTGGAGGAAGACTCAAGGTTGATATATTTTTCATCTCTATTTGACAATAGAACATTGGATCTGACCATATTGATGTATGATTGATCACAATAGGGAACATTTTGGTTGTCCCATTGTACATTTCCAGTGGGATTAGGAGAGCTAGAAGCTAAGTGTTGTCCTCAAGGGAAAGTATTGGAAAGAACACTAAGCTACTGATGTTTCTAATTCAATAATTTCTGGACTTCTTCCATCAATTGGCATTGACAAGTCTTGAAGTGATCTCCTTTGCAAAGTTTACAAGGGAACTTAACCTTCCTACATTCTTTCTTTAACCCAACGACATTATTGTTTTGTTTAGGTTTATCATTATTACCCTCTCCTTTATTATTATTATTTTTATTCTTCTTCTTCTTTTTCCCACTAAATTTTTGGTTTCGTTTTTGGTTATCCTGCATAGTGTGTACATAATCCATTTGGGAAGGTGGAGAGGTAGTAGTAGAAGTTGCACCTGCTACAAAAGAATGGATGGAATTTTTTTTATTTGTCTATTGACAGCTTCGACAAAATTTTGATGAACTAAACCAACCACACCATCGACATGTGGTCTAGGTTTGGGTTTCAAAGGGTCTTCCTTAGAGCTCGATGCATCAGGAATGATTTCATAAACAATCCTAGACTAAGAATAGATCAAATATAAATTTTGGTCCTTGAAAATAGCTTCTTCTTCGGTGGTGACCCCTGAGGTGGAAACATCCTTGGAGATATAAGGAAACAAGGATTTGGGAAACCACTCTAATAGGAACCCAGGAGGAATATTCGCCTTAATTAACCTCTTGTTTCTATTCCACTCTCGGATATGATCCAAGATATGGGTAGGTTTGTTTTTCCTAAACTAGGAAAACATATTAGTGTTGACATCATACCAAATGAGAAGCTAAAAGTGGTTCAAAGATATAGTTGCTAAATCATGAAATCAATGGAAAGAAGAAATAGACAACTCAATGTACCATTTCACAACCACTCTAGTGAGTTTGCATTGAAACAATCTTAACCATAAATAATCCTCATTAAGTGAGTTCAATGAACACGATAAGTGAAAGGTCATAACATGATCTCCAGGATCTTCACCATTTTTTCCTTCAAAATTCAGAATGTCCAAGGGAAACTTGGTTGGGACTAGAGGCCAGCTAGGACTATGACACACTAGGCCATTCATTAGTTTTGGTAAATTTGGAAAGTTCAAAGTTTCTAGAAAAGGAAGTCATGCATGTTGCATAGAAAAACTATTAGGATACAAAACCTGTGGTGGGAAATTCCTACTACTAGGATTCCAAATAGATTGACAAGGGATTCTCCCTATCATCTCTTGTGCAAACACTTGTTCCTATAAATGGGCTCCAATGACTATGCATAGGATTACCCCCAGTAGGATTACCATGCATCCACTTTATTTGGGCTTGAGACATGTTCCCCCCAGCTGGAATCTCGGTTGAAGGTACAAAGTTACTACCTACTCGAATAAAAAGTGAAAAGGGGGTGGATCTAGCAGGAATGGAGGATGATTGAAAACAACCCATTTGAGTATTGAAACTTGTGAACTAGTTTACACCTGAAATAGGTCCAATATATTTGATGGGTTTTCTCCCAAAAGAGGGAAAGGATTGGGGGGATATGTCCTCTATTCCAAGGAAAACATTGGAGAAGTGTAGGGGAACCACTAAAATCAGTGGTAGGATTATGAAATAAGGGGTTAGAAGTAATCGAGAAATTATGCATATGCAAAATAGGTGTCCCAGATGTGAAGGTACTAGAACCAAAAGGTGATAATAAAGAAACACTTATAGGTTGGGTAACCACATAACTTAAATGTAGAGTACTGGTGTCAAGCATAACAACATGATTTGAAATAGATATCATTGCATTTAACATATGAGTGCTTATATGAGCAGGGGAAAATACTCCTGTCACTATGGCTAAAATGGGAGTATGCAGATCTCCTGAATTCCTCCCTATATCATCCATGATCAAGTATCTGCTTATGAGATAAGCACTTTTTCTTTTTCCAAAAGCACTAGGAACCTGCATGAAGACTAAATCATCAGGTCCAGTCAAAGGAGGGTTGAAGGGTCTTAAAAAGCCTTCATCTTGAATATCTTCAAATCTAGTGATGTGAGGTGAAAAAGTGTTTTTTCTTATAAGTTGTGGTTCACCGATGATATAGATAGAACTTGTTGGATCCAAAGATCCAGATGTGTTTGTTCGATGCATTTGCGGATGCGGTGGAAGTTCCATGTGACTAGAGGAATATTATGAATCCTCCTAGAATGGTGAAGTGATTGATCTTCCTCCCTTAAAAATGTTTAAAAAAATTTGATTCCTAAGGCCAACTAAATCAAACATAGTTAAAGAGCACACAACTAAAAAGAGTAATAGGAAATTAACCAGGAAAAGAAGGGGCACACCACTAAAAATAGTCCTAGGGTCTCACAGTAGATGTCATTTCAAGAATCACAATACATCAGGTCTTTTTAAGAGCCCTATACATGCTAAATTCCACAAAAGATTGAATTAGGGTAGGAAGACCCTTTTACAATTCACAAGTCCTACTCAGTACTTAAAAGAACATATCATCTTCTGTCATCCACTATTTCAACAAGGTTAGAAGATCATGATAAGACATTATGCACTAGAACAAGAATTATGTTTTTCAATAATTATGTATTGAGGAAAAAATATTTTTAAGGGGATGGCAATGTAACATACATAAAATATATAATATGGGATAATAATACATTAATACTTAACATTAAATAATAATAAATAAATATTCAACTAAGGGTTGCAACCCTTTGTAAACAGTCACCAAAGTTTCCTTTAGGATATATATATATGACACTCTCATTGTATTTCAATTATCACATTATCAATTATTTAATTATACTTTACAGTCCTATATGGATTTTTGTTATTTATCCTATCTGTTCTTGATATTTAATATATGAAAATGAACTATTCATTCTAGTTAACAAAAGTCAAGTTATGCAAATAGAGAAAGAGTGATCTCTCTAGAATCTCATTCCTTTGAAAGGATTGAGAACTATTTGGATCATATAAAAAAGATATAGTTGAAATTGGGTGAATGTGGTTTTTTTTTCAAAGAAGGATGGACAACTCATTGAATTGGTCTCAATGAATCTGAAGACACCTTATGGAGTGTTATTCTCCTCATTCCATGCTAGTTGGATGTCACGTAAGGAAGGCTGTAAGGACTTTTTCTTTGATACTTTCTGTGATTTATTGGTCAAGGATTAACACAAGCTACTTTATGAAGCGAAGCTTGGTAGTAGACACTAGAATCACTTGCTCAAAGGAAAGATCAAGCAAAATTGGAAAGAGAAGGGCCAATCAAACACCTTGAATAAACAACATGAGTGTATCAAATATAATACTAAAGGAAATACTGATGAGTTAGCATCATCCAAGAAGAATTGAAAGAAGAAAACATGTCACTAATATGGAGAGGTGGGAAATGTGGAGAAAACTTGTTGGAAGAAAACAAAGGATTTAGAAGAAAAGGTATACAATCTTGAAGAAGATGTGTCTACTGTCTACTTGATCAATCAACTTGCAGATAATTTTACCTTTGTTGTTATCACTTCCCATGCATTACATGTCCACACCACTTAGACTGAGTGGATAGCCAATTCTAGTTGCACTCATCATATGGCTAAGGATGCTTTCTGTTCTCTTCCTTAAGTGAATCCCCATAATAGAAAATTTATGTAGTTGATGATTATTCTCTCACAATCACTATAAGCAGAGATGTTGAATGTCGACATGGTAGAATATCTAATGTATATCATGTGCCTAGCTTGATTGTGAACTTGTTGTTGGTTGTTCAACTTACCTAGACTAGATATACTGTTGAGTTTTGGTCATATCATTTTTTCATAAAGGATTTGAGGATTGGCAGGATGTCTATTTCTATATCCTATCTAGATCCCCAAGGTGAATTATATAAGTTTTGTGACTCTCCTAGGAATGATTATGGATCGACTTCCTCATTGTTCATGATGACAACCGAAGTTGAATTTGGCATGAATTACTCAAACATCTAAACTTTCGAATTTTAAAAATGATGGTAACAAGGAATATGGTTAATAGCCTTCCAAAAAATATTCCACCTAAAAGAGTTTGTACAAGATGTGTGCTTGGAAAGCATCATTAGGCACCTTTTGATACTAGGAAATCATGGTGAGCACATGACCAAATGGAATTGGTTCATAATGATCTATGTTGCATGAAAAAAACCTCACTAGCAGGTGCGAAGTGTATTTTAACCTTTATTGGTGATCTCTCCAGGTTTACATTGGTCTATTTCTTGAAAAATAAGAGTCATGTCTTTGAAAGATTCAAGTAATTTGGGGCATTGGCTTGGAAGCAATGTGGTCGACCAATTAATTGTTTGATATTAGAAAATGGTGGATAATATGTGAGTCAACAGTTTGAAGAATATCTATTGTAGAATGGCATCTCTTGGGACCAACATATCCCTCACAATCCTCAGTTGAATGGAGTGGTGGAGAGGAAGAATAAGACTTTGGTTGAAATGGATTGATGTCTACTACAAGACAAATGCCTTTTAATGAAATTTTGGAAAAAAGTTATTTACTGCTCAAACTACCTCCTGAACCTTGTTTCCAATAGGGTCATCAGTAACATTACACCAAGGATCCTCAATGTCAGACACCTTAGAACACTCCAGCTCCATGTCAAACAACATATTATCTTGAGCAAGCATGTGATATTTGATGAGAATACTTTAGGTATTAAGTTATTGAATGTCATGTCCCCAATTTTCTGGAATCAAGGGGGAGCTAAGAATCCACCAAACCCCCATGGATCCTAGTGAATACCAATGAATTAATTAATAAAAGGGGCAGATAACATTAGCCTAGGCAATTATTAACTAGGAATAATTTAGACTATAGTTTTTTTTAATTAAATTGAAAGAGATGTAATTATTATTTTTGTATTTTAATTATTAATTAACTGTGCTAATGAGTTGTACAAGGGCGCATAAGGAGATAAGGATAGCTAAATGAGTTGTCAACCAAAGAGGAAAGTGAAATAAAAGTAGAGCAAAGAAAAAAGAAGGAAACTGGAGGAAAGAAGCATAAAGCAAGGTGTGAGTAAAAAAACAAGGAAACTGACAAATGTAGTGCATAAAGAAGGAAAGGAGGAAAAGTAGAATGAAGCATAAAAGCTTCTCTTTATGCTCGTAAATTCTTTAAAATTCCCATAGGCAATCTGAATCCCACATTTTAGTAAATAATAATAGATATTGATAGATGATAAGATAATTACAATGTAATGAGAGGCCCCGTATAAATACAATTCCAAAGGGAACCTCTAATGGTTGTTCACAAGGGTTATGTTCCTTGGATAATTATTGTTAATGACTATTATTAGTATTATTATTTAATATCTATATATTTAGGTTTGTTACATTGCCTTCCCCTTAAGGGAAGCTTTGTCCTCAAATCTTTGTTGAAGACAAGGGTTATGTCTAATTTTTTTGTTTGAACTATCATCCCTAGATCCTTTCTTTTAGTATTTGCGACACTTGAGGAAATGAGGCGATATGAGTTACGAATTCCACAAAAGAACTGTCGCATTATCTCTGATGTGGTCCATCCGAGATCTATTTTTATCTGAGCTATTTGATTGTTTTGTGGGATGAGTCTTTTCGTTTATTGCTTAGTATGTTGATTTGATGTTCTTGCTTGTCTAGCATCCTAATTCCTCAGTTTATGTTCATTTTGACCCTGTCGTTGGTCAAAATGGCATTTATAATTGGGGTGTCGATAAGGAGTTCTTGTTGTTTGTTTTTCTGTTGGATTGACTCCTTTTTTAACTGTGATGAGGAATGAATTTGTATTCAATTCTTCTTCTTCAACTTGAGTTTGTTTTCTAGAGAGTTCGAATGCTTCCTTTTGGATTTGCGCTACTTTGTTCTCCAGTAGATTGTTATTACTCTGAATTTTTTCGAACCTTTCGTCTTGTGACTTTTTGTCCTCTTTTAACTTCTTGACCTGTTCCTCTAGTTCTTGATTAAACTTTCTGAGGTGTTGGTTTTCTTCTTGCTTTTCTAGTATTCTTCCTTCAAGGTCTTCATTTGAATGTTCCGTCTTCCGACTATGTTTTAGCTTCTTGATTTTCGTAAGTAATGTCTTGTTATGAATTCTTAGTCGAAATAGTTCTTTAGTATTGCTTGCTAATTCGTCCTTGATTTTCTTAATTTCCAGCTTGTGCGCTTTTTTTGAGTCGTTCTCTTTCTGCTAAAGTTCCTCAATCTGTTGCTGAAGGTGACAATTCTCTGCTTCTTGGAATCTTAGTTTTGTTTGAATTTGTGTGATTTTTTCATCTTTGTGCTTGATGATTTTGTTTAATCATTTTATTTCTTCTTTATTCTTGACCACATTTTTCATGATTTTTTGATTTTGTAGATTCTGATTGGTATATTTTTGACTCGTTAATTCCTGAATTTGAGTAGATAATCTCTCAATATGGCTTTTTAGATAATGATTCTCTTGCTCTATTAATCCCTTAGAAATATCCGGCTTCGTCATGTCAAATGCTTTGTCCAACGCTACTTGTAGTTGGGACTACAATTCTGATTTAGAATTCTCCATAATTCCTGACTTTGGATGATAACTGGGTCTTCTTAACTTGATTTCTTCTTTGACGATAAATAGTCTTCGACTTTTTGATGATAGAGGTTCTTTGACTTCCTTGAAAAACCTTCCTTTGACTTCTTCAATGATGGATAATAAGTGGCTACCGATTTCTTTGACGACTGTTCCCTTGACTTTTTTTTTTTACAATAAGGGTCTTCTTCTAACTTGATATTGTTCTTCGATGATAATCGATCTTTAAATTCTTCTACAGTAATTTTCCTTCCTTTGACTTTGATTTTTGTATTTATTCCTTCGATAATAAATGGTCACACCAAGGGTGTAATATTTTGCTCTAATTAATAATTGTAATTTTTTACAATTATTAAATAATTTTAATATTATTGGCAATAATAATAATTTTTTTTTTGAAAATAAGGATATTTAGGTTTTTAAAATAATAATATGTATTATTATGGATAAAATAATACTATTAATAGGGAATTTAATGGGGAATGTAATGTTTTAAACTATTATAATAATATTTATTATTTTTAATAAAATATTATTATAAAAATTTCATGTGAAATAGATGGGAATTAGGGTTGTACTATAATAATATATATTATTTAGAAATAATAATAATATTATAATATTTTATTTTGAATTTGAATAGGGTTTAATGGAGATGGAGGAAATGGTGGATCGATGGAGGGTAGGGAGAAGCTGGAATGGATGGCGTGAAGGATGAGAGTGGAGCAGTGAGTGAAGACGGAGGAGGTGGTGGCTGCAAGTGGGAGAGGGAGAGTTGCATGGAGAGAAGCTGACGCAGGTGGGAGGGAGAGAAACACGGGAGGAAAATGGAAGGCAACACTGGCAAGTTTGCAGGGTAATGGAGCGCTAAGTGTGGAGTATAGGGAGCCGCATGGACGGAGGGCTAAGCCTGGAGTATGCGGAACCGTGCACAATTGCTGCAGTGTGGGCGCAAGGGAACAATGTGTGGAGGGAAGCAATGGTGGAGAGCAATAGTTGATGGGGGAAGGGTGCAGACGCATGGGCGTGGAGGGGTTGGAAGGAGGGCGTGAAGGGGTTGGAAGGATCGGAAGGCATGGGCATGGGAAAGTTCCGTGGGAGGAGAGGCTATTTGGGAGCAGGTGGGGGTTGATAGCAATGGAGATGAGGGTGCAGTGAGATGAGAGATGAATGCTGGAGGGGGAGCGTTGGAGCTCTGTGTGAAGTGGTTGCAGGCGATGGGGAGAAATGCGGGCAGCGTGGAGGATATTGGGTGTGCAGGCTAGGAATATGAATGGCTATGTAAGAGGGCATAAGAGAGAAGGTCGCACAGAAGATGGATGTATATGGGAGAGGGAAATGTAGAATGGAAGACGTGGGGCATGTTGGGTTAAGGTCAAGGACCTCAAAAAATCAGAGAACCTCTGAAAAATAACTAGACAAAGTCTGAATCTTTATCTAAAAGTCGAACCAGAACGAAGCTCTAATACCAATTGAAGCATAAAAGATTCTCTTTACGCTCGTAAATTCTTTAAAAGGCCCATAGGAAATCTGAATCCCACATTTTAGTAAATAATAATAGATATTGATAGATGATAAGATAATTACAATGTAATGAGAGGCCTCATATAAATACAATTCTAGAGGGCACCTCTAATGGTTGTTCACAAGGGTTATGTCCCTTGGATAATTATTGTTAATGATTATTATTAGTATTATTATTTAATATCTATATATTTAGGTTTGTTACATAAAAAATTCTAGAAATATAAGGAGAGATTAGTTTCCAAAAGGAACAAAAGCTATCCAAGTTGAAAAAGGAAGGAAACATCCAGAAAATCTAGAGGGCATAGTTTCCAAAAGAGAGCAAAAGGTAGTCACTGGAAAAGCAAGAAAGTGCCAAATCAGTCAAGGAAGGCGCATTGGATGAGGATCAGGTGGTTCATTAGCAAATTTAATTGCTCAACATGTCATCTCACTTATAAAATGAGGAGGGTGCACCACATTCACATCTTTTGATAGTTTATTGTTTGTATGTGAGTAAGCTCAAGCTTCTCTAGGATTTGGTGATGCTGTTAAGATCCTAGTAGGCGGCCTTCACTAACATCTCAAGGTTTTGGTGTAACGGTTCGTACCATTTGGTATTAGAGTCTCCATCAAGGTTCAAGTCACAGAGTGGGTGGAAATGTTGGCATTGCAGTGTTCGCCCGGGGCTCGTACGGCGCAAAGGGGACACCACCGTATGGGCGCACATCCAGCCCAGAGTTTGGACTGCGGAGCGTAGTGGGATGTTAAGATCCTAGTGGGCGTCCTTCACTAACATCTCGAGGTTTTGGTGTAACGGTTCGTATCAGATGCACCCTTAGCCACATGTGGGATATGTGCCCCATAGTTCATGTTCTAGTATTTTGCAAATGATCCAGTGTAGCCATTGATACCAATTTGCAGATCTGATACAAACTTTCCATGTGAATATCCATCCTTCAGAAGTTTATGCAAAGATCTAGATGATTTGAGGTGGTTCTATAGAGTTTCAAAGTGAGAGAGTAATCGGTTGGAGAGATTGCAAGAAGATACAGAATCCCAGTGTGCCTCCCATGAGAAACCATATATCCATGTTCATCCTACAGATCTGATATACTGACTACATCTCCTCTCCTTACTGCTTTATGTAACCTCCTTCTTCTATCTTTGTAAACATTCAAGAAAAGTGACTATCTATGATGTCTGAGGCTATGCCATCTTAATTATTAGTTTAATGAGCCCAGTTATAATTTTATTATGCTGTATATTTCATATCAGAGCCACATTAAATATCAGAAGAGGATTTAGAGAGCCTCCTTTGGTTGTTTGAGCCCATATGTTTCAATACTAGCTCATTATACATTTTCAATTGACTAGTTCTCTAGGATTTGCAATATATAGAGCTCTGAGTAACTATTTTACTTTATGAAAGTTTATGTAGGTTTTAATTCACCTTTAGAATACATCCCAACTTAGAAATAAGATATTTGTGACCCTTTAAGACTGTTTGTATTCATATTTATGAAGACTAGCTCATTGAGCATTTTTAATAGACTAGTTTTGCAGTAGTTTTAATTAAGAGTTCTATGAATGTTCAATTTCGGTTTTATCAGTAATATGATATTCTAGAGACCTTGATGAATACACTCCAAGCCTCTCCCGGAGAATTCGTATCCCTCTCAGCCTGTTTGGGAGATCCTGGAAACAATCTAGTTGAGTAGTCCATCCTAGCCGCTTTTCTCCCTTTGCCTCCAGACACTGCTAGAACCTCCCAAACCTCTGTAAAAATTTTCCAGTAGTATATTACAGGGTTAATGACCTATTATCCACATCTATTTGATTTCAAGCGCAATTGAAAGAGTTTAGTATGCATATGTTGGTGTTCCCAGGAAGCCTTGGAGTAGACTTCAGCTTGGCTGATGTTCGAAACATAAATGGCCCCAGTACATTGTGCTTAGAAATATGAATCTGGCCTTGATTCTGTTGCCCTTGCTTCTGCATACTCCCCAATACATTTTTCATATCCAAAAGTGTCCATCAGTCAAGCTTTGAGTGCGTTAATCAGTGACCTAGTATAGTTCCTTCTTCACTAGTTTTGAGAACTAGTTACTGCTTGCAAAATTTCTGATTTGAAGTTTGAATTTTGAGATAAAAGCATTTGATATTAGATCAGGGATATTACAGTGGTATCAGAGCTCTTTCCTTGGCTCAAATTGTGGAAAGTAACTCTTGGTGGAAGATATCTTAGAGTTGTTTTCAAGTTTGCAATTGTGGAACTAGTTGCAGACATCGAAGATCAAGGTTTTGAGTTGTATGAAGAAGCAAAAATTATTTACATTGATGGAGGCTTACCAAGAGAAGAGGATGGTTAAATTTGTGACCATATTTACAGTGAAGGTCAATGGTATGAACCACAGATGGCTAATCCTAAGAAGGATTTAGCAAAGATGATATCCGCAAGTAAAAACTTGTCCTACCACTACCAGGAGTATCTAGCTTTGGGAGAAGAGATTGGTAAGGCCCTTTCTTTCAAAGATTACTTTTATTGTAGTTTTGGATTTGAGCTCAAGTATGGATATTGGGATTCCATAGAGAGCATCAAACCATCCATGGAAGAACCAAGTTGTTCTTCCCCTGTGAATAAAGAAGATGGAAGAAAAAATCATCCAATTGCATCTTCTAGCATCATGAGATTGTTTGGGTTTTCTTCAAGCAGATCTTCCAAAGGTAGTAAGAATGAAGAAGCCACCTCCAATTCTACTAAGGATAAAAAAAATTAAGGATTAGAGAGTAGCTACTAATGGATTCCAAGAAGACGCATCTACTAATGGTTGCTTAAGTTCAAAAGAAGCATCTACTGATGGATGCTGTGATGAGGTACCTACTAATGGGTGCCTACGTTTTGAGGATACATCTTCTGATAAATGTCCATCTCTCTATGTGGGTTACATAGAGATACCACTTGACGAGGTTTCTAAAAGTACAAGTTCCCCTAATATTGAATAAGATGAAGTCCTTGTAGTCGAGGAAGAAGTCCCAGGATCGATCTCACTATCACCACATGAGCTTCAAGAAGTTGATCCATTGGTAGATGATGAGGAGGTTGATTCTCAATCTTCTCCTGATGAAAGGCCACTCGAGATGAGTAAAATAAAGAGCAAGGAGTCCTTACACATTCTCCATGACACACATGTTTTAGTGTCACAATATTGCTGGAGAGATGCTTCATTGGAAGTTTCATATTTCCTTGATGCCATGGAGAAGATTCAAAGAGTAATGTCCACAATCCAAGGTAATTTTTTTAGATATGTTTTTTGACAGAGATTATTTGCATGGGCTTGTTCATATGTTACATGGAGCATCCTTGAAGGATGATGAAGAGATCTACAAGCTAAATGATGAATTATTGGCCATCGAAGATTCTTTGAGAAGAACTCAAAGTGCCCTCCAAGAATATTAGATGGAGATAGAGCAACTTCACCAAAACTTGCAAAGATCACTCATTCCAACCAGACAGTCTCTTATGGTTGGTTGTACTCAGATTTCTATGGAGGAAACTCATGAGATGGTGGTTCATGAGGTGAATGATGACATACATGTGCTTGAGGAGATTTGGAATGAAGATGATGGGTTTCAATCACATACAGTTCCCTAGAGTGAAACTGAGCTTCTTCCTAGAGTGAGTCATTCCTCCATTGAGGAATCATAAGAGAACATGTTTGATGGACCAACCTTTGATGGAGTTGATGCATCCATTATCTTGATGGATGAGGTTTGAAAAGATAATATTTTTGTCCATGATCTTACATCAGACCCTTCTACTTCTTCCATGACATTTGAGGATGAAGTTTGGGTCAAGAATTTATTTTTGATGGTGCCTGAAGAGGAGCAGAAGGATACCACATTTGCTCTAGCTAATTTAATGATGGAACGAGTTCCTACCTAGTAGTTGTAGAGGCATCTCATGCCTATATTTGATTCCACCTCACATAAAGGTGCAAATGGTTCCCATTTTAATTCATTGAGGGGGATATACTGTGATTGCATGCATACTTTGACCAGTAGTAGAGAATTGGGAGTCTTCACATGGGGAAGCACCATGCTTTCCATTTGAACCATTGGGTTGGAGTGTCTCTTCTATTCCTATTTCGACAAGAAGATACATGAGTGATATTCTTGCTTTCATCTATGGAGGATTCTTTGACACATTCTACACTTCTTGTAAGAAGAATGGGAACCCATGGAATTTTTATGATGCCTACCCTTTTGATGATTGGACATGGGACTTCCACCCTTGTCATTTGAAAAAAATTGCTTTGATCTTTGGTGCTTGTGTGCATTGGGAACATGAAGTACAATATGATTTGCATGTGCTTGGAAAGTTTGGAGTTAAGCAAGATGGAGGCCAAGCACCTATTCATTTCTAGAGATATTATGATTTTCCTCATGGAGGAAGTTTCAAAGTTTTGGAGGAGGCACATGATTTCATTTTGGTTGATCCAACCCCGATATTGATGGATAATCGTTTCCAAGAGTTGGTTCACTTTCCTTCACCCTACATGCATATGGAAACCAACACACATAGGGATGATTGGGTAAAGGGATTCTTTCTTTTGGTGCCACATGAGGAGAAGGAGGCTCCCACACTCTTACTTGATGATTTGATGGTTAGACCTTGGGGTTTGACAAGCACACCAGTCCCTGACTGGTTTGATGAGCATCATCTATGGATGCTATGTCATGCTTTGAAGACATGGGATTGTCACCTATGTCAATTGGATAGCAGTGATGTGAGGCTCTGTGTTGGTTTGCACATGGAACATAAGGAGTTTCATACTTGGTTGGACGGACTCACAAAAGTTCGGTTTTGGATTGGAAGTGATGAAATTCTGGTATGGTGGAGTGAGCTAGACATATTCCATGATGATGTATTCCTCATGTTGATCCTGATGTTTGGAAGGATGTAGCTGAGACAGTGGGACCCTGGAATTATTTGGAATGACAGTTTTCCACAAGTAAAAGTGCCACTCGGAGACATGCAGCACAAACAGTGGGATCTGAGCATTATTCTCAGTTTTCTTAGTTGGGTTGAATTTTTTTTTAAAAAGAGTTAGTCATTGGGAGAATGACTATAATCAGAGTGTTGTAGCAGAAACATGGTGGAATTTTGATTGGAGTTGGAGTGGTTTCTTGCTTGAGGACAAGTAATCTTGGGAGGGGAGGACTGTCATGTCCCCAATTTTCCAGCACCAAGGGGGAGCTAAGAATCCACCAAACCCCCATGGATCCTATTGAGGACCAATGAATTAATTAATAAAAGGGGGGGATAAAATTATCCTAGGCAATTATTAACTAGAAATAATTTAGACTATAGTTGTTTTTAATTAAATTGAAAGAGATGTAATTATTATTTTTGTATTTTAATTATTAATTAAATGTGCTAATGAATTGGACAAGGGCACATAAGGAGACAAAGATAGCTCAATGAGTTTTAAACCAAAGAGGAAAGTGAAATAAAAACAGAGCAAAGAAAAAATGAAGAAAATTGGAGGAAAGTAGCACAAAGCAAGGTGCCAAGCAAAAAAGAAGGAAACTGACAAAAGCAGTGCATAAAGTAGACAAGGAGGAAAATTATAAACTTCTAGAAATATAAGGAGGGCATAGTTTCCAAAAGGAACAAAAGCTATCCAAGTTTCAAAAGGAATGAAACATCCATAAAAGCTAGAGGGCACAATTTCCAAAAGAGAGCAAAAGCTAGTCAGTGGAAAAGCAAGAAAGTGCCAACTTAGTCAAGGAAGGAACATTGGATGAGGATGATGTCGTTCATTAGCAAATTTGAATTTATAAAAAAGTAATATCACTTATAAAAGGATGAGGGCACACCAAATTCACATCTTTTGATAGTTTATTGTTTGTATGTGAGTAAGCTCAACCTTCTCTAGGCTTTGGTGATGAACCCTTAGCCACCTGTCAGAGATGTCCCCCATAGTTCCTATTCAAGTATTCTGCACATGATGCTGTGCATCCATTGATACCAATTTCCATATCTGATCCATACTTTTCATGTGAATATCCATCCTTCATAAGTTGATGCAAACATCCAGATGATTTGAGGTGGTTCTGTAGAGTTTCACTATGAGAGAGTAATAAGTTGGAGAGATTGCAAGAAGATACAGAAGAACATTGCACATCCCATGAGAGGCCATCATCCCATGTTCATACTGCAAATATGATACACTGACTACATCTCCTCTTCTTACTCCTTTCTGTAACCTCCTTCTTCTATCTTTGTAAAAATTCAAGAAAAGTGACTATTTATGATGTACGAGTCTATGTCATCTTAATTATTAGTTTAATGAGCACAATTATCATTTTCTGATTCTGTATATTTCATATTAGAGCTACATTAAATATCATAAGAGGATTTAGAGAGCCTCCTTTGGATGTTTGAGCCCATATGTTTCAAGACTATCTCATTATACATTTCCAATTGACTAGTTCTCTAGGATTTGTAATATATGGAGCTCTGAGTAATTATTTTCCTTTATGAAAGTTGATGTAGGTTTTAATTCACCTTTAGAATACATACCAACTCACAAATCAAAGATCATGATCCTTTATGATTGTTTGTATTCATATTTCTGAAGACTAGCTCATTGAGCATTTTTAATTGACTAATTTTGCAGTAGTTTTAATTAAGAGTTATCTGAATGTTCAATTTCGGTTTTATCAGTCATATGATATTCTTGAGAACTTTATGAATACCATCCAAGGCTCTCCCTTAGAATTTGTATCCCTCTTATCCTATTTAGGAGAGCTTGGAAACAATCTAGTTGAGCAATCCATCCTAGCCCCTTTTCTCCCTTTGCCCCTACACACTGCCATAACCTCCCAAAACCTATGTAATACTTGTCCAACAGTATATTAGGGGGTTAATCACCTGTTATCCATCTCTATTTGATTTCAAGTGTAAGTGAAAGAGTTAGTAGGCATATGTTGGTGTGCCTAGGAAGCCTTAGAGTAGACTTCATCCTGAATGATGTTCGAAACATAAATGGCCCTAGTACATTGTGCTTATAACTCTGAAGTTGGCCTTGATGATAATTTTATTTCTACTGGAAAATACCCAGTACATTTTGCAGATTTGAAAGTGTCCATTAGTCAAGCTTTGGGCGGGTTAATTAGTGGCATAGCCTAGTTCCTTATTCACTAGTTTTGAGAACTAGTTACTGCTTGCAAAATTTCTGATTTGAAGTTTGAATTTTGAGATAATATGATCTGATATCAGATCAGGGATATTACATTGATCTCGTCCTCTGGCTTATTGAAAAGTGATCCTTTTGATATCCTTGAAGAATATGGATCAAATGTACCTTCCTTTGAAGTCGATGTAACAACCAACCCTTGTTCCTAAGTCTACTGGTAGTAAGTCTACATCAAATGAATATGTCAACATACATGCACAACTTCTTCAAACCAACCAACCTAGTTCATAGATGACTTGTTTACTTTGATTGAATGTTAATATTATTGAAGCCGTTGAACCTCATATTGGTGATGTCAGTATTAGTCAGCAAACCCACAGTGAGGAAAAACATGGAAGTGTTTACTTGATGGCTCGTGTTCTCAAAACTTGTGATCCTGACAACGATATTAATGCTCAAGGAATATCTCAATGGGAGAATTCTATTCATGCTGAAATTGATTCCTTATTTAAAATTCAGACTTGGGATTTAGTTCCCCGACCACATGGAAAGAATGTTGTGAAGTGTTGATGGGTCTATAAAACCAAGTTTACCTCAGAAGGTGTTTTTTAATGCCACAATGCTCATCTAGTATCCAAGGGATTCTCTCAACAACAAGGTATCCACTACACTAAAACCTTTACCCCTATTGCAAAGATGAACTCTATTCAATTGATTCTTTCACTTGCTACTCAATTTGGATAGGAAATTCATCAAATGGTTTTGAAAAGTGCATTTCTTCATGGATATTTTTCTAAAGAATTATACATGGATAAACTTACTAGTTTTTTGAAGGGTTCCATTCTTATTTATTGACTGAATAAATCATTCTATGGCTTGAAGTAAACCCCACGTGCTTGATATGAGAAGATTGATAATTTTTTCACCAATCTTGGATTCAAAAATTGTGAATATGACTACCGTATATATGTATTACATGCTTATGGTGGTACTTTGATAATTGTATTGTATGTTAATGATTTAGTCATAATTGGAAACAATGTTGACTTAATTTTGAATTTGAAGAAACAACTTGTAGATACCTTTGAAATGACTGACCTTGGTCTTCTGCATTTATTTTTGGGTATCCAAGTGTTTCAAATGAAGGATGGTATATTTCCTTCTCAAACCAAATATGGTTTGCATCTTTTGAAATGATTCAAAATGGCCGACTATAAGTCTTGTGGTACACTTTTTAGTTGGGCATGAAATTGTCTAATGACTGTGACTCTCCCTGAGTTGATGCCACTCTTTATAGACTATTGGTTTCTATTTTGATTTACTTAACTCACATTTAGCCTGGCATATCCTTTTTCGTTAGTGTGGTTTCTTGGTTCCTGCAGGATACCAAAGAAAACCACTAGAAAGATGAAAAGTGAATTGTTCAGTACTTTAAGGGTACTATCAATTTGGAATCAAATATTGTCATGGTTCGGATCCACTGGTCAATTTTACTAATTTTGATTGGGTTAGCGATATTGACAATAGAAATCCCATTTCTAGATATGTGTTTTGACTTAGTTCTAGACCCTTTGTATAGTCATGTAAGAAACAGAAGGTTGTCTCTCTTTCAACTATATAACATGGGTACTGTGGCGCTGATAATGAAAGTACATAGGAGTTTTGGATTTCTCAGAATTTGGAGGAGCTTGGTTTTCCTATTTAGGCCTTGATTGTTATCTACGTGACAATCAATGTGAAATTCAAGATGTCGATAATCCTACTGTGCACAATAAAATGAAACATGTTTAAATTCATGTCCACTAATTGAGATGGTTGATACAAGACAATGTTGTCACTCTTGTTTATTGCAAGACAGATGATCAGGTTGCTGATATATTTCTGAATCCTTTATCAGAAGCTAATTTTGTTAAACTTTGGGCTATGCTTTGGATTTAGATAGCTGTAATTATGGGGGGGGTTTCAAAGAACATAATTCCACCTCTTGAATCTCCAAAGTGTTATGTTGACTGGGGGGTGTTGGAACCGAAGTTCATGTAGGTTTATCACACATTTGGATGTTCTAGAGATAGTTAATAGAAATTAAACAGTTGATTAGTAGAGAAGTCGTCTGTAAGCTCAAATGAGCAACTGATTGATTGATTGAATAGATGGTCAATGAGGTAGTCGTTTGGATGGTTGACTCGACTAGAAAAACTATCTAATCAACATAATGATGTGGTCTTTCAGGAAATGGTTAGGACTAGTGACCCTTATTTATGGACCAGGTCTCCATCAATTCAAGAAATTTTGTTAGATATGGAGACTATAAAAGAACAACCTTATGGTTTGTACTAACATAACGATGAATATTTGCTATTTAAGAGATGATGCATTGTGATTAAGTGTTGTAAATGGTGTCTATTGACACCAACTCTGTTCTTAGAATTTTTATTATGCTTTTTGTTGTTCTTATGTAATATGAGTTTTTCAAACGGTATTTCCCAAACACTCACAAACCTAATACATGCATTCAATGTCTCATATAAGGGAAATGGCACCAATTGGGTGATTCCTAAGGTTGACACTTGGTGATAGAGGATTTAATATCCCATATTTCCCATCTCCTCTTCCCCTTTAGTGGAATCATAACCCCTCTAGTGCTCTTTACACAAAAACGAAAATTTTAGGGGCTAAATTTTGACCCTTTTTTCCAAAAAGAAATTTGCCAATTTCCATTTTCTTCTCAATTTATTTTCCCAAATTCCACGAGATATATATTTTTACTCTAAAAATCGCTAAAATTGTCCAAAAACTATATAAAATCCTTATAAATTTGAATATTTTTACAAAAATACCACCCAACATTTTATGGTTGGAAATTGAAGAATTAGTAAGATTCTGCAAGATTTCTACACTTTAATAAAATTATGTATCCTTAAAATTTTTGTTGTTACACAATCATCTTGGACCATAAATATTGTTTTGCAGCATAATATTTGCCTAGATTTTACATCATCATGACAAGCCAACCACATGGTCCATATAGATATATTTATATCATATACGCCTAGCCATTCACTAGTCAGGCCTTGGCCTTGAGCTCTGCACTAGGAATTGATACTAGCACATTTACATCATTTTACATAATCTAATTCAATACATTACATGGGTCGAACTAGGAGTATTATAGGAGATTTGCAAAGCTTTTTAAGCAAGAAATTCTGGCCCCTCAAAAGAATTAGATTGTTTCCTTTAATTATACATTATTTCAAAATAAATACATACATTTCAAAATAAATTTGACTAGATTTTTTTCTCAAATAAATTTGATTATTAGATATAGATTTTCCAAACAAATAAAATTGATTAGATATATATTTAAAAAAAATGGTATAGATTCAATAATTTTGTAGAAATAATAATAAATATTTAAGAATGTGAACATTATACGATGGAAATTTGAAGTGTTTAATCACTTGATTTTGATTGAATTTTAATGACAAAAATTAAAAATGCATTTTATATCATGCCCAGACTTACCTTCACAATTTATTAAAGTAAATATTGAAAATGGAAAATCTAGGAGACAATGTTCCTAGAGATATTTTTAGATAATAAATGATTAGGGAAATTAAAAGTTTTTTAAACTAAGTGAAATAGCTGCAAATATAAAAATATTGTTTAATTAATAAGTAAAATTAAAGATTTTATTTTAAAAACCACTGATAGAAACTGCCCTAGTATTTGAATATCTCAAGGATTTTGATAAGAAAGGTTTAAGATGTACAATAATATAGTTTTTGGTTAAATTGATGATAAAGTTCTTGTGTTTTGATATAAATTTAAAGTTGGGAAAGTTCATAATTGTAAAAATAAATTATGTTAATTTTTAATAAAATAAAAATCTACATAAAGTAAAGCATACTTCTAATAAAATAAAATCTAAATAAAAACTTATATAAATTAAAACCCATTTCTAATAAAATAAAATCTGCGTTAAAAATCAATTTATAGTAAAAAGCATACTTCTAATAAAATAAAATCTAAATAAAAACTTATATAAATTAAAACCCATTTCTAATAAAATAAAATCTGCGTTAAAAATCAATTTATAGTAAAAATTTGTTGTAAAAACTTAACAACCATGAAGAATCTCCTAGAATCTGGAATTTATGAAGATCCACCTCCTAGAAAATAACACTGAATAACACCAAGAGCATGTGTGCATTGATCTCTTCTCATAGCTAGTAGCTGAAATGCATTAGAGTTATTTTTTCACGACAATTTGTGTGCATTATAAATCCTAGTAGCCTCAATATGCAAATGTGGACTGGCATAGCCCTTATATTAAATTTGGGTTTTTGGGCACTATATTGAAATTTTCATGCCAAATGTTGGACATGGTTATCATCACCAAGCAAAAGTAATGATGGGTCTTCGAGGAAGCTTTTAGAATTCATAAAAGAGCTCAATGGATGGATGAGCCAACCGCACTAGAGGCCAACATTTTCAAAGATTTTGGTAAAATTGACTAGATTGGTTCAACAAAATTAATACAATAGTGATTAATACCAGAAACATCTAAAAAAATCAATATTAATATATATTTTAAAAATAATTTTATTTACTTCTTTTAAATTTTAAGTTTTGACATTTATAAATTTTTATAAACTATAAAATGAAAGACATGAAAAAGATATTACTCTTGTCATCTAAAAAATACACAACCATCATCAAATTTGTGCAATGTGTCATTAAGTTAGGGTGGCAACAACCATTAAATTTGAGGACATAACGTACTGAAAAATGAGGGTTATGTTTGACGATTTGGACGGAGGATGAAACAACATGGCTTTAATATGAAATGGAGTCTACATTAATATGATTATAAATTATTGATTTAATTTAACACTACCAGTCATAACCATGGAAAAATAGTTCATGTTAGGTTAAATTTTTTTTTAAATTTGATAAATTAAAAGATATATTTTTATTTTCATACAATTTAGATTAATAAAAAAATCGAATATTTAACCATACCTTACCAATCAAATGAATTGATACAAAAGAAAAGAGAGTTTTGTGATTTTTGACTAAGAAACATCACTATAACCTCTGCATTGTAGGGACTAAAATAAGTTTTAGTAATTCAAAATATTTTTATCTATTTTTAAAATAATCATATTAATAAACAAATTTACCTCAACTTTATACATCATAAAACATATAAATAATTTAATCATAATAAAAAAAAATTCACATCAAACATATTAATAAAACAATCATTCTAATAAACAAATTTACGTGAACTTTGTACAACCTAAAACATATATGAAGCTAATCACTGTGAAGCACCATTGAATTTAATCAAAAGAACCATTCTCGAGACCATTTTTCATAACCAAACGTATCCCAGAAGTGCTCTCCTTTCAATGAATAGATTTGAAAATGCTCTCCTTCATTGTCCTTAATTTTTCATAGTTGACAATACAAAGCACGACAGATAAAACTATAAAAATGATAATGTATTCAAAATACATAATTTGGTAAGTGAAAAAATATGCAAAATAAAGGAAAAATTCAAATATGTTGAAGACGCCCCCTACTCCCAATGGTGTGAAATATACACCGTTCAACATCATATCTCCTTTTGATGTCCAGTTTCAATCCTTCCATTCGCTCTCGTCCTTGCTTATTCCTCATGACCATATCACTGGATATGCACTCAGTAGTCGGTGTGCCTCCCTAGCTACCAATACTAAGAAGCAATGTTGCCACATATTTGAAAAATAATGACATCACTTATTTGAGATCAATCCAGTTAAAATTAAATAATTCTTTGATTGGCCTTTAAGCCATTTGAGGTGCCCATGTTCATCGGCATATCATGTGATCTGTTTCTTTGTTGACTAGTCTTTGGAATTGAACTTTTGTGTTTAACTAGAAGCCTATAAGGCAATTTTTCCTCGGAACAACTCCCCTCAAGATTTATGTTCTATGTAGGTATCTGTCGAGCTCTAATTTTTGGTGATAGTGCCATGGGAAATTGGATTCCCTTGACACTTTGAATCAGTCAACAAATCCATATGATTAACTTCCTTTTTAGCCCCTTTTTTTGCTTCCATCGACTATTTTAATGTTTTTTTCTTCACATTTTTGAAAAAGTCGGCCCTATTTATCAGGATGATACTATTTTTGGTGTTTTTTGCGCTGATCAAAACAAGTAGGCACTAACTTAGGTGCTAAATAGCACCTAATTTAATGACTAATTTAGCACCCAAGTTAACGACAAATTAGCGCCCAATTTGTTATGGAGAAAAACTTCCTATGGCTTAGGGTAGAACCACAACAGATAGAGTGACACTAGAAACCAACTCAATTATCAAGTATGTTATATAAATATGAAATGACAACAACAAAAAGAGAAAACTCTTACCTCAACCAAATGTTCAAAGAAGACCACCATTGAGCTCACACTTCAATGCTCCTTACCTACAACCTGTCCTCAACAACTAAGATATACGAGCATATAATATATATACAAATTGTTAGCATGTAAACTAGCATAGTCCATTAACATATTAAAAAAATATACCCAATGAGAATAATATAAACATGTGTAACATGAATTGGATGAGAAAAGAGTATTTCTATTAATGTAATGAACATAAGTACATAGTAAAAACCTTATGTCGACAACTCGTCAGAACTGAGAAACTAAGTTCCTCCACCTAGGCCTCCACCACCTCAATCCTCCATGGAAAGGAAAGCTCACAAGTTCAACGAGTAATTGGGTTCATCCTTCACAAGATAGGGAAGAGATTGGGAGATGAAAATAAAATATTTCACTCTAACAAGGACAAAGGGATGCAGACTCAAGGAAATGGAAATGGGGTAAAATTCCTCCAAATTTTTCTTTCTCTCTAATTTCTTCTCCCTCAAATGCTCCACAATGGATCAATATATAACCCTCGAAGGAGGTGGAGGGTTTAATTAGAGCATTTTCTAGCATATACAAGGCCAAGGATCAAAATGGTCGTTACTTCGGAAGTAAAACCCGAAATATTTTCAATTTTGAGCATGAAACTTGATGTATGTGGGTTGTAATGGATCAATCTATGTATATGCGTGGTGAAATCATGAGGAATTCAGCGAATGTTTGTGTATTGTATGGATTTGTGTGATTATGAAAAGTTATTGGTGGTGATGCAAGTAAGTTTTTTTGGTTATCTTTATGAAATGTTGAAAGCATTGTTTGGTGCATGTTGTAGTTTTTTCTTGGTAAGATGTTTTTTATTGTCTATGATGAAGATTAATAAGACTAAAATACATTTATCATACAATTCATGATGAAAACTACAATTCATAGAATTCAAACAAAGTGAATGAAGACTAAAATACAATTCATAAGGAAAAAATGTCACCATACCTCAAGGATTTCTCTTTGCTTGCAATGTAGAATGGTCTTTTGATGTGTCCACTAGATGTAAGTAGAGTTCAAGTGTGCCCAAGCAACATGAGAATTCAATCCAAAGATCCAAATACATTGCAACTGGTGTGTGTATTCAATCCAAATTTCCAAATAAACTCCAAGAGGTGTGTGATCTCAATCCAAAATGAAAAATATTGTCGAGTTGTGTGTGTTTCAAATACATATTGTGGGAATTGAGCGAAAAAAATGCGGGAGAAGAGCTCGGGTCATTTGGAAATTTTCATGTTCAGCAGGGGCGTGCACGCGCCAGAGGCATGCATGCACTACTAACGCGCATGTGTGCTAGTCTATAATGTTTCTTTGTTCGGTGGGTAACGTTTAAGCACATTTGTTGCTAAGTAAATCCCTATTTGTCTGTTTATTCCTAGAGCCCCTCCCCCCTAAACTTCTGTAAGTCCTCAACTAAACCATATTCCCCAAGTGCTTAGGTGCTTATGGGTTTTGGGATTTAGGGCTTGTGGGTTAGGGGGTTTAGGTGTTTGGGGTTAACTAGGATTTAAGGGTTAGGGTATAGAATTTGGGGAAATAATTTATTATCTAGTAGTTAGATTCCATTTGACAATGGAAGTATGGTTAGAAGTGAGAAATCTACTAGGATATGAAAGATAGTGGAATGAAATCACTCAATATATATTTCAAAAAATGGATGGATGATGTCTCGATTCAAGAGTTCATAAACTTACCTTTACTTGTTATGTGGGTAATTTGTATGTCTACAATTGAAGTCATATTTCAATATGAGTCTCTTTCATAAATTCAAATATATTTTAGAATTCAATATAAGCTTTGATAGTTTATGAGATCAGTAGAAAAAAAATCCTCCAATGTATCAAGGACTTATGGAATTTGAAGAATCTTATGCTCAGGGTTAACTCAATGGGGCTTCTTAGGGAAAATCGAGTAATTGTGAATCCCCAAGCACCAATATTATATCTAGCTCATTCACATATTTTTGTTCTTAATGGACTTGGGATCATATGGGACCAACAATTGGGTAGAATTACAAGCATTGGATCTTATTACAAATCATGGGATATTTAGTTTCATGTATAGAGAATCACTTGGCCTATGTTTCATACAAACATATAGACCATGAGATAAATTCCATGATAGATGCATAATCAAAATAAGCAATTACAAAACAATTGGGTTTTCTAAATTTTTCAGGAGTACTTGAAGATGGTGCATCCACAACACATTTTATATGAAGGTGGGATTTTGGGGTTTTGGGATTTAGGGCTTGTGGGTTAGGGGGTTTAGGTATTTGGGGTTACTTAGGATTTAAACATGTTTAAAAACTAGTGTCATGCATACCTAGTGCACAAAATTTTTGAATGCTGCCGATATCCCCATTTGAAGGCCATAAATACCCTCAAGAAGTCATATATGGTGGTTCAAGGAATCATTCCAAGACCATAATCCCTATAGTGGTATTTATAATAGCCTAATACCCGATATTACTTCACCAACGATAGTTAACACCCAAGAACCCATCCTTGGTGCTCAAAAACCAATAATGGTACCCATATCCAACCTTAAAGGTCAATGATACACTCAAGAGACGGTGTTTGGTGGTTCCCGGTGACATTCTTAGTACTAGATTCCTGGAAGCTTCTTTTAGGGCCTACTAAGGACTAGGTTCCTACCTCATACCATGTTTATGCTACCATGAACAAATCCTTGTACTAAAAACCTTCTAATGGAGCCCATACCCCTCTTAGAGGCCATAGATCCCACCAAAGGATTGAACACTTGGATACTGTGTATTGAAAAACTCCTAATGGCACCAATATACCCACTTCAATTCCATGGATACCTTGGAAAGGATCTCTGTGATGGCCCAATGTGTTGTTCATGGATTTAGATGTATATTTACTTCCTTTGGGACCTAAGGCCCAAGTTTAATCCCTTGACCGTGATTAAAACCCTAGTGCCAAGCATACCTAGTGCAAACAAATTTTGAATGCTTCCCATATCCCCATTTGAAGGCCATAAATACGCTCAATAAGTCATTTATGGTGGTTCAAGGAATCATTCCAAGACCATGATCCCTATAGTGGTATTTATAAGATCCTAATGCCGAAGCTTCCTTCACCAACCATGGTTAACACCTGGGCACCCATCCCTCATGCTCACAAACTAATAATGGTACCCATATCCACCCTCAAAGTTCAAGGATACACTTAAGAGATGGCATGTGGTGGTTCCTGGTGACATTCTTAGTCCTAGATGCATGAAAGCTTCCTTTAGGGCATACTAAGGCCTATGTTCCTACCCCCTACCATGTCTATGATGTCATTAACCAATTGTAGTACTAAAGACCTTCTAACAGAAACCATACCCCCTCTCATAGGCTATAGATCCCACCAAAGGCTTCAACACCTAAATAATATGTATTGAAAACCTCCTTGTGGCACCAATATACCCACTTCAATTCCATGGATACCTTGGAAAGGTCCTTTTTGATGGCTCAATGTGTCATTCATGGATTTAGATGTATCTTTACTTCCTTTGGGACATAAGGCCCAAGTTTACTCCCTTGACCGTGTTTAAAACCCCAGTACCATGAATACCTAGTGCAAATTTTTTTGAATGATTCCCATATCCCCATTTGAAGGCCGTAAATACCCTCAAGAATTCATCTGTGGTGGTTCAAGGAATCATTCCAGGACCATGAGCCCTATAGTGGTATTTGTAAGAGCCTAATTCCTAAGCTTCCTTCACCAACCATGGTTAACACTCGGGCAACCATCCCTAGTGCTTAGAAACTGATAATGGTACCCATATCCACCCTCAAAGGTCAAGGATACACTCAAGAGATGGTGTGTGGTGGTTCCTAGTGACATTCTTCGTACTGAATGTCTCGAAGCTTCTTTTAGGGCCTACTAAGACCTATGTTTGTAACCCCTACCATGTCTATGCTACCATGAACCAATCCTAGTACTAAAAGCCTTCAAATGGATCCCATACCTGCTCTTGGAGGCCATAGACCCCACCAAAGTCTTGAACACTTGGATACTGGGTATTGAAAACCTCCTAGTGACATCGATATACCCACTTCAAGTCGATGTATACCTTGGAAAGGTCCTCTATGATGGCTCAATGTGTTGTTCATGGATTTAGATGTATCTTTACTTCCTTTCGGAACTAAGGTCCAATTTTACTCCCTTAACCATGTTTAAAACCTAGTACCATGCATACCTAGTGCAAAAAAATATTGAATGCTTCCCATATTCCCGTTTGAAGGCCATAAATAACCTCAAGAATTCATCTATGGTGGTTCACAGAATCATTCCAAGACCATGATACCTATACTGGTATTTATAAGAGCCTAATGCCTGAGCTTCCTTCACCAACTATGGTTAACACCTAGGAACCCATCCCTAGTTCTCACAAACTAATAATGGTACCCATATCCACCCTCAAAGGTCAAGTATACACTCAAGAGATGGTGTGTGGTGGTTCCTGGTGATAGTCTTATTCCTAGATTCCTGGAATATTCTTTTAGGGCCTACTAAGGCCTAGGTTCCTACCCCCTACCATGTCTATGCTACCATGACCCAATCCTAGTACTAAAAACCTTCTAGTTGATCCCATACCCCCTCTCAGAGGTCATATATTCCATAGAAAGGTCTTGTTTGGTGCTTTAATGCCTTGTCCATGTCCCTTGTAGGGTATTTTTTAAGGATTCTAATATTATACTTAAGTATAGTATCATAGGAAATTATTTTGGATTGAAAAAAACATGTATATAGATAGGTAGGTGAATAGTAAATATAAAACATACAATTTACTACTGAAATGTGTAAATTTTAGCAAATATTATGATAAAAAAACATATTTTATGTAAATATAGGCGATATTAGAGGCTAAAAATGACCAAATAGCGAATTTATTTTTTGAAAAAAATACCCAAAAATAGCCAATTGGCGAAATTTCGCCCCTAAAAATTACCCTGATCCCTTGACCCCTAAAAGACACCTTTAGGGCATACGGCCCAAGTTTCATCCACTGGTCATGGTCAAGGATCCATAATCTATACCAAGTGCTCAAAACCTCCCTATGGTTCCCATATCCCAACTTAAAGGTAGATGATACTCTCAAGAAACCATTGGTGGTGGTCTAATGCATTATTCTTCGAGTTAGATGCCTAGGAGTATAATTTAAGTCACAAGGGTTGCGTTTCCCCCCTTAAAATGTGCATGGTTCCATGACCCATCCTTGGTGCTAAAAACCTTCTAATAGTGCCCGTATTTCAAGTGAAAGATAAATATTCCATAAATAACTCATGTTTGGTGGTTTTGAGGCCTTGTTGATGGATTTTGAGCCCTAGGGGATTCTTTTTGGGCCTAGTGATTGATTTTCATTGTCTAACGTTGATCCAAACCTTGAGATCATTTCCTAGTTCACCAAAAAGACTAATGGTGCTAATATGCAAACTCAAAGGTGAATATTTCTCTTGGGAGGTCATGTCTGTAGGTTCACGGCATTGTTTTTGGCTTTGGATGCACAAAATTATCCTTTAGGGACTAATGCTTAGTTTTCCTCCCATCACCTTCTTGAGGGCCCCGTGACTCATACCTTTTTCCAAGAAACTCATAATGGTGCCCATATCCCCTCGGGAGGTCATTTTTAAGGTTTGAGGCATCGATCTTGAGCCTAAATTTCTATCATCTTCATTAGGGAATAAGGCATGAATTTTCTCCCTCAACCATGTCTAAGACCCTCATACCTATACCTAGTGATCATGCATTCCTAATATCATTATTATTTCTACGCATAGCGAAGGATATGCTTGAGAAGTCATGTGTAGTGGACTAAGGCGTTGTTCTTGAACTTGGATTATTACATTCTTATTTTAGGGATTAAATCCAAGGTTCCATCCCTCAACCATGTATATTTCCCAAACACCCATACCTAGAATCCAAAACATTAGAATGGCCACACCCATATTCATACTTGGAATCAAGGATAGGCTTGGGAAATCCTATGTCATGAATTTAGGTGTTATTCATGGAAACAAATGACTAAATCTCCTAACCCTTGTGGTTATGGAGAGAGGGGGTGAGGGAGGGAGGAGGGATTTGGTAAAGTGGAAGAGAGAGGGGGGATTGGGTGTATAGGAAGAGAGTGGGGGGGGGGGGGGGTTTAGGGAAAGATGGAAAAAAATGAGGGTATAAAACAATGAGTGCGTGCTAGTACGCATGCGCGCTAGTACGTGTGCGCGTATTTTTGTGTACGTGCGTTTAAATTAATTTATTTTTTGGCACCCTTGTAGGTTTGGTACTAGGTTCGGATTCCAAAACCTTGAGGCTCAGACTGAGTTATAGAAAAACACACCAATTTCTATAACTTCATTTTTTTCATCCTTCGTTCCGCATATGCTCCAATTTTGCACTATTGATGAAACTGTACACACTTGTCGAGCTCTGTGTGTAGATTCTAACTATATATTTTTTGAATAAATATGTTATTGTTTTCTATTTTTAATTGCACTCATGTCAATTTGTATAATACATAAGTCGTTTATTTTGGCTATAACTTTTGAGGGGCTTACCTATTTCGAAAACAAAAAAGAACCTGCACAAGAGTACAAGAATACCTACAAACTAAAAATTAAAATTGATTGATTATGTTAAGACCATGATAGGGTGGACCAACACTCGGCCATGTCATTTTAGGGCTTCACTGACTTTCTTAATTTAAAAAATATATTAAATTAACTTTTAAAATTTTGGAAAAATAGCCTTGCACAAGATCCACCTATTGCCTACGCCTCTACATATTTTTTTACACATAATTTGACAATTTACATAACAAACTGGTGGACCAACGCCAACATATGCATTATGTTTTAGATAAAAAAATAACATACCAATATTAGAATAATGACATTTTGGGGGTGGTTATACCAATTTTCCATAAATAAAAGTTATACAATGTGATATGATTGTCTACATATCATCTTTTTACACCTAATTCTAAAAATATTTGTAGGTACCTCTAATAAATAATTTTAATTCAATCAAATTTATGTTTTTCCAACATACCATTGCAACTAATGCATCATAAGTGGGTATCATTACCTTGCACCAACCCTTAAGGCACTGATTATTATCATTTACCCATTCAATCACTATTTTTCCATCACCAAAAACTTGAAGTGATTTGATTCCTTTCTTTATTGCAAATTTTAATAGGAGTTTAAGAGCACATAACTCTATAAATTTATTTGTACCTTTCACCAATCCTTCTTTGAAACATAGCTTGGAACCCTTATGTAAGAAAATAACTCCTCCTGCTCTAGCTCTGTTTGGATTAATTTGTGTTTCCCCATAAAAATAAGACCATGGTATGTCCTTCTTTGCATTTTCTCCTTCCAGCTGTCTGACTTTTGAAACTCTATCTTCCTGTGGGAAACAATTTAAGATAGCTGCTGCATTTTTTGCACACATTAAGGGAACAATGGTTTTGCCTTATAAAATTATATGATTATGTTCTATCCAAAGTTTCCAATAAATCATGAGAGGAATAATTTTGAAATTGTTGTAATATGGATTCAGAATCCATGATTTCAAACATTCATGAACATAGTTTCCTACCCAATTGAATTTGTATTTCAAAAAAGACTTCGATTTCTTTCCATACCTGAATTGAGAACTTGAATTTGTATTTCAAAAAAGACTTCGATTTCTTTCCATACCTGAATTGAGAACTTGCAAGTAACGATAAGGTGACAATTTTATTCTTCAGCCACATTGCGTAGGGCACATCTTCCCGGTCCTTCCCAACTTCTTCTTTGTAAATGATCCCATGTCAAATCCTTATCACGTAAAAAGAATCACGTAAGAAGTTTTGATTTCGCTGGGCAGTTTAAGTTCCAAATTGACTGCCTACACCAGATAGGATTTGAATAGTCCAATCCCATTAGCAATTCATAACCTTTATTTGGAGTATATCTTCCGTGAGAATCATAAATCCATACCAATTGGTCTGATATTGTAGTTAGGTGAATGTGATTAATAGTAAATCGTTTTACTAAAAAATTCCAGGTTGTAGCCCCATCACCTCTAAAATCCATGGTTTCAGCGCTCTTCCATCATTGATCTGTTAAGGAAGTGTTGCGGTTGTGTGCTAGCTGATTGAGAGTGAACATGCATTTAAATATGAGTTGAAAAAAAATATGGATTGGAAAATTAAACATATTTCCACTTCCCACCCAGGAACATTCTCCCACGCGAACGTTATAACCATCTCTGAATTTCCAAGAAAGTTTGTCTCTAGTCACCCTAAATAAATTTACAGGAGCTTTCCAAATGTTTGAAACATTCTGTATTTGTTTTTGCGGACCTCCAAATCCATTCCAAAATGGTTAATGGATTTATATAATTCTGAATAACAACATATCTCCATAATCTCGTCCCATAAATTAGCCTCCAAATGATTTTTGCAGCAAGTGCTTTTGAAAACACCACTAGACATTTCAAACCCAAGCCACCCTGAATTTGTGGAGTTGTAAGGTTCTTCCACTTTATCTAGTCCATATTTTTTTGATCTGAGGAGACTGACCATAAGAAGTTGAACAAGATTTTCCTAATTGCAATCAATATGCATTTGGGAATCCAAGAGAGAGAGCTCCAATAAACTAGGGTATCTTCAAGGATGGATTTTTCTAAAACTAATCTTCCTACTTTAGACAACCATTTGTGACTCCAATTTGCAATACACTTTTTAGACTTATAAAGCAACCAGTTCCAGTATTTTTTGACATACGACATTGGTTTTAGAAAAAACCCTAAGTACTTCATCTCATTATCCAAAATATGTTCATTAAAAGGAAATAACCTCTTAAAAGTAACCATTTAATATTCTTTTATTCCTTCTCCTATAATGGAATATTTTTTATGATTAATTTGCATACTCGTAGCAAAGAAAAAAAGGTTGAGAATGTTGTCCATATCCTCCAAATATTTACTCGATCCTTCTGAGAAGATTAAAATGTCGTCTACAAAAAAAAAAGTGTGAAAGCCTACAAGTTCCTCCTATAAGAATTCTTTTGAAGTGGCCCTGCCTTTTTTCAATTAATAAGGATTCGTTGAGTCCTTATGCTACCAGAAGAAACAAAATAGGGGATAATGGAAATCCCTGTCTAATTCCTCTACTAGGCATGAAAAAGGAGTATGCTTCACCATTCACCAGGACATTAAAAGAAACCGAATTAATCTTGGCCATTATCCATTTAATGAATGGCACTCCAAAGCCAAACTGTGTTAAAAGATCTCTTAAGTAAGTCCAACTTACTCTATCATAATCCTTCTTTAAGTCAATTTTTATTATAATTGATTTCATCTTCCTTGTTATGATTGTGTGAAGTCCTTCTTGTGCTATGCCCACAACTTCATGTATCTGCATGCTAGGTAAAAACCCAAATTTCTCTTGAGAGATCCCTGCTGCTAAGAAAGGTTTGATCCTTGGACCGATTATCTTTGCAATAATTATAGATGGAGTTACACAATGAAATTGGTCTAAACTAGTCAAAAGTAACAAGGCAGTCTTTCTTTGGAATCAATGCTATAAAGGTTGTATTGAAAGAAACTAGCACATTCCCATTCTTCTTTGAGTCTTCAATACCCATTAGAATATCTATCCCCAAAAATTCAAACACGCCGATAAAATTCTACAATGAGGCCATTTGGCCCACGGATTTTCTCCTTATTTAATCTTTTTAATGTCTCCCCTATATCATTGCTTGAAAATTCCTTCATCAACTGATCGTTATCCTCCTCCTTAACCACACAAGGGATATATTGTTCTACTTTAACTATTTATGCAATGTTTTCATTATCCTTTTTTTAAAGAGAGTTGAAGAACTTTACTCCAGCCTTAGCTTTTTCTTCAAAATTGCTTACTTATTCCCCTTCATCCGAGTTTATTTTCCGAACTGAGTTGATTCCCTTCCTATGATTTGCAAATTGGTGAAATAAATTTGCGTTCTCGTCTCCTTTGGTTATCCAAAGAGCCTTGCTTTTAATTCTCCATTCTTCTTTTTGAATTAACAGTAGTTCCCTTCGCCTTTTTTCCAAATTCAAAATAGTTTCTTTAGAATAATTAGATACAAACCCCATACAATCATCCTCATTCCAATTCCTTAATTTAAGCTCTATATCTTTAAGTTCTTTGTCCTTAAGAGATCTCATTGTAGTAGAACACTCCAGAGAAACTTCCTTTACCTTTTTTAGGTTTTTTAAAAATGAATTGAATCCGACTCCGTACTTGAGGCTTCATGAGGAATCCAGACCAATTTAAGAAGCTTAATAAGATCAGGGTTTTCTTACCAGGTTGGATTAAGTTTAAAGGGTGTTGGTGCAATAAACCCCATATATGCTAGCTCTAGAAATATAGTTCTGTGGTTAGAATCTCCGCCATTACCCACCCATTTCCTAAACCTAAAGGAAGAATCTAAAAGGCCTTCACAAATTAAGAACCTATCAATTCTCTTGGAAATCCTATTTTGGAGGACTCATCTGTTGCTCTAGGTTGGGGTGAATTTTATATGTTCGATATCCAGAAGACCTACCGAATATAAATTTTGTATGAAGAAATCATATAAGCTATCTTTCAAAGATTTTGGACCCCAAATATCACAAAAACCCAACGAAAAATTTAAATCACTCCCCAGAATCAAATATTTATCCTCCATAATATTTTTGGATAGAAGGTCTTCCCAAAAGAGAACATTATCAGAGTAGGGACCATATACATTTACAAAAAGAAAATACTTACCTATAGATAAGGAGGATAAGACAATTCCCAGTACTGAGTCCATAGTTCGAGAATTTTTCAGATTCCAACTCTTTTCCTTCCATCCTGTAATTAATCCTCCACAGCGTCCTTTAACATCCGAGTAGAAAAAATCCCAACCTTCTAAAGATTTTTTTTAGCTCTATAGTTAATCTCCATCCTTTCATCATTGTTTCTTGAAAGAAAAGAATGTCAAGGTGATTGGAATAACTTTTTATTTATAAATGATTTTACCACTACAAATTTTAGATCCTAGTTAATGCGTAAGTAAAGTCATTTGTTGCCAAACTTAATGGATATTTGTTCTATTACTAATCAATGAAGTATTCAGAAAATGTGACTACTCATCTTTTTCATAAATTTTAAAGTATATTTAAAATCCATAGATAAAGTGATGGGGATTCAAATATAGTTAAATAATTCAAATGTGTAGTTATAAAATCTTAGAAGGAAGGGTCTTAAAAAAAATTAAACAATCCAGATTTGATTGCATAAGTGAAATTTACTTGCACATCATAAGAAGAGGAAGCACATTGGCCAAAATTTGGAAGTTTACAACTTGCATTTTGGAGAAAAGCCAGAGAGAGTAAGTTTTTTAGTTGGAGAGAACCAGATCGAACAATATTTGTAGTTTGTATTTGAAATGGAAACTTAATAATCAGGTTCATGGTTCAACTAAGCTGGTAGAATGCATTACAATAAAAATGACATTTCAGTTTCACATTAGCATTATTATTTGTGAAGGATTTAGAAAATATTCAATTTTTAAATAGTGATGCAAAAGCGGAAATAATATGGGGCTATTCATGTGATGCTTAATTTTTTGGTGCAAAATTGGATTTTGTAAAGGATGTTAATTTTGGTGTTAAATGAACACATGGCATTGCATGATGTATGGCGCAAACCACAAAAACAAATTCTAGGTGGATTGAAATTTTGTGACGCAAAACACCAAAATTAAAATTAATGTGTGTGTATATGTCAATATGGTGTAAATCACCACAAAATAACAAATGGTGCAAAACATAAGAAAAACAAAAAAAATGGCATATTTAGCATGTGTGTGTAAACCACCACAAGATAACAAATAGTGCAAATAAAACATAGCAATGCCATATCTTACAAGGTTGTATTTTTAATATATATATAGAGAGAAAGAGAGAGAGAGAGAGAGAGAGAGAGAGAGAGAGAGAGAACACAACTATGTAGAGGTTTATTATGGATCTCATTTAAAGTTTAATGTGAATGACACTTATTATAAAATTAAAAATACAAAATAACAAATATTTTCTCTATGTTATGTAATATAAAAATAAAGATAAAATATTCATTGTAATTATAAATTTTATATAAATTTTATTTTATAATTTTTAAATAAAAACAAAAATATTATTAGTTTATTTTTAAATTCAATTACAAAAAAATATAAATCTGAAATCTTAATTATAATAATAAAATATTATTATTTAAAATATTAATTTTGTTAATAAAATAATATTGATTAAAATTTAATCACACAACATATTATCTTCAAAAAATCATTTACTAAATTGAATTATATAAAATCATAAATATATAAAAAAAAATGATTGCAAGTTCTTTTTTTTTTCTATTAAAAAAACCATCTTCAAAATTAAGTCAAACGATGAATCCTCCAATTTTGAACAATTATCCTCCCAATAAATCTCAATAACCTTGAACAATGGTAAATTCATATGCGAGTGGCCCTTTTTTTATTACAAGAATTCAGATAAAAATGAAGATCATCCACTTTAATTTTTGGCTAATTTTGATATGGTATAGATAGAGAAAAACGATGCCGTATGAACAAAATTTGAAATACTTTTTTGGAAGCATATGTTTACATTGATTCAAACACTAAGCTTATTATTTACATTATTTCATTTATATTTATTAAAAAATTTCATATAACAATGAATTTAAAAAATAAAATAAAAAAAGTTAAAATTAATTGTAAATAAATTAAATTTCAATTGGTTTGGATTCCTTCTCTTCTTTTAAAAAAAATATTCTTCTTCAAACTATAATGAATTTGCTTCCTTATAAGAAAATGCCCCTTCTTTCTATGTCAGTCCACCTACCTCCCGTGCACTTCAAAACATTCCTATATATAGTGTTAGCCTTTCTTGCTCTTGAGAAAAACCAATCCAATATTAAGATGTTGGACTCTTCTTTCTCTTGAGTGCAACCTTCCTTCTTCATGCAAAGAATGAAGAAAATCTGATATTATGATGTTTATAATAAAACATAATAATTAAAAAACATGAATCAGAAGTGCATCTAGGGATATAAAGGGTAGAATCAATATTAAGATGTCTTTTTTTTACCAGGTTTCTTTAGTATATGCATTTGCTTTATTATAATTTATTTAAAAGAATAAATATTAAGATGTAAATATTAAGATGTCTGTTTATTAGAATGTTTCTTTATTATAGGAGTTTGCTTATTATAATTTATTTAAAATTAGTTCGCTTTATTATGGTTTTTTTAAATATTAGTTTTGTTTATTATGATTTTTTTATTTAGTATTTGTATGTATATTAAGTATAATTTTTTAATATTTGTTTTGTGATATTATTTTTAGAATATTCAATATTTATATTAAATAAAGGTTTGTATGATGTTAAGTAGAGTTTAATGTAAGAAGTGATTACATAAAAAGTGGTCAATTATGGTAGAGGAACGTTAGCACAATGGATAACGAATATTTTATGAAGCTACAACTTATTGTTAATGGAATAGTGTTTCATTGTTGTATTTTGTTTTTAGTGAAAAATCAAGTGTTTGTTCACGTCTTTCTTCACTACATAAAATACAATGAAATGTTAAAACACAAAGTCCAATGATAACCTTGGGAGTAATGTGCAATGCTTTAAGGCATTGTTCTTATATTTTGGTGATATTTTGATGAGATTTGTATATGGCCCAAGGCTTGAGTTTCCTCCCCCGACCTTGTCCTTGGCTCTGAGGCCCATACCTAATGCTCAAAACCTCCTTATAATGGCATACATATTTCCACTTAGAGACTAAGGATACCCTGGATATGTCATGTGTGGTTCTTTCAGGTGGAATTCATGACCATGGATGCCCAAATAATCCTTTATAGTCTATAGCCCATTTTTTATCTCTTGACCGTGTGACTTAGGACCCATACCTAGTACTAAAATATCCTAATGGCACACATATCTTGATTTGAGGGAAAAGATACCTTATAGAGTTCATGTGTGATGCTTTAAGGCATTATTCTTGGCCTTGAATAACTAAAAGATTTTTTGAGGGCCTAAGGCATGAACCAACCATCTATAGGACATGAGATCCATAACTAGTTCTCTCCCTAATATCCCCACCCATAGTCGAAGGAAATCGTTAAAAGGTCTTTTGTGGTGGTTAGAGGCATCATGGTTAGCTCTGTATGGATATAATGTTTGTTTAGGTTCTAAGTCTTAGGTTTCCTCCCTTGACAATGTTGAGGCTATCAAACATATCTAATGCTTAACATCTCGTAAAGGTGATGACATCATTTCTATGAGTCCGAGGATATCTTGGGGCGGTCATGTGTATTGATTTCAAGTATATTTCATGTCATTGGATGCCTCAAAGCTTCCTTTAGGGCCTAATGCACAACATTCCTTCCTCAATCTTGTATAGAGCCTCAAAACCCATCACTATTACTCAAAATCATATGATAAAATCAACATATCCACTCATACACTAAATATACTCTCAACAAGCCATGCGCTTTTATTTGATTGATTCACCCTTATTGGACATGGATGCTTACAATAATTATCTAGGGCTCAAGATCCAATTTTCCTCTCTTGACCATGTTCAGGGCAACAAGACCCATACCTATTTTTCAATAAATGATAATGGAACTTAGATCCCCTCTAATATTGAAGGGATGCTCTTAGGAGATCATGTGTGGTGGCTAGAGGCATTTTTCTTAGCCCCAAAATACCTAGAATATTTCTTTAGGGCCGAAGGACAACACCCCCCTCCCAACCATGTCTATAGCCTTGATATCTATACTCAGTCCTAATATTTTCCTAATTGCACAAATAATCCGACTTGGAGGCCAAAGATACCATGGAAAGGTCCATTGTAGTTGTTCAACACATCATTCTTAGCTATAGATTCCTAGAATATTCCTTTAGATCATAAGGCCCAAGCTGCCTTCCTTGACCATGTCTAAGACCCCAAGATTTACACTTGGTGCTCAAAAACTTCTAATGGTGCCCATATTGTCACTAGAAGGCCAAATATACCCTCGAAAGATGATCTTTGTTGGTTGGAGGCATCATTCATGGACATTTTTCCTCGAAAAATGCCTTTAGATCCTGATTACTAAGACTCCTCCATTGAACATGGTTATACCTCAAAAAACTAAACCTAATGCTCAAAATATCCTAATGGCGCTGATATCTCCACTTGGAGGCTACATATACCCTTAGGATATCATGTGTGAAGGTTAAAGGTGAATTTCATGGCCCTACATGCCCATATTCTAAGTCATATGAAAATGATATTCTTATGAGATCAAGTGTGGTGGTTCAAGGTGTTGTTCTTTATGTAGGTTTCCTAAAATATTACTTTAGATCCTAAGGATTAGTTTCCTCTCTCAAACATGTCCAACGCCCCACATCCCATACTTGGTGCTCAAAACCTTCTAATGGTGCTGGATGCCACCACAAAAAGGCCAAATTTCCTACGTAGAGGTCATATGTGGTAGCTCAAGGGATGATTGATGGCTATTGAACTTAAAAAGCTACATTTTAGGCATGACGTCAATGTTTCATTCATTTACCTTAGTTGATGACTTAAGACCTATACATAGTTCTTAGATAATCATACTGGTGCCAATATTCCCATTAGAAGGTGAAGGATCCCTTGATATTGTTTCTATTCAAGGAAACAATCATAGGCCAATGATACCCTAATTGCACTGACTTCTTCTATCATAGGCAAATGATACCCTTAGAAGGTTATGTGTGGTTAGTGGAGGCAATCTTCTTATCCTTGTATGGATACAAGATTCTTTTAGGACCCAAGATTCAATTCTACTCCCATGACCATGTCCAAACCCCCAAGTCCCCAAGAATCAAATACATAGTGCAATGGATACCCCTTCAAAGTCATGTATGGTGCTTTGAGGCATTGTTCATGGCTCTATATTTCTCAATGGTTTCTTTATGACCAAATACATGGTATTTTTCCCTATAATGTCATTCCCAATGCCTTAATACATGTACATGTTTCTCAAAACCACCTAATGGAACCAACATCCTAAATCATAGGTCATTGATACACTTAGGAGGCCATGTGTGGTTGGTGGAGGAAACCTTCTTAGCCCTTGATGGATAGAAGATTTCTTTAGGGCCCAAGGTTATGGTTTCCTCCACTAACCATGCCCAAGGCCCCAAGGCCCCAAGACCTAGATATAGAGCACCATGGATACCCTTTCAAAGTCATGCATTGTGATTTGAGGCATTTCTCATGGACCTAGATTCATCAATGGTTTATTTTGTGCCAAAGGCATGGTATTATTCCCTAGAGAATCATTCCCAATGCTCTGAGACACATACACATTGGTCAAAATGACTGAATGACACTAATATCCTCAAGCATAGGCCAATGATACCCTCAAGAGGCCATGTGTGGTTGATCAAGGAAATCTTATTATCCTTGGATGGTTAGAATATTCATTTAGGTACATAGGTTCAAGTTTCCTCCCTTGAAAAGACTTGTACACATAGTGCTACATATATCCCTGTGAGGTCATGCATGGTGCTTTGAGGCATTTCTCATGGATATGGATACCTCAATGGTTTCTTCAGGGACAAAGGCATGGTTTTATTCCTCGGAACATCATTCCCAAGGCCCTGAGACACATAAATAGTAGGATAGTACTCAAAACCACCTATTGGAACTGACATCCTCAATCATAGGCCTATAATACCCTTAGGAGGCCATGTGTGGTTGTTTCAAGAAACCTTCTTAGGCTAGTTGGAGAGAATCTTCCTTTAGGGCCCGATGTTTACGTTTCCTCCCTTGACCATGTCTAATGTCCCAAGTCCCCAAGGCTTGGATACATAGTACCATGGATACCACTACAAATTTGTGCGTGGTGCATTGAGGATTTTTTCGTGGCTCTATATGCCTCAAAGGTTTCTTTAGGGCAAGATACATGACATTTTTACCTAGAATGTCATTACCAAGGCTTTGAGACATTTCCATAGATATTTCTCAAAACCACCTAAAGGCATCACCATCCTCAATCATAGGCTAATAATACCCTCAAGAGGCAATGTGTGGTTGGTGAAGGAATCCTTCATAGCCCTGGATGGATAGAAGGTTTCTTAAAGGCCCAAGGTTTAGATATCCTCCACTGACAATGTCCAAGTCCCCAACCCCCAAGACATAGATATAGAGCACCATGGATACCCTTGCAAAGTCATGCATTATTATTTGAGGCATCATCATTGGATCTTGGTTCCTCAATGGTTTTTTTATGGCCAAAGGCATGGTATTATTCCCTAGAGCATCACTCCCAAGGCCCCGAGACACATACATATTTCTCAAAACAACAAAATGGTACTAATATCCTCAATCATAGGCCAATGATATGATCAAAGAGGCTAATTGTGGTTGGTGGAGGAAATATTCTTATCCTTGGATGGCTAAAAGATTCATTTAAGGCCATAGGTTCAAGTTTCCTCCCTTGACCATGTCCAAGGTCCCAAGGGCACAAGAATTGGATACATAGTGCCACAATTATCCCTACAAGATCATGCATGGTGCTTTGAGGAATTGTTAATGGATATGGATGCCTCAATGGTTTCTTTAGGGACACAAGCATGGTCTTATTCATTGGAGAGTCATTCTGAAGGCCCTGAGACATGTTAGATAATACTCAAAACCAATTGATGGTAGAAACATCTTGAATCACAGGCTAATGATAGCCTCCGAAGGCCATGTGTGGTTGTTTGAGGAAACCTTTTTAGCCTTAGATGGATAGAATATTCCTTTGGGGATTGAGATTTAGGTCTCCTCCCTTAACCATGTCCAAGGCCCCAAGTCCCCAAGACTTGGATACATAGCACCATGGACACCCCTGCGAAGTCATGTGTGGTGATTTCACATTGATCATGGGTCTAGATGTCTCAATGGTTTCTTTAGGGATAAAGGCATGGCATTCATCCATAGAATATCATTCCCAAGGCCTTGGTACATGTACATACTACTCAAAACCACCTAATGGCACTGACATCTTCAATCATAGGCCAATTATACCCTTAGGAGGTTGTGTGTGGTTAGTGGAGGAAACCTTCTTAGCCTTGGATGTATAGAAGCTTCCTTTAGGGCCCAAGGTTTAGGTCTCCTCCACTAACCATGACGAAGGCCCCAAGGCCACAAGTCCTAGATAGATACTATAATGTATACCCCTATGACGTCGTGAGTGGTTCTTCGAGCCATTTTTTATGGATTTGGATGCCCCAACTATTTGTTTCGGGCCAAATGCATGGTATACTTCCATAGAACATCATTTCCAAGGAATTGAGACACGTCCATTATTCTCAAAACCACCTAATGGCACCAACATCTTCAATCATAAGATAATGATACCCTCAAGAGGCCATGTATGGTTGGTGGAGGAAACCTTCTTAACGATGGATGGATAGAAGATTCCTTTAGGGCTAGAGATTCAAGTCCCTTCCATTGACAATGTCCAAGGCCCTAAGGCCATAGGACATAGATGCATAGCACCATGGATACCACTTCTAAGTCATGCCTGATGCTTTGAAGCATTATTCAAGGATCTAGATTCCTCAATGGTTTCCTTAGGGAAAAATAAATGGGCTTCTTCCCTAGAAATTCATTCCCAAGGCCCTAGGACACATATATAAGGATCCTTCTTTCCTCCTATGAATCAAGTCAAATCCCTGAGACCCATCCCACTATGCAAACACTCTTGATTGTTCCCATATCCAAGTTTTATGCCAACGATCCGCTTTAAAGGGTTTATGTTATGGTTCATGTCCTTGATAATTTCCCATTACCTCAATAACATTATGTTAGGGTATAATTCCCTCAATTTCCTCTCAAAACATTGTCCAAGGACCATATCTACTGCACAAAACCACATATTTCCACCCATATCCCACTTTAAGGACAGTAGTCTCCTATACAATGAGTCATCATTCTTAGCCCAAGATGTTGAAAACCTTCATTTAAGGCCGAAGTCATGTGATTCCTCCCATGACTATGTTTAAGGTTCTAAGAACTTCCATACCTCATGTCACTTATATCAACACTTATATGCCAAGGGTCGCATTGAGAGTTCATGGGTGCATTTCAAAGCTTCCCTTAGGGCCTAAGGCTCAATTTTCATCCTATGAAATTATACAAAACCCTAATACCCATACATACTAGAAAAAACCCATAATGGCATTGATGTCCTCACTTAGAGGTAAAGAATACCCTTAATAGGTCATGTGTAGTGGTTCAAGGTGTTTCTTTTGGTCTTTGATGCCAAAAATAGTTCACCGGGAGCTAACGCCTGGGTTTACTCCTACAAACATGTCAAGGGCCTTAACACCCACATATAGTGCTCAAAAACTCATAGTGACATTTATAACCCCAATATTAGGCCAAGGATTCACTTAAGAGGTCTTATGTGGTGGTTCAAAGTATACTTGTTAATATTATATGCCTAAATGTTTCCTCTAAGGTCCAAGGCTTGGGTTTCATTCGTTAATCATGTCTATGCCATATAGACTGATAACTAATATTATTTCATCTGATTTCCCCGTCTATTTCTATTAGAAGGCCATGGATCCTCTCAAAAAGTCATTTATGTTGTCTCAACACATCATTATTATACCTACATGCCTAGAAGCTTCATTTAGTCTAAGGCCTGTGATTCTTCTCTTAACTAGGTCAACGACCTAGTAGACCTATATCTAGTTATCAAAACCTTAAAATGGTGTCAATGCCCACACATAGAGGCTAAGCATGTCCTCTTAAGAAGACATTCGTGTGAACCACCTTTCTTGGTCCTAGATTCCTAAAAGCTTATTTTAGGGCCTAAGGTAGAGTTTTTCTCCTTCAATCATGTCCGACTCAGGATTTGAGACATATGCCTTTGATCAAAACCTATTAATGATCCTAATATTCATCTATTAATTTAATGAGATCAATAAAAATATACCCAATCAAATAATGAAATTTCAATTGAAATCACTTTCATTATTATTTTATAATAGTAATAAATAAAAAATGGTTGTCTTAATTATTTGTCATTATTACAAAATAATTAATTGTGAACTTGTTGTGCATATGGTGCAAATCCTCATTAATGAATCAAGTAAATGTATTTGTTTAAATAATATAAAAATAAATAATTGAATTTGTTCTCATTGTGGTGTAAAACCTCATAAAATAACCTTGAGCATTTATTTCAATAAAAAAATGAATTAAGTTATTTGCAAAATAATTATTTGGGAAGTTGTTGTATTTATGGTGCAAATCATCATAATTGAATCATATTTGTACATGTCCACATGACAAATAAGTGCTTATCACCGCTAACCTGCCAACATGACATTTCTCTAGCCTTATGATTCCTTTAGCCTAAGGCTTGGATTTCTGCTCTCAACCATGTTGAGGGCCACTAGATAGTGTCAATGTCACAAGTAGAGGCTAATAATACTCTTAAGAAGACTTGTGTTGACATTTGAGGTGTCTTTCTTTGTCCTAGATTCCTAAGAGCAAACCTAATAATGATACTAATATCCATGAATACATTTAATGAGATCAATAAAATTATACCCAATCAAGAATCAAATTTCAATTCCAATCACCTTTATTACTAATTTATAATAATAATAAGTTAAAAGTGGTCGTTTTTAATTATTTGTCAATACTAGAATCATAGGTATTTATTTGGTTGAATAATATTAAAAATAAATAATTTATTTGAATTATTTACAGAATAATTATTTGTGAACTTATGACAAAGCATGTGAATGAATCATGTAGATTTATTTCTATAAAAATAAATAATTAAATTTGTTGTGATTGTAATGCAAAAACTCATAAATGAATCTTCATCATTTATTTGAATGAATAACACAAAAATTAAATAATTGAGTTAAGTTATTTACAAAATAACTATTTGTGAAACTTTTGTGTTTATGGTTTAAATCCTCATAATTAAATCTTACTTATACATGTGCATATGAAAAAAATAGATTAGCACCACTCTATGGTCCTCGCCAACATGTCATTTCTCTAGATGAGAAAAAACTAAATTTCCAATAATATTAATAACCATTAACACCATTCCAACACCACAAAAATAATTGATAGTATTACCACTAGTTTAACACCATAAAATGTATATGGTACTAATACTACCACCTTAACACCACAAAATTATAACTTGTATTGATGCTAAAAAAATATGACAATAAAGTTCAATTAAGTTTAATAGAATTTTGCCGTTTCTCTGGAGTGTTCAGTTAACTGAATATAGATCTATATTTTCAGTTGAATAGTTGAATGGCTATGCATATTTAATCCTGGAATCCTATTCAATTAAGAAACAACTCACATGACTGATTCATAGGGAAAAAACAGAAAATAACAGTTGGCTTATACAGCCGGAGTGGCGAATTTATTGATCGATTTAAAGTAAATGTATCAAAACATTTTGTCAGCTTGGTCGTGACGTAATTAGTCTTTACAAGCAAGCGGCCTGTGAACGTTCCAACTGGCAGCCCGCCGCCCTGAAAACTGTACCCTTGTTTTAAGAATTTAAAATATCTCTTAGTTGCCGGAGGAGTGAAGTTAGAATTTGGAAATATTTTAAAGTGCAATTCAGGAATCCGGTTCAAGTTTGATCGCTGACGAGGGAACCCTTGTAATCCAACACCTCTATCCAGACATCCAATACTTGAAATTCTGGATTGTTTCACTGGCCCCCTAACTGGACGAAACCTCGCTAATTACGAATTGGACACCTCATATATTATCAAAATATTTAGTGAGCTACACTTTGATTGAGATCACAAATGCACGTAAAAAGGGAAAACCATAGTCTCTCACGGAAGTTTGAAGAAGTTAGAGTCATTCCCTAAAATTGAACAATTTTTTTCTTAATTATGGATTTAAAGTTTTATGAGTAATTTTTCAATATCAAATTTTAGAGGTGCTATAGGTTTTTTTATATTGAATCCATTTCTACCATCAAAATCTCTATAAAACACAGCTAAATTTAGATTTTACAAAATAAAAGAAAAAACCTAGATTCTACTCAAAATGACTGTCTTATCTAAATCATAGAATTTTTAGACAACTCCTTTTAAAATGCCTAGTCTAAAAATTCTAGGATTTGAGCTGGAAGAGATCAATTTTCTGGGCACAATTTTGGAAATATCTGGCAGTAATTTTTCAAAATACAGGTTAAAGCTGTCAAATTCTAGAATTTTGGGTGCCCAGGGGTTTTGGATGGTGATGAATCCATTTCTACCATCAAAATCCAGATAAAACACAGCTAAATTTTTCGATTTTGCAAAAAAAAATAAAAAATCTTAGTCCAATCCAAATAGTCATTTTTTTTACACAACTCCTTTTTAAAACAGGTAGTCTAAAAAGTCTACAATTTGCACCGGAATAAGTGAATTTTGGGGGCACTATTTTGAACAAATCTGCTAGTAGTTTTTTAAAATCAGGTCATAGTTGTCAAATTCTAGAATTTAGGGTGTTTAGGGGTTTTCGAGGGTGTTGAATCCATTTCTATCAGCAAAATCTCCATAAACTTAGCTAAATTATGATTTTGCAAATTAAGATTCAAAATGACTATCCGACACACTCATTCCAGCTCAAAATGCCGGTTTTTAAAAGATGAACCCCTTTAATGATAAAACTATTATGATTAAGTCTTTTTTAAGTTTTATTGATTTTTTCCTTAAATAATTAGAAAATATTTTGACATAATATCTAAAATTAATCATTGGAATAGATTAGACAAGTTAAAAGGTCATTTTGAGATGCGAGAAAATTGAGATATCTAAAAGAGATATTAACCAAAATCTAAAAAAAAAATCTTTATATTTTAATAATATAAAGAAAAAAATTGTTATTCTTAAATTAAGAACTCTCTTTAAAACCTAATTTTAACAAGCTACATAGTTAAAAAAAAATTATTAAACCATTCTTATTCTATTTTTTTTAATCTCTCACCAACATAGATTTCAAGAGCTTGAAATTCATCAAAATAATTTAGAAATTGTATTTTGCTGCATCTATATTTATCTAAAGAAATTTTAAAATTTTAATATTATTTTACAACTTTTAATGAATCATGACTACATGTCATAAATAATTTAATTATTTGTTTATCAATTTAAATATTTAATATCATAAATCAATTAAATTTGGTTAATAACCTCATAATAAATATATTATATTAATGAATTTAAATAAAACTTTAAAATTTATTTTTAATATTTTCTTACCAATATAATTAAAAAATAAAATATAATTAAAATAATTAAAATTTGAAATACAAAATATATCAAAATTTAATTTAACTTTTAACTTGACCTTTCCAATTTCTACTCTCGATTTCAAGCTCATAAGGAACAACATGCTCTTATGCCTAACACAATAACACAATAGCATTAAACTTTATGCTAGGAATTATTTTCTTAATATATATGAAATAATTTTATAAAAATGTAAATTAAAACATTGAAATTAATCTTAAAATATTTAATTATGTGATAATGATTTATTTATTTGATTGAAAATATTCATATTTTATAAATTAAATATATTTTAATTTATAATTTTATTGAAGCAATAAATAATTAGTTTATAGATTTTATTATGAAAATAGTTATTTCTCATATCATCCATCTATTTTATAGAATTTAATATTATTTAAATATTTATTATTTTATTTTATTTGCTTTAAAATATTAAGAATGAATAATTGAATTGAGTTATTTGCAAAATAATTAATTGTGAATTTGATGTGTTTATGGTGCAAATCTTCATCAATAAAACATGCCAATGTATTAATAGTATAAAAATAAATAATTGAATTTCTTTTGAGTGTGGTGTAAAACCAAATAAATTAATCTTGAACATTTATTTGAATAAAAAATGAATTAAGTTATTTACAAAATAATTATTTGTGAAGTTGTTGTGTTTATGATGCAAATCATTATAACCACTATATCCTTAGGATTCCTTTAGCCTAAGGCCTGGATTTATCCTCTCAACCATGTTGAGGGCCACTAGCTTAAGCGCATTGATTAAAACCTTATAATAGTGTCAATGACAAGACTAAGGATACTCTTAGTAAAATGAGTGGTAACCTTTGAGGTGTCTTTCTTGGTCCTTGATTCCTAAAAGCTTATTTTAGTCTCCAAGGAGTACTCCCTCATCATGTTACTTCATGGATACTAATATCGATCAATAATTTAATAAAATCAATAAAATTATACCCAATCAATAATCAAATTTCATTTCAAATAACTTTTATCAATGTTTTATAATAGTAATAAATTAAAGTGGTCGTATTGTGATGTAACAAAATAATTAAAAAAATTCACGTGGGCTCATAAAATAAGAAATTATGAAAAGTATTTAAAAAAAATCCATGTTGATTCATAAAATAAAATATTATGAAAAGTAATTAAAAAATAGATGTTCGTTTATAAAATAAAAACGTAAAACTTAAACCCGGATTTATCAATCAAGAGAGATCAAATTTATTGAGTTTAAATTAAAAAAAAAAGAAATACACCTCAAGAAATTGGATCCCTCTCGATTGAGAGATACACGTTAATAATTGATTTGTGAATTTGGAACTTGAGTTAGTTACAAAATAATTATTTTAAAGCCTCATAAATGAATCATGTGAATCATGTGGATTTATTTGTTTAAATCTATAAAAATAAATAATTGAATTTGTTGTGATTGTGATTAAAAAAACTTATAAATTATTGTTGATAATTTATTTGAAGAAAAATTAAATAATTGGATCAAGATATTTATAAAATAATTATTTGTGAAGTTGTTGTGTTTATGGTGCAAATTCTCATAATTAATCTTACTTGATCATGTTCATATGACAAATAATAATTTAGCAACATTTTATGGTACTTGCCAACATGACATGTTAATATTATCTCTTAACACCACAAAATTGTAACTTGTTCTTATACCACCACCTTAACACTACAAAATTTGAATGATGAAAATATTTTGAATACAATTCATAAATTGGGTTCAAGTTTGATTGCTGACTAAGCAACCTTGTAATCCAACACCTCGACTCAGACCTCCAATACTTCGAAATTCTGGATTGTTTCAGTGGCTCGCTAACTGGACGAAACCTCGCTAGTTACGAATTGTACACCTCATATCTTATCGAAATATTTTGTCAGTTACAATTTGATTGCGATCACAAATGCGCTGGGACATAAAAAGGGAAGACCATATTCTGTGACGGAAGTTTGAAGACGTTACAACGTCAGTCCTTAAAAATTGGACAGCTCTTCCCTAAATATTTTTAAAAGCTGAATCCCTTGTGACTATTAACCCTTATGGCTAACCTTTTTTAAAGTCGAGTTTTATTAAACGAGTTCAAAGTTTATTTTGAGTTGCTATAAAGTTGTACCAGAATATTATTTAAGAACACTAAAAGATGGCTTTTATTTTGAGTTTCTATAGAGTTGTACCAGAATATTATTTAAGAACACTAAAAGATGGCTTGATGAAATTAATGGTAATACAGGTATGAATCTTCAATGTGTCCAAATATTATTATTATTATTATTTAAGATAAAAAAAAAATGTTATGAAAAAATTAAGATTTGGAAAATAAAAAATATCTAGTAAAAAACATATTATTCCTAAATTAAAAATTCTTTATTTAGGAAACATAGTTAAAAAATATTTAGGATATTAGTATTAGAATTTATGTTAGGGATTGTTTTCTTAATATATATGAAATAATTGATTTACGTTAGGAATTGTTTTATATGAATTGTTTTCATAATATATATGAAATAATTGATTTATGTTGGGAATTGTTATATATATATATATATATATATATATATATATATATATATATATATATATAAAATATTCTATTTTTATAAATTAAATATATTTTAATTTGTAATTTTATTAAAGCAATAATTAATTAATTTATAAATTTTATAATAAAAATAGTTATAAAACATTTCTCATACCATTTATTTCTTCTGCAAAGTCTCGGGAATGAAAGTCAGCATATCCAAGTCTTGTTTTTATCAGCATCTGGTTGAATCTGACAGAAGAGATGAAATTTTTTCTTTTTTACCTTATAATTGTTTGGATCTAAATGAGGGATTGAAATACTTGGGTTTTTTGATAAAACCAAACTCTTATCGGGCAAATGATTGGCGGTGGATTATCAACAAATTTGAGAAACGGATTGATCATTGGTCTTTTCGTTTGCTCTCTACATGTGGTAGACTTGTTCTTGTAAAAGCAGTGCTATCCAGCATCTCGGTTTTCTGGCTTACATTATTAGAGATTCCGAGCTATATCATTAATAAACTCAGAAGGCTTATTTCCAATTTCCTATGGTCTCGCAGACGTGAGGGCTCGAATTTGGTGATGGTTAAATGGAATGTTTTAGCTCGACCTTTTAAATCTAGTGGCTGGGGTATCAAAGATCTTAATGTATTTAGTAAAGCCCTTAGATTAAAGAGCCTTTGGCGTGGTCTGTTCAGTAAGTCTCTATGGTCGAAAGTGCTCCATTTAAAATATATCAGATCTGATATTATATGTTGGTTAAGGAAGCCCAAGGTTTTGTCAGGTTCTTTGTCACCTATTTGGAGGGGATTCTTAAAAGTATATGATTGGATTGCACAGGAAATATGTTGGAAAGTTGGTAATGGAGATAGTGTTATTATTGGGGTGGATCCTGTCCTCGGCATGGATGAACATTATGCTTTATCTGATGGAATGATAACTTGGTTAAATTTGCAGGGATATAAAACTCTCAGTGATATATATGATTCCAATCTTTTTCAAAGTACAGGAAATGGATGGTTGTCTGAGATTGCTAGGATGTATCCGGAACATACTTTGGAATGGGATTCTTACACCCGGGCACTTCGCTCTGCTGGTGTAGTTCTTACGAGATCTCCTGATGTGATTGTATGGGCTGGCAATTCAACGGATGGTATTGTTTCTACAAAAACAGCATATGAGAAGATTATTCAGAAACAGTGTATTTATCCTTCTCATTGGTGGTATTCGAAAATATGGAATTGGTCCTTTCCTTTGAAGATAAAGTGTTTTCTATGGCATGCACTAAATGGTAGTCTGAAGACATGGGAAAATTTACTCAAACGTGGATGGATTGGCCCCAACTGGTGTTGCTTATGTAATTCTTATACTGAGACTGCAGATCATCTCTTGATGAAGTGTTCTTTTGTACAAAAGATTTGGAATTTATGCTGTTCTGAAATAGGTATTCAGTTGGAATGGGAAGGCATATATTTTGGCTCGGGATTACTCAACTGGGTCAGAAGTCATAATGAGCCCCTTTATCTTCCCATCTTTATGTCTTGGATCATATGGTTTACAAGGAATGAAGTGATCTTTCAAAATATAAAGCCGGATGCTATAAGATGTGTAAAGTCTATTTGCCTTCTGTTACAAAATTATCCACATGAGGATCATGGAAAGATTGTTAGGAGTAGGGGAGCTTTTTCTTTTGCAGTTTCTCAACCAGTCATATTTTTTGATGGGGCTACACAAGATGGATTATGTGCTACTGGTGGGGTTATCTATATTAATGATCGACATTACTTCTCTCTTCGGCTTAATGGCGGCAGGGGTATAAATATGAAAGCTGAGATCATGGCGCTCTGGGTTGTTCTTTTGGTGGCAAACTTCTTTGGATTGGTGAATCCTATTGTCTATGGTGATTCTATTGTTACTATTAAATGGGCTAACAATGAATATTCTCTAAATGTTTTGGAACTTGAATACTGGTGTGTTCGCATTCGACAAGAGATATCAAAACTGGAGCAGATTACATTCAAGCATATTTACAAGTCTCATAACACACTTGCTGATCAACTATCCAAAGATGCATTTGCTCGTCCTGTAGGTGTCCTTTCCTGGGAAGAATGGATGGAGGATTGTCAAATAGATAGGGGTTTTTTAAATCTGTTTTAAGAAAATATGTAAATTTGGGATGAACTTAAAATTTTGTTATAGTTATCATATTTATGGGGGGCAATGATATCTAAGCATAAAGTTCTTCTGAAGAATTTTGAGGCTATGTATTGTAATGAATATCTGCTGATGATAAGATATTCTCTTTATCTTTGTACTATTTGATTCCTTGGAATAGCAATAGTACGATTTTTTTCTGCTGGAAAAAATTTCTCATACCATTCATCTATTTTATTAATATTTTTAAATAATTATAATTTATCTTTTAAATTTAAAATATCCAAATTCTAAAAGTTCATATATAAGTTGTTTTTTTTTTAAATTATTAATGGATGAGTTAATTGTAATGTATAATTTTGATATATATTAGAATTTGAAAATTAATTTTAAGATGTTTATATGTATATAGTGATGATGATGAAAGTTAACTTAGATCAATTTTGATCTTTGCTTAAAAATATTGAAGAGGAGTGTTCCTTAATTACTATAATTTTGATGAGATAGAAGGTTAGGTTCATACTGTAATAAAAATTTTGAAACTGAGATTTTATGTGGGTGTATGCAAAGAAATCTAAGAGGAAGTGATTTTCATCTTCAACACTCATAGTCTCATAAATATTGACAAATCCTTTCATCCCATGAAGTTTTAGGAAATGTTCAATGTCATGTTTCACTATGTATCTCATGAGAGTTTGTTCACCTCCTTATATCTTAATTTTCTTTTATCATCTAAATTTCTATCACACCACAACTTCTCTTTGAACTTTGAAGCAATAATGTTTTTTATATTATATATATTTTACAAATTGACATTTTCATCAATCCCCCACACCTTTAACCAAGACATGGAATCTTTATTCCAACCCCAAGTTATTTAATTTCTTCTTTTACATTAGGTACCTAGTCATAGATGTGCCCTGAGTGGGGAGAATACTCACTTTAATGAGGAGAATAGGATATGGCGTATTTCTTTTAATTTTAATATTGTAAGTTCTAAAATGCTTCTAGATTTGAAGAATTCTTCTCCAAGATTCTTTAGAGATGTTGCAACCCTAAAATTGACACTCGTAAAGTAGAACGAGAGTGATGAGAGTAAAGAGGAATTTATTTTTATCCCACATCATAAGTTTTGTTGACTTACAATTGTTTTCAAGACCAAAATAAGATTTCCACCCTCCATTCATCCTTTTCTCAATGCTCTAGTTCTAGTTAAAATTGTGATGGATATCAATCCCAAGATATTTGTAGGAAGTCACTTCCTCCAAGTTGCTATTTTCATTCAAAAAATGAGCATAGGTGACCTTATTGGATTTTATCATCATAACTTTTTTTTGGTTGATATTGGAAGTCATGGCCATATGAGAGAAAAAATCCTTGAGAACTCTTAATTGATTACCAAGATTAGAGGGACAAATTTCCAGAAGAACAAGATCATCGTTAGAAAGGAGGAGGATGACAATTCCTACTAACGTCATGTCATTGAAGCATGACTCTACTAAACAACCTTCTAATGTATAAATGTATATTGAAAAAAGGGTAGGGGAGAGGGAAATAGGTTTGATTAACTCCTATATTACAATTACTATCTTCCGACTAGCCCTCAGTGTTATTAAACCTAACACTAACATGCTTGTACAACCTTATTGAAACTAATCTCAATTCAAAAGGAACCTTTACCTCTTATAATATATTCCATAAGTTATTTCTAGGCACGTAATCAAGATATATCCTAAAATAAACAATGCAACAAAGGATATTGAGCTTATTATTACAACATTCTTCCACAATGATCCTAAGAGTAATGAGGTGGTGTATGGTGGAATGATACCTTCTAAAATCAACTTTCCCTTTAGCACCTTTACTTTTAATTTCTAGTCATATGTTGATCTTATTTTCCAAAATAATGCCATATAACTTGGCTAAGAGAGGGCTAATCATGATGGTCCTATAATTAGAAGGGCTATTTTTATCACTACTTTTAAAAATGGGGACAATAAGGCTCCAAGTCCAAGGTTTAGGGAAGACTTGCTTGAATGCTAGATTGAGAAGATTGTGGATATGATAGATGAGGACAAGTCCCCCAGTTTTTAGGATTTTTTCTTGGTAGCCTTCGATATCCGTAGTTTTCCCATTTGCGAGGCATTTAATCCCAAAATATATATCTTCTAAAGAAAAAAATCATCCTCCATAAAAGGGGTTGAATGCTGTCCACAACATCATAGGATTCATAAAAATTCTTAAGATAGGAATTTAAGTCATTTGATATAATCATATTATTCTCTTTACTTTTGTGAGTTAGAATTTGTCTCCAGAATTTCTTAGGATCCATCTTAGAGAGGTGTAAAATCTTCTCCTACTTATTATTTATATAGGAAATTTTTTTAATAAGGATTTGTACATGTTTATCTTGTCAACTTTTTGCGACTTATCAATATCTTTTTTTTATTTCTCTTCTTGCAATTTTACATTCTTTTTGATACCAAGGGTTGGTCATTCTATTTCTATTTTTATATGACACTTCAGTAGAGAAATTGTTAATGGAAAAGGAGAGGGATGTAGAGAAGTTATGATAGAGGTATTCTATATTGCCCTTGTTAGAGACATGAAACACATTATTATTGGTTTTATTTTGAAAATATGAGTTTTGCTTTTGTTGAAGATTAAGTGCTTTTGACTCTGAGAATTTGTTTGTATGGGACTACTATGTATACAAAAATTGAGAGTTACAATTAAAGGTCTATGTTCCGATTCAGGTTCATGGTCATTTAAAATGTGAAAATTTATTGTTTGGTTGTTTAAAGGGATATTAGAAATGACATAATGAACCACACTACTTCTAATCCCATGATTACAAGTGATTTAGCCAGAATTGGGACATTCATTGCACATAATTAGATCTTGAGCACTTAGCTCAGATCCAAACAATATTTCCCCTGAATATTCATAATTTATTTTGTAGTTGTTGGCTAAAGCAAGTTATTAGTCTAACCATAGACGATTAGGGTTAGAAGAATTGCGTGAAAGGATAGCTCAATGGTTACTAGCTCTTTTAACAAACATTAAAGTCACCCAATGAGGGGATATTTCCTTCATTAATTAAAGAATAAATATCATGTTCAAGGCCATTATAAGGATAAATTCTTCTTCCTATAGAAGCTAGAATTGCTAAGGGAAAAATAACAAATTGCTATAAAGATTTTGTTAGTGTTAATATGTGCAATCTCCATTAAAATATACTCATTGAAAGGATCTTTCTTATAAATCTTAACATGAGGGGAGATGTTCTTCCTATTGTAAGATGGTATGCCTTCAATACCTTATTACATGATCCATAAGACAAATCCTTACACATATATAATAAAGAACCATTAGCTTTAAGTTTATAATAAATATATTTTGTTAACCATTTTAAATTTTATTATTAAAATAAAAATTTAATACTTAATATTAATATTTTTTTATAATCTCATTAATAATAATAATATTTTTACTTAATTTTTTTTTTAATAAATTTATATAATTATAAGTAAAAACCCATTATAATAATCTTTTATATTTAAAATTTGTAGATTAAAAACCAGTTTTAAACGCAAATTTCAAAGCTAGTCTGCAACATTTTCAATAACTCTAATATTAGCATTTGCAAATTATTTTGATGTCATGTATTATTATTATGAGTTGTATTTCATGATATATACTAACTTATTTATAATAACATTGCATTTTTTTTTTATATTATGAATTCTATTTCATGATAACATATTTTGATAATATGTACTCTGAGTTGTGTTTTGAAATCCTAATGTTTTACAATTTGTTTATGCAATAGCAACATATGTTTTGTGAGTTGTGTTTTAGAATTTGTTTATGCAATAACATCTGTTTTGTGAGTTGTGTTTTAGAATTTGTTTATGCAATAACATCTGTTTTGTGAGTTGTTTTTAATTTCTAGCTCTTAATTATTTTGACGTCATATATTATTATTTTAATATCATATATGATTATCATTCTGAGTTGTAGTTCATGAAAATATAGTTTCGTATTATGTACTCTAAATTGTTTTCTTGACTGTAGATGTTTTAGATTTTCTTTATATGACAGATTTTGATGTCATGTATTGCGAATTGTCTTTAATTTCTTTTTGTTATATGTGAGATATTAAAGATTCTCTTGCTGGCTAGCTTGGTATTTATGTGATATTGTAACTTATCTTTCCTTTCAAGTGATATCAGGATATCTATGTGACGTCACGGATGAATTTGCTATTTTATTTTGTGATTTATGTGATGTTACAGGGTATACTTGAGAGTACATTGTTATTATTTTATTATGTATCAAATGCTGCCGATGACTTTTGCGATGTTGAGCGTTCATCTCAAATTCTCCTCGGTCTATTGATTCCATCGCTTTCTTTCCATTTACCCATTGCAACTCAAATGCCAAAGCAAATAAAATAGGTTGCCCATATCTCATCTCATTGTTGTTGCATACTTTTTATTACCTGCAGAATCCATGTCAGAGGTCTGATTTACACCTTTTATAGTAATTACTATAACACAAACGGAGAAGGGATCTGCAGGGGTTTTGGGACAAGGAGAATGGTGCAGACATTAAGCAAGGTGAACAAGATGAAGGGAATTTTCAAGAAATGGCAGAGCTTTGGCGGCAGGACCAGACGTTCATACAGAAACCTAATTCGGAACCCTTCATTCGATGATGCGTCCATTAAGCGTACTGTTGCAGAAATTAGGTCATCAACCCTCGTCCCCGCAGATGAGGTCAAAGTAGAAGAAGCGCCTGAGGGATGTAAGACAGTGTATGTTGGTAAGTGTAAGAGACGATATTCGATAAGTGCCCATTACCTGAATCATCCATTGTTCAGGAAGCTGATCGTTGAGCGCTTCAGAGACGGCTTCTCAGTAGCGTGCGAAGTGGTTCTCTTCGAGCATTTACTATGGATGTTGGAGAACGCCGATCCAGAAGCCATTTGGAGCGATTCCGGTTTGGAAGAATTGGCAGAATTCTATGCTTGCCATTAATGGAAAAAACTGCCGGTAATTTCTGTCTTGTTTTTGTATTTTTTCTTTCGCTTTTCCAATGAGCTCTATCTTGCACTGGGTCAAAGCTTTGTTCATCCAGCGATGGACCCTAAGAGCAGGAATTTCTTAAATAAATGTTATAGGAATTGATAAAATAATTATGGTGATGAATATGTCATTAGAAGTTGTCTAGGATTTGGTGATGCATTGTGTTATTGGTACATTAATTAGTTGAGTCATTAGTTAGTTAAGTATGACTAGGACACTTTGATGTCCTAAAGTATTTCTTGTCCCATAGTATTGGACAGTAGTATTGATGAGATGTAATCCTATATAAGCTTGAAGTTAATAATAAGAAGGCAATCAATATGCCAATTTGTGTTTTATTTTGTATTTGCTTCTACTGTATATTTTAACATGGTATCAGAGAGCGTACCACATAATCCATACCTGTATCTAGGGTAAGCCTTTTCACACAGTGGAAAGAACACACACAAGGAAGGAACACATCAGCATGGAGGAGCATCTTCATAGCTTTGGGGCCGCATCAAATAATTTTTTTTATTTTTTATTTCTTCTTTGGAAGTGCCAATGCAACTGTCCCTTTTGGGAACTGCGACACAATGCACCTATTGCACGGAAGAGATGAGTCGTCGACGCACTTTCTACACAAACGAAGAGTGTCACCGACGCACTTGTTGTTAAGGGAAAGCGCGTGGATTTTGTCTGACACACCCTGTGATGCACTATGCTAGTCTTACAAGTCGCGACATTGTTTTAAAGGCCCAAGTCGGTTTATCTACAGATCCAGTATTGAAGAATATAGAGTCTTGCAGAGATCGATCCAAGAAGAGCATGTGTAGAAAAGAGAAGAGAAGATCTTAAGTCTGCAAGACCATTGATATGGAAGAAAACCAAGAAGATCGAATCTTGAAGATGGTGCTAGAAGAGCTACCAGAAGAAATCTAAGAGGTAAGAAATTTGCTAACACCAGTAGGATTATGGTAGACATTTGAAGGAGACAATTATGAACTATGGTCTTTAAAAATAAGGAACTTGTTAAGGTCACAAGATTTGTGGCATTTTGTAGTTGAAGAAGATCCTAGTGATCGAGAAGCATTTGAGAATTTGACAAAGTATGAAAAATAAATAAGACAAGTTGTTGCCTTAAGTCTCATACAAAATAGTATAGAATATTCCATCTTTCATAACATTGCATATGTTTATACTCCAAAAGAAGCATGGGATATATTGAAAGCAGAGTTTAGTGAAGAGGAACTTGATGTAGAAGAAGATGAAGTGGAGTTTAGTGAAGAGGAACCAGTTGACTTTGCAAGCCACAGAAAGCACCAGGAATCCCTGGTGAAATGGAAAACAACCAAGAAAACTGTGTTTATGATGTAGCCAATAATCAAGTAATACCAACAAAGCTTGTTGATCTAGCTCTGTTTGTTGATGACAATGAAAACAAACTTCTCAATGTAGAAGTCCCCAGTGAAGTGAGTGATAGTCTCTAGGAGAAAGAGACAGTTGATAGCATCATAGAAATTGCACCAGCAGACAGTTCATCAAAGAACCAGAAAACCATAAGTTTGAGGAATCTATATGAGAAAAATCCCATTATTGATGAGAAGTATGAGTATGCTCTGATTCAGAGACGACTTCTCCTCAGTAGCCTGTGAAGTGGTTCTCTTCGAGCATTTAGTGTGGATATTGGAGAACGCGGATCCAGAAGCCATTCGGAGTGATTCCGGTTTGGAAGAATTGGCTGAATTCTATGTTTGTCATTAATGGAAAAAACTGCCGGTAATTTCTGTCTTGTTTCTGTGTTTTTTCTTTTGCTTTTCGAATGACCTCCATCTTGCACTGGGTCAAAGTTTTGTTCATCCGACGATGGACCCTAAGAACATGAATTTCGTAAATAAATGTTATAGGAATTGATGGTGATGAATATGCCATTAAAAGTTGTTTCCAAAGATTTCGTGATGCATTGCACCTTACTGCTAATGACCTACTTCCTTGGGGTTATGAAGTTTCAGCATAGATTTATCTTAAAAGGGAATCTAGTATAAATTCATTTTAAAAGGGATCTTTTAAGAGTCAAGAGGGATCAAATCTATCAATGTGCAAACTCTTCCTCAATATTTACACTTTATATATTATTCAAATGTGTAATACATTATTTCTGGTTTTAATTTATCTAATTTGTGTACATTTATATAGATTTATATATATGCCCTCCTAAATGTTATAAATCTAATAATTTTGAGTGACCATTTTATTTTTTATCATATTTTATTATTTTTATTTTACAATGAGCACAGAACAAGTAATCTTGTATTTATATTAAAAAGGTCTTAAAATATCCAATTAGGAACTCCATTTCATATCAGTTTGCCAATTCTTTTAAATAATTTGTGTTAAAACTGCTCCAATCACTGAACTCAACCTGCAGCAAGATCTATTATTTACTCCTAACATGAACAATAAAGTACAATCTTCTTTTTGCTTTGTGCATTTAAAAAGTTCTAGAAGATTTTGAAGTGAACATACCATTTCAAGTTTCGTTTCAAGCCGTTATTTACAATTCTGTACATTATAGGATATTCTGGTGTTATGCTAAGGAGTTATTTAATATGAAATTAGAGTAGTTGTTTTTTTTCATGGAATAAAAAAGGTAATTTTGTATTCTTATAAGAGAAAGATTAACAGTCGATGTATTATATTCATTGTTCAATAACCTGTCTTCTGGCCTGTCATCACAAAACAGGATTTCTATCTATGCTCTTAGACTATGTAAATCTTAGGTTAACATGGTCAACACTTAGAAATCGACACAGAGTCCATCCATTCCTGCTAATCAAAACAAACATGCGATTACCAAACCTATAAAGTTAATTAACAACAAAAAATCATTTTCTTCATTGACAAAATCAAACTAAAATTAGAATTAGAATAGTTGTTACAATGATTTTTTTTAGCATTTACATTTTATATCATATTATGATTAAAAAAAATCAAACATGCCAATACAATTTGAAAATCTAAATAATTTTTTATCACCATTATTTAAAGAAATTTAGAATGAGTTTAAAACTTTAGATCAAAGTATTATTTAAAGAAATTTGGAATGAGTTTAAAATTTTAGATCAAAGTAAAATTAGAGAGAATTTTTAATGTCATTCTATTTGATATTAATAAATTTTATATAATTAAATAAAAGTTTTTGATTAAAAAATATTATATTTTTTAAAAAATAATAATAATAATTTAATTTTAAGATTTGGTTTTATCATATGATATAAGTTAAATTGGGATATAAAACTCTCTTATTATAAGATAAAAACATTTTTATACTTATAGGTGTTTATATTTTAGAATTTGGGGTGGATTACCATCTACGCTTTTCCTTGATTGTATGATGATGAGACAAGTGTACTATCTAGATTGATTTATGGTAGTCATTCAAAATTTGAAATTAACAATTATAAAAGAAAAAAAAAATATCAAAAATAACTTGTACTTATGCATGGACAACTAGTAGGCAATGCATGGATAAGAGGCTTAGTGGAAAAAAACAAGCAACAAATAACTTATTACTTATTTGTGAAACTTAGCTTGTGGCCTATAGGTGTTCACCTACAACAAATTAAGTGGTTGTGCTAGTCTACTTTTACTTACTTAAATTATAAAAATTATAATTAACAAGTTAAATATATTGTTAATTTTAAATAATTAAAAAAAACAAATTTAAACAAATAAAATGGCATTTTAAGATTCAAAGTACTAAATCCATTTAAATATAATATATAATTAAATTTCAATATGTATACTTAGTTCCACTCATATGTTGTAATAAGCGAGAATGACATCTGTATGTGTTAATTATTGTAAGTAGTGGAACCTTATGGTTGAGAGTGCTATGTTAAGAAGGCTCAATATATATAAAAAAATTAAAGTGAATTCTAAATAAAAATAGAAACTAAATAAAGTGAATAAGAAGAGAATAAAAAGAAGATGAAGAGATTCTTTTAGAATTGTAACTCCGATATAGGTGGCATAACCTAAGGAATTAACTAAGAATAATAAATGTACCTCTTCCATAAAAGAAGGTAAAAATAATGCTAAGGGGTTAATATCTCTTGGTGGAAGAAGAAAGAGTAATACATATGAAATATAGAAATCCGAAGAAGAAAAAGAGAAATTGATCGAACAGCAATTTGGATGAAAGAATAAAAGAAGTCGTAATGAATAGAAAGATGGATAGTTGAAGGGAAGAGTGATAGCCTTTGGTATTTGCTTGCAGATGACTAGAACCCAGTCAAGTCATGATTTAAAATCTCTATGGCCATAAAGTGTGGGAACTAAGGTGTCATGTACCAACTGGTAGGAGGACTAGCTAGGTAATATTAACAACAGTATTGTCTATGTAGGATGGAGTACTAGCTGTTGGTTGGCAGCAGTAATGCCTGAATTGAACCACAAACACTGGTGAGGTGATTTGGCTAAGCTAAGACCTTAAGATGGAATGCAGATCTGTTAAACTAAAAGGAATATGAAACTAATATGAAACTGTAAGAATCCTAAAAAGAAGCTATAGAGAAACCAAGACTCCGCTCGAAGGTGATTACGGGGAAACTAAGAATGAAATTTCTTATAGATCTATGATTGGGTGGATCTAAGAAAGCCCCGCAGTAGTTGAAAATTGATCAGTAAAACTCAAAATAGATGTTTTCCTTGCACTCTAAATATTGCGTCCTTAAGATTTGTGAATTATGTATCTAGCTATGCTAATACTATGATGGTTATACATGCATCTATGTCTTAAATCTGATGGATATCTAGAGTATCAAATATGAATATGTATGATCTATTTATTTGAATTCATGCGGTATTTGTTGATCTAAAAGTAACACATGGTTGTATGATAGATTTGGAAAATGTGATATGATCTTATGTAAATCTATGATGAAAGCAATAAACAAAATAGTACCAAACTATGATATAATTGCTAGTAAACTTTGTGGTACTATGATATAATTGCTAGTAAACTATGATATAATTGATCATAAAAAGTAAACAATTGTAGAGATAACAAAAATGTTAAATGGAAAAGAGACTTGCACCGAGTCTTACCTTACCCTTGGGGAGATCATGATACCAAAGGAACTCCCCTCTGAACTATTAACACCACGTTGAACCAGCTCGCATGGTCATGACCAAATGAGAACCGAGAGAGAGAAGAGCTCCCTCTTAACAAAAATGGTCTATAACTAATACGAATAATAGAATAGGCATGGCTAAGTGTTCCATGGGAATGAATGATCATATTTATAAGATTAGATGTATGATAGTGACGGAAAAATAATATCATGGAATGGTGTAAATAAGAAGTAGGGTACAACCTACACAATGGTTTTAAGACAAAAAGGATATGATGTGCATAATTAATTGTATAGGGAAAACGATCCTTTGTAAGTAAGCAACAAGTACAAGGTGAGTACTAGATGCATGGATTCTCTCTTTGAGCTAACTAATAAACATTAAGCTAGTGGTAGAACTAACCATTATTTGAATGACCTAAGGATCCTCTAAGATAGTCAAGGCATGTTAAGTAGCTCATCTTGCAGCCAGAACTGGTATACGGACCAGTCATCTAAGAGGGTGTTCATATGTGTCTAGATGTAGAATCCATGTCTAATATTCCCACCCACGACTAAGATAGTGGAATTTTTTTAACAGGTCTCAACTAAGTAAATCTAACACTAAGCGAAGGTAATCACTCACCCGCTTACCTCTCTACAAGTTATTGTATGTTATTACTTAGCATATAAAAAAATCATTGAATATAATGGGTACATGAAAAAGTGTTATCAAATCCTAGGTTACAAGACTTGGACCTTATAGAATCAACTACATGTTGGTAATTTTGATTTACAACCAATAAACTAGTTGAATTTCAAGCAGCCGGAAGAACACATATTGAAAAGCGAAGAGGCCACTCAAACAACTAAAAGCACATAAAAAGAATGAGTGAATCACTTAGTCAAGTTGGGTTGGGAGAAGGATCCCCACCTAAAGAGAATGTATGGGTTGAGTTGAACTCATCCCATGGAACAACAACTGTTGTAGTGATGTTGGAAACAGTAAAAAGCATGCATGGAGAATTATGTAGTTTCAAGGTTTACAATGCCAAGGCCTTGGAAGAAAAACACAAGATCAATGCAATATTAATATTAAAACTGAATGACATAAGAAACACTATACAACCTTCCCATACCTTCAACAATGGAGGAAAAAAGGAGTAACAAGAGAAAGGTTCCCATAGTAAGAAACCAAGATCAAAACCTCCATTAGAGGAGGATGGAAATGTAGCAAGTAGTGAAGAGGTTATTTCAAACAACTTAGAAAATGGAAGCAACATAAGATAACCTCCCAAGAAAAATAAGAAACATAAAATATCTAATGAAATTGAAGGGGAGTTTAAAAATATCAAACCACCTACCTTCAATGGCATGGTGAAAACAATTGAAGAATTTGAGGCTTGGCTATTGGGAATGAAGAAGTACTTTCAAGTCTACAAAATTGATGCAAACATGAAGGTTCAATTGGATGTGTATAACCTCACTACAAAGGCATCTATCTAGTGGCAATATGTGAAAACTACTAAGCAACTCAAGGAAAAGGATCTTGAGTGGAAGGAATTCAATGAATGTTTTCGAAAGAAATATTTGTCAAAAATGTTTTATGAAACGAAAATAAAAGAGTTCCTTGAACTCAAGATGGGACTCATTAATATGGAAGATCTGATTAGTAATTTTATGGAATTACTACATTAGGTTCCCTACATTAATGAGGAATATGTTAAAATCCAGTGATTTCTAAGTTGTGTACCCTGACAATTCTGAGACATAATAGAGTTTGACTGTCTGAAGGACCTAGAGGATTCCTTTCATAAGGAAAGACTCTGTTATTAGTAGAGCCAGCACAAAGCAGAGAACCAACAAAGATTACATGATAAGAAAAGACAAAAAGTTGAACAATGAAAGAAGGAATATAATCCCTCTAGCATCATAAATCAAACAAAGTTATTTCAAAACAATAATGTTTTTGGTAAGAATAAATTGCTACAGGATACTCCTACTCAGAGCATAATTCAACCTAGTTGAATTATAGGAAGGAAACGAGAAGGGGATCACACTGAACCTCTTCAATGTTGGGCTTGCAGGGAGAACTACAAGCAAGTAAATTACCCCCATCATTGTAAGACTAATAAGATTGTTCACAATCTTAAACAATCCACTACAATCAATGACATGGCCAGAGTTCCAAAGATCTATGTATTCTTTTACAACCAACATATTGATCATCAATCATCAATCGTGGAGGTGGAAGGTAAAATTTCTAATAAATACATTTCCTCATTAATCCAAGGTATTGTAAAGGTTATGTTCCCTAGAATTGATGACCAATGTGGGCTGTGGGAAAGAAAATTTCAGTAGGCTTGGCTAGTCCAGCTAGACACAGGAACAAAGAAGAAGGTTGTTGAATTTGTAAAAGATAGCACCTTCGAACTAGATGGAATGAAAACAAAGGAAAAATTGACTATTTTTCCATTGGGATCCTGTGATTTGCTCATAGTAATGGACTGGCTAGAAAAGCATAAAGTTATTCTGAATTGATACACAGAGACATTCACCTATGAAGATGAGAAAGGAATTATCAGAACTATAGACATAATACCTCATAAGGTATCAGTGAGGAATATCTCTTCCTTATAGTTAAAATGAAATGCACAAAAAGGATGTAAGTTTTATGTAATACATGTGGCAGATTTTGGGAAGGAGAATGGAGCTAATATGCAAAACTATCCTGTACTAATGGACTTTTGAGATGTATTTCCTAAAGAAGTACCTGGATTTCCTCCTAAGAGGGATCTAGACTTCACTATTGGCTTGGTACCTGGAGAAGTACGTATATCAAAGGAACCATATTGAATGAGCACCCTAGAATTAGTAGAACTTAAATTGCAACTACAAGAGTTACTAGAAAAATAATACATTAAACCCAGTGTTTCTCTATGGGGAGCTCCTGTTCTACTTGTTAAGAATATGGATGGAACCTTAAGATTATGCATCAACTATTGACAGTTGAGCAAGGTAACTATAAATAAAAGGTATCCTCTACCCATAATTGACGATCTATTCAATCAAGTCCGAGGGGAGAAGGTGCTCTCTAATATTATTTTAATATCTCGCTATCACTAGATTCTGATCAAAGATCCAAATATTCATAAAATTTACTTCAGAACTCATTATGGACACTATGAATTTGTGGTGGTGCCTTTCGGCCTCACCAATGCACCTACTACATTCATATGCCTCATGAACATTATTTTAAGTAAGTAGCTTGATAAATTTGTACTGGTATACATAGATGCCATCCTCATTTACTCAAGGATAGAGGAGGAACATAAGGACCACCTAAGAATAGTCCTGCAAATCCTGCGGGAGCACCAAATTTACATGAAGTTAAGTAAGTGTGATTTATTTCAAGAATAGATTCAGTACTTGGGGCACGTAATTTTAGAGGAAGGGATCGCAGTGGACCTAGATAAAACTAGAGCCATTATGGAATGGACTACCCCAACAAACGTAACATAGTAGACATCTGGTCGATCATGGGATTGGTCGGTTATTATTGTATATTTATTAAATACTTATCAAATATTGCTCATCCCATAACCTCCTTGCAACAAAAGGAATATAAATTTATATGGTCAGATAAATGTGAGGCGAGTTTTTAGGAGTTGAAATGACTATTGACTACTTCTCCTATCTTAAAAATTGCACATCTCTATGGATATTTTGTGGTTTGCATGGATGCATGCAAGGAAGGATTAGGAGGAGTACTAATGCAAAATGATCATGTGATTTGATGTGAGTCGAAAAATATTAAATACCACGAAAGGTACTATGCAACCCATGACTTAGAATTGAAAACAATAATTCACACATTGTCAACGTGGAGACATCACCTACTTGGGAAGAGATTTTTGTTGAAGCAATATAATATTTGGTCAAAGTATTTGTTCGACCAATAGAATGTAAATGTTCGACTTGCAATATTGATGGCCTTTCTAAGTGAAGATGACTTTGAAATAAGGCACATTAAAGGAAAGGAAAACAAATTTTCCAATGCTCTTAATGGGAGTGTTCAACTACTGTACTCCATAAGTATCAGTACTATGGAAATTCATGTCAAAAGCAAGATAAGAGCTACCTATGAACAATATGGGTATTTTCAGAAGATCCAATTAGGAATACAAACAATGGGGGCATAACACCAAAAGGAAGACTTCAGTGTTACCAATGGTGGACTACTCATGTACAAAGGAAAATTGTACATTCCCAATATACCAGAATTGAAGGAAATGATCATGGATGATTTGCATAAACAACCATATTCTAGACATCTAGGCTACTAGAAGATGATCACCATAGTAAGGACATAATACTTTTGGCCCTGAATGAAATATGAGATCGTTGAGTCTATCGCTCGTTCTTTGGAATGCTAGCAAGTAAAGGTTGAACATAAGCATCCAACAAGCCTATTACAACATTTTCCCATTCTAGAATGGAAATGGGAAATAATCTCCATGGATTCTATCACTGAATTTCCAAAATCTAAGACTCAGCATGTGAGGAAACTCCAACAATTAAATGATGAAAATGCACGATATATCAGAAATAGCAGAACACAAAAGATATTTATTGATAGCAGGCCACTTCTAGGGGGAAGCCACCTTTGAGCAAGATCAATACAAATAACTCATGGATGCCTTCATTGGACTCAACATGTACTTATATACTAGGTCTATGCGCCAATACTATGGATCAATACTAGAGAACATATAATACTACGGGACGACTTACAAAGCATATGCACCAATACGATGGATCAATACCATGGAACATATAATACTACAGGACGACTTACAAAGCATATGCATCCAACAACAATATACTAACAAAGTAAAGAGAAGGGTTGACATGGGTTTCTAACACAACACGATCTGATTATGATTGTTGTGCAAAAACTAAGCAAGGATGCTCACTTCATCCTCGTAAAATTAAATTTTAAGGCTATCAATATTGCATAAATATTCTTAAAGGATATATTTAGATTGCATGGGAATCCTAAACACATCATTTCAGACCGAGATGCAAAGTTCACATTGAAATTTTGGAAATCTTTTTTTGCAAGTCTTAGTAGTTAGTTGAACATGAGTACTTCATACCACCCTCATATTGGTGGATATATTGAGAGGACTAACCAGATTCTAGAGTATATGCTCTGAAAATACGTAATGGATAATCCTAAAAAGTGGGAAAACTATCTACACCTTGTGATATCCCTCCTTCTTTCCCTATTAGTTTGATAAATGTATATTGCAAATTAGATGTAAATTGTAATTGCTTCTGGCGAGGAGCTCAAGGCCAAGGCCTCACCAGAAGAACCTCTTAGTAGGATTGTTTATCTCCTAGAAGAAATAATCGATACAAAGACTAGGTGATGGAAGATGATGACACAACTAAAACGGTGAGTAACTGATCCACCAAAGAGAAAGAGGTTCATTAGCTAGCCATAAAGTTTCCAAGTATGGGTGTTGAAAGTCACCCTGTTATAGTAGGCACTTGAAAGGGAAGTAATAGTTACCTTCCCTTAGATTAAATCTCTCTAGGAAGAAAATTATTTCCTATAACTAAGATATATTTTATTTACAAATACATATATATTGATGTATGTGGAAGATAAACAAAAAGTTAACTAAAGATTAAAAGGGTTAACTAGAGAGCACTTGTGATATATAAATAGTTGTTATAAATATATCTAATATATATATATTTATGTACGAAGGAGTATTTTAGCCCGTAGGTCCATGGATTTCCTTCACTCGCTCGACATGGGCAGTGGATTTGTTTCGGCACATTAATGAGAACGGTCTCTCAATATAGGACCAAACCCACTTCTCATGCACTAAACTATTAGTGCGCATGACTGGAACCCTGTGCTGGAGAAATGCAGGAGTTCCAGAGAGTAACAAACTCCAATTTTTCGCCATGAGTCAGACAGAAGTAACAGATGGAGGATTTCGATGTAGGCGCCAAGATAGTGGAACGCCGATGGCATCCCGGCAATCCTGGTCGACTGAAACTCTCAATAGAAAGACCTCGCCGACTCTATATGAGGGGTATCGAGGGGAGAGTAGGTTACGATCTTTACGGTGTGTTGGAAATATTTGAATATGAGAAAATATGATAGAGGAATTTTGGGGAAGAACTCTGGGGGGGCATATCAAGAGAGAGATCCAAGCCCATTCTATTTCAGGTGGTTGTTCGGACTGGAGAAAAGCCTTAATGTTGTGGTAGTTGACATAATGGAATTCTCTCCAAGGGGAAGTTGGAATGGAAAAGCGAAATCTCTTCCTGGTCAATGAATCCAGTAGGCAGTGGGGTTTCTTGATCCTGGCGTTCGACTTTTTCATTCGGATAATCTCTGCGAGAAGAGTGGATTGTTCTCTGCGTGAAGTAAAGAGGTATCATCTCCTCCTAATGGAATTTTGTAGGTACCATCTCTGCCTGGTCTCACCGAAATCAAAGTATTAAATTCTACCTGGTATGTTCTTACTTGTCGCGTTCTCAATTTACTGTAGAAGACAGGTCTCTTCTCCACGTTAGATAAATGCATAAGGAAAAAGATGTGCTGGGAAGGTCATCTATAGTCTTGTTGTTTTTCGATATATTGTATAGGATAGGTTTCAAATTGGGTTGATGCGTGAAAAACTCTACCTGGGGTATTAATTTTTTGTTTGATTCCTTTTGATGGTCGTTCACTACAAACTGTGATGTATGTAGGAGTATTATAAGATCTGTGATGTAATCATATTTGAGTCGTATACATTTTAGATATGTGTTGTATTCATGTTAGACTTGCATTGTATAAATTTTAGATCTGTTGGGTATCCTTGTGGTAGATCGGGTGGAACACCATAAGGAGAAGACAATGCTTATCCGGTCAGATCCTGTCGGATCTTTAGGTTGCCTCAGTATTAATTTAAACCCTGTGGAATCCCTTTCATGCTGCCATTGTTTCGAATCTCTGCATTTTCCTATCTCCTGTGTATTCAGAGCCCTTCCACGGTATAGTATTCTCAGTACGTTGCCAGCGTTTAAATGGAACCCAGTATGTGTTATACTCCCATTATAAGGCTTTTTATGCTACTGACAATTTGACAGTCATATGTATTTTTTTGGTCCAAAGTTGAAATAGGAGTGGATCCTGGTAATGAAGCGTGGATCCCTGCAACGTTTGTTCCTAAGGAAAGAAGCCGTAGGTTGATCCCTGTGTGTCTCGTCTGATTTATGTTTTCTTGAAAAGAGAAGAAAGTGTAGGGACTGAAAACTGGGTGTAGTTTTTCCGGTTTGTTTAGACGAAGGTCTTTGTCAGAAAAGAATAGCGTTTGGTTCTTGTTTAGAATAAAGATCATAGTTTCATTTCTAAGTCCTAGGGTTTATATAATTATTGCCTGCGTTTGGAAGAAAGGTTAGCTACTTATAAATGATGGAGCCTAATGTGCATCTTCTAATTGTTTGGGTTTTAATAAAAGATCCCCAACTAGTTATATTGTTGTTCCCCTCTAATATGAAATGTAAAGTAAATAAACTATAAATACTCTCTGTGTAGATTTGGGAGACTCTATCAAGAGAGAGATACCCCATCGAGTAGAACTCTGTTTTTTTTGTTTTTATTTAGCCAGTTGTGCGATTGAGAGACATATTCTCGGTTTATGTGATTGTTTCCTACTTATAAATTATATATATATATATATATATATATATATATATATATATATATATATATATATATATATATATATAATTCTTGTTGCTCTGATGGAGGCGCCGAGGCATTGGGGATAATGGAATGTTGAGTCCGTTGTTTATCTAGTAAAAGATGATTTCTTTCGACGAGAAGATTATAATTTGATTATTGTTGAGATTGCTCTCCCTCTAGAGGAGAAGCTAGAAGAATAGCAACATTGAGTTGCATAATGTATCCCTTGATTTTGAATATTACAAGATTTGACCTGCCTTTGTGGACGTAGCCCAGCCGGGGTGAACCACCTATATCCTTGTCTCGATCATGTATGTTTAAATTTGGCTTTCTATTTTGTCAATGGGGATGTGGTGTCAATTACTTGTATGTCCTCCTCTAGATGTATGTGATAAATTCTAATTGTTGCATCTAAATGTATCTGATAAATTATAAATGTCATATTTTTCGGCAGGATAATCTTGTTCAGGTTAATGTATGTAATGAGAGAATGAGAAATCAATAGAAAATGTTTTGGAATGAAATGTTACTTAGTGGAAGCCTACAAAGTACTCCATGGGGTTTATTTATCTTTATTATGTGTTGTGAAAACAAATTTTGAAATTTTGGGTGATGTTACACACCTCGCATAATTTTCCTACAATAATGGATATCAGACACCAACACATATGATACCTTTCGAAATTATGTATGGTAGGAAGTGCCATAGTCCTGTCACTTGGGACAACCCAGTGGACATAATTATGCTTGGCCCCAACATGTTAAAAGAATTGGAACAAATTGTTAACAAGGTTAGGTAGAACCTGAAATTGGCACAGGACCGACATAAAATTTATGCATAATTGAGTAGAAGGACACATGAATTTTAAGTAGGATACCACATCTACCTTAAAGTAAAATAAAAATTAATCTCATTGAATCTAGGAAGATGCTCAAAAATTGCTCCACGATATTGTGGACCATTTGAAATTCTCTATGAAGTGGGACCTTTCGTCTATCAGTTAGCCTTACCAACGAATGTTAAAGTACATAATGTGTTTCATGTATCGTTACTAAAGAAATATATACACAATACTAAGTATGTTGTGGATTGGCATGCAATACAGGTGGAACTAGAAGACAAGTTCCAACAAGAACCACTGTGCATCCTGGACCAGAAGGAAATTGTGTTCTGGAAGAGGGCCATGGCCCAAGTAAAGGTATAGTGGGAGAACTTGAGCCTGAGGAAGCCACTTGGGATATGGAGGATGAAATGCAAGATGCATATCCATCTCTATTCCAGGATCGAGATGGGAAGTTTTTGTAACATTATGGACTGTGTCGTTTCAAGGGGGAATTTAATACCCTGGAATGCCAACCCTTGTAGGTGGCTAAGTATTGTAAACATTGGAACCTTATGGTTGATAGTGCTATGTATTTGGTTTGTTTATTGTACTATGTTAAAAATATTCTTGTGTTTTGGGGCTAACCGATGAATGAGGTGTCCTCGTCTCTTTAGGGAAATAACTAAGATAAACAAAAAGAATGAATAACGATACACAAAAAAGAATTAAACAAAACTCTAAATAAAAACAAAAACTTAATAAAGTACATGAGAAGAGAATAAAAAGAAGATGATGAGACTCTTCTATAATTGTAACTCCTACATAGGTGGCATCACCTAAGGGATTGAATAAGAATAGTAAATAAATCTTCTACAAAAGAAGGGTAAAAGAATGCCAAGTGGTTAATCTCTCTTTGTGGAAGAAGAAAGAGTAATAGATATCAAAGATAAAAATATGAAGAAGAAAACTTGAGAAATATAAAATGAAAGATAATAAGAGAACAATCTAAATGAAAGAATAAAAGAAGTTGTAATGAAGAGAAAGATGGACACCTAAATGGGAGAGAGCTAGCCTGTGGTATCTGCTTGTAGATGACAACACGCAAGTGTAGTCATGGTTGCAAATCTCTATGGCCATAGACGATGGGAACTAAGGTGTTGTGTACCAGTTGGTAGTTGGACTACCAATGGGAATAACGAAAATTAAAATAGATAATGTATATGAATGGAAATTGAAAAATGACGTACCATAGAAGAATTGAATCCTCAACAATACACATTCTTTCAAAATCAAATTGCATGCCTTCTTGTTGGCTCCACTCCATATCTCATGCCTTCTTGTTAGCTCCACTCCATACATTGTTTCTTCCATATTTTTTACCCCATCACGAATCATAGATTTAATATAAAGTACTTTTTTTGTTCCATTAATTATAAAATGAGAAAAGTAAAAAATATGGATACTTACAAATTCCACAATTAGTTTTTGATACGACAACATATACTCATAACCCATACTTAACCCAATGTCAATCAATTCTTCTAATATTTCTTCTTTGTATGTGAACACATGTTTGAGGACATTCAAGGATGGTCGGTGTAAAACAAATTAAAATATATCCTTGCCATCCTATATTATGTGCTTGTTGGGTTACATTTTGTTCCTCGTTCATCCTTTGGGATGATTTTCATAATCTTCCTGAAAATTTAAAATGAATTTAAAGTTAATTTTATATTGATATGAGAATTAAATGGGAATGCTTTGTAGTAGTAGATAAATACTCTATAAAATGATATTTAGGAATATTACCTTTTTTTAAATTATTCTTTTGAAAGTAGAGTATTACTTAAGATTCAAAGATTTTGTTAAATAAATTGTTATACATTTTTTGTTAGCATTAATATCTGTAATCTCCATCAAAATGTACTTGTTGAAAGGACCTTTCTTATAAATTCAAAGATTTTGTTAAATAAATTGTTATATAGTTTTTGTTAACATTAATATATGTAATATCCATCAAAATATATTTGTTAAAATGATCTTTCTTATAAATCCTAATCTAAGAGGATATTTTCTCCTTTTGTAACAAGTTGTGCCTCCATTAACTCAGTGAAAGAATCCCTCGTTCCATATTGACCATAAAAAATGAATATATATTAAGTTTATAATGGATGTATTATGTTAACTACTTTAAATTTTACTATTAAAATAAAGAATTTAAAATTTAAATTTTTTCTAATTTATAATTTTATGAGTATTAATAATCTTTTTATTTTATTTCTTATTATGTTGATAGGCATATTCTTTCAACTTTTACGGGTAGGGATGGGGTGGCTAATTTATTGTTTTTTAATAATTGATAACCAAATTTTAATGATCAGAGAATATGCTTCTTCTTACGCCCAAATGAAGCATCCAGATTTAATGGCTTAACTCGAGTGCATGTTTAAATAGAACCATCACCAATAATTAATATAAAAAATTAAATTTATTCAAACTGCAACGCTGTGTAGTTGTTTAATTGGTTGTTTTCTGTGCTATGAGATATGCACTATTGTATCCATTGTAACCGATGGAAGATTATTGCACACCAACGCTCCTGTTGAATGCTCCATTATCTCCACTATCCATCACCTCCACCGTTAACCATCCGTCACCCCCGACCTGACAGATGTCTACTATGCTGCCCATCAGACTAGAGGACCTCTATCGACACCCCATAATATGGTTCAAGATTCAATATTCAGCATGATCGGTTTTATTATCCAGCTATATTGACCTACGGAATCACCTACTGGATCGACCGGGATATGTGGTTATGACATTTCCATTTCATCTGAGCCTGCGTCGTTCCTCTGCTATTGCATGGATGGAGCCAGTACCAAGAAATGCCCAGCCCCGGGTACTCTTTCATTGATATTTATGTAGAAGCCTGTCTGATTATTTTGGTTAAGTAGCTGTGGAACTGATTTCCTTCCCCAGCAAGATAAGTGATTGCATTCTCCAGGCCATCGATCAAAATGTGCTACAGGGTTTTCAAATAACATCGCAAGTCGACTCCAACAGATATGTCAAATGTGCAGATTGTTTGAAGAGTAACGGGATTTGTGGTTATAACATTTCAGAGCCAACAACATTTCTTTGCCATTGTTCCCACCGCACATTGTTCCATGGCACATCATACACCCAAATGCTGCAGCAATGGTAGGTTTCCTGATTAAGAGTGAAATATAGTATATTAAAAATTAAGGTCCTATTAAACACAGATTAGTCAAATCATTGCACAAATGATTATCCAACACAGATTATTCAAATTCCAGAAATTTCGACTTCTCAGCTTATCTAGACATAGATAACTACAGTTGATATGAATGCCAATGCTTCACAACATAATCAAATTGAAAATCACTTTATGCTTTCCGCTATTTTTTAAATACACATATTTTCTTTCTTCAAATTGCAGGCATTGTGGGAGTTGTCCAAGATTTATGGAAGAATGTTATAATTGGTACTGTTGCATGCCATATTTTACGAACCATCCACGATTTAGGTAAGAATATTATGTGTTCCATATGTAAGTGGCAATGGAGTTGGTATTGATAATCAAATAAAACCTATATTATTGAAAATTGGAGAACCATGGGCTCCATCTTACTTAAGTTAGCTAAACGCATGTTTTCGTGTACTACCTCTTTATTGATCTTATTCATAAATAAACTAATTTCGAATACATTGTTTTAATACCTTTTTATAAAGGTTCAAATGTATATACTATGATATTAGTAGCTTGTGTTAGATGCCTCCCTAATGGTAAAATCTTGTAAAAAATCGAAAAATGGAGACATATTGTCTATCCGCTATAAAGTTTGTCCTATTATGAAATAAAATCTGTGTTGCAAAATTTATTGTTTTTATTGTTTATGTTAGCTTTGCAATGTGACTGAGGGTTAATTTAAGTTAAATATTTTCAAAAAATGTATGGACTCGAACGCCCTCAGTAGTATGTCAAAAATGGAGGGCATTCTCCTTTTACATAGCTATGTAATTTTATTCCTTACTATTTTCTTTTATGTAGTTCAAAAACATTAAAAGTTTAACTCAAGTTTAGTGAATTTTTATTTTTATTTTGTTAATTCAATTTTCTTGTATGCGGAGAGGATAATTTTTATCATTCATAAAATAAAAAAAATATAAATTGAATTATGCCATAAAGTTTGTAGGAAAAGAGCCTCAAGAAAGATAAATTATTATTACAATGAAACTTAAATTATTTAAATAATTTATATATATTATTGTTATGAGAATTCTTGTTTTCATAAAAAAAAACTATAAATTAATTATCAATTTTCTATTAAAATATATTACTTTTATTTATTTTTTGTATAGAATATTTGTATGATAATTTTCATGAAATATAACTTTTACAACATGAAATAATGCATTTAATCATATGATTATTACCAAAATCAATATTCAAATGTTTAAATTTAAAACAATGCCTTCAATTATTATTAACAAAATAAATATTCAAATGTTTTAATTTAAGATCATTATATAAATAAATAATTCAAAAACTAAATATTAAATATTTAAGTTCAAAATTATTATATATACTATAAAATTTAAGTAATTGTTACTCAAAATTATTTTGTTATTCAATTTTTACATATACAACATTTTTATAATTATAAACAAAATAATTATTATAAACAAAATTATTATTTAATTATTTCAGTTTAAAATCATTACATAAATTATTAAGTTTGAATAGTTTTCTTTTAAAATGTTTTCTTAATATATATATATATATATATATATTATCCCAAAACATATTATAATTTGAAGTAATATAATAAAATTATTAATAAAAAAAAATATTGAATTGTTTCCATTCAAATCATTATACAAATAATAAAATTTAAACACTTTTTTCTTAAAAAAAATTTTATTCAATTTTAATATATAAAATATTTTTCTTAAAAATATTACTTTAATTCATTTTTCACATATTTTAAATATGTATATAATATTTATATGATACTTGTCATCCAAAAAGTTATTGGAACTTGAGACAATATAATGAACCTTTACATGTTAATACAAAATCACATGATTATTAACAAAATAAATATTAAATGTTTAAGTTCAAAATTATTATATATATTATAAAATTTAAGTAAAAGTTATTAGTTTGTTATTTAATTTTTACATATATAACATTTTTATAATTAATATTAATATTAATATTTTTTTCCCCGAATTATTAATATTAATAATATTGATATTAAAAAATAATGATATCGTAATATTCATATTATTCCTAATAACATTATTAGTATTAATACAATTAGTAATAATACAATTAGTAATAATATTAATAGCAACATTTATATAAAAACTAAAAATCAACTATAGATTAATGTCATAATATAATTTTTTCAACTGTCTTATTTAACATTAAAAAATTAAAGTAAATTATTAGTGTTTTAAAAAATTAATTACAATTTTAATTTTAGCTACAATATCACTCATTTATAATGTTAATATTAAAATGATATTGTTAATAATATTAATCATTATTGTTGAAAGGTCAAGCATGCATAAACAAAGGTCAACCATGGTTGAAAGGTCAAGCATGTTTAGGTTAAGAATCGAGTAAATGTATACATATATTTCAGATTGATTGTCTGAGTGATTTTCTGTTCTATTTGCAGGCTCCTGAAGCGAAACAAGGTTAGGTGCTTCAGAACCTGCTCTTGAAGTGAATTTCGTGCAACCTATTGTTTCAGTGGAAAGAAGGTAGTCTGCTGTGAAGGGATGTTGGAATAACCATAATCAACCATGGAAAACCATGGTCAACAATGAACAACCATGGTCGACCATAGTTGAGCTTTCTCAACCATCAATGGCTATGGTCACCCGTAGTCAATAATGAACACCCATGGTCAACAATGGTTAATTGTGAATAACCATGGTTAAGCATAGTGAACCGTGGTCAACCATGAACAACAATGGTCAACAAAAGTCAACCAAAGTCAACTAAACTCAACGAAGGTCAACCAACAGTCAACCATGGGCTACCATGGTCAACCATAGCCAGGCAAAAGTGAAGCAAGGTCAACAAAATTCAACCATGGTTAGTCAAATTAAAAGTCAACCAAATCCAACTATAGTCAATTAAAAGTCAACCATGGTTAGTCAAATTTAACCATGGTCAACCATAGTTGACCAAGTTAACCATGGTCAACCAAAAGCCAACCATAGTTGACCAAGTTAACCATGATCAACCAAATCTCAACCAAAGTCAACAATGGTGAACCAAAAGTCAACTATGGTCAACCAAACTCAAGTATGGTCATCCAAAGTCATGTTCAACCAAAATTCAAGCATGGTTTACCAAAGTTAGCCAAACTCAACTATAGTCAACCAAAGTCAACCATGGTAAACCAAAATCAACCATGGCCGACCAAAGTCAACTATTGTTTTAAAATCGAAGTCAACCATGGTCAACCAATAGAAACTAATGTCAACCATGGTCAACCATAGTCAACTATGTTTAACAACACTTGACCATGATAAACCAAAGTTAACCATGTTGAACCATAGTCAACCATATTCAACGATTGTAAACCAAAGTTAACCATGATCAACCATATTCAACGATTGTAAACCAAAGTTAACCATGATCAACCAAATTCAACCATGGTTAGCCAAAGTGAGGCATGGTCAACAAAATTCAACCATAGTCAACCATCACCAACCAAAGTAAACCATGGTCGACCAAAGTTAACTACAATCAACCATGGTAAATGAAAGTCAATCAGGGTAAACCAAAGTCAACCATAGTCAGCCAAAGTCAACCATGGTTAACAAAATTCAACCGAAGTAAACAATGGTCAACCAATGCTAACCATGGTCACCTAAATTCAACCATGGAGAATCAAAAGTCAACCAAAGTCAACCATGAGAAACCAAGAGTCAACCAAAGTGAACCATGGTCAACCAAAGCCAACAATGGTCAACCATTGTAAACCATGGTCAACCATCGTCAACCTAAGTCAATTAAAAGTCAACCATGGATATTCAAAGTCAAGCACGATCAACAATTGTTAGTTCTAATCAACCATAATTAACCACCTTAACGATGGTCAGCCAAAAGTCAACCATCATCAACAAAAGTCATGGTCACTAAAATTCAACCATGGTCAACCATCACCAACCAAAGTCAACCATGGTCGACCAAAGTTAACTATAATCAACCATGGTAAACGAAAGTCAACCACGGTAAACCAAAGTCAACCATGGTCAACCAAAGTCAACCATGGTTAACAAAATTCAACCGAAGTAAACAATGGTCAACCAATGCTAACCATGGTCACCTCAAGTCAACCATGGAGAACCAAAAGTCAACCATGGTCAACCAAAGTCAACCATGAGAAACCAAGAGTTAGCCAAAGTGAACCATGGTCAACCAAAGCTAACAATGGTCAACCATTGTAAGCCATGGTCAACCATAGTCAACCTAAGTCAATTAAAAGTAAACCATGGATATTCAAAGTCAAGCACGGTCAACAATTGCCAGTTCTCATCAACCATAGTTAACTAACTTAACGATGGTCAACCAAAAGTCAACCATCATCAACAAAAGTCATGGTCAACCAAAATTCAACCATGGTCGACCAAAGTCAATAATAGTCAACCAAAGTTAACCATGGTAAACCAAAGTTAACGATGGTAAACTAGGAGACAACCAACCATGGTCAATCAAATTGAACCATGGGTAACCAAAGTCAACCATGGTCAACAATAATTTACCATGGTAAATGAAAGTCAACGATGATCAACAAAGAGTCAACCAATGCCAACCATGGTCAACCAAAATTCAACGATGGTCAACCAAAGTCAACCATGGTCTACCAAAGTAAACCATAGTTTTTCATGGTTAACCATGGCCAACCAAAGTCAATAAAATGTCAAGTAAAGTCAACTAACATCAACCATGGTAAAGTAAAAGATAAACAAAGGCAACTAACATCAACCATGGTAAGCCAAACTCAACCAAAGCTATCCATGGTCAGACAAATTTAACCATGATCAACTAATGTCAACCATGGTAAAACAAAGTAAACCATAGTTAACCAAAGTCAACCAGTATCAACCATTGTCAACTATGGTCCCATGGTCAACTCAAGTCAATCAGTATCAACCATTATTAACGATGGTAAACCAAGAGACAACCAATGTCGACTATGGTCAACCAAATTCAACCGTGGGTAACCAAAGTCAACCATGGTCAACGATAGTTTACCATAGTAAATGAAATTCAACAATGATCAACCAAGAGTCAACCAATGTCAACAAAAATTCAACCATGGTCTACCAAAGTCAACCATGGTCTACCAAAGTAAACCATAGTTTTCCATGGTCAACCATGGCCAAACAAAGTCAATAAAATGTCAAGTAAAGTCAAGTAACATCAACCATGGTAAAGTAAAAGATAAACAAAGTCAACTAACGTCAACCATGGTAAGCCAAACTCAACCAAATCTATCCATGGTCGAACAAATTTAAACATGATCAACTAATGTCAATCATGGTAAAACAAAATAAACCATGGATTTTAACTTTGAACTATAATTTTATAGATTTTAAAATTTAAACCCTAAAAAACTTAAACCTCCAAGAAAAATAAATAAATAAACCCAAAAATTCAAATCTAATTAACCATAAAACCCCGTAAAAACTCAAACTACATTAATCTATTTAACTTATGAAATTAAATCAAACAACTTAATAACTTTTTAAAAATAAAAACAAAATCCCTTGGAATTAAAAACGTGACCCTAATTAAATTAAAATTTTGTAACTATTTAGTTAATTAATTATCAATTAATTATAACCCTAACCCTATCCCTAAATAGTCTAATTAAAACCTTAACCCTAATTAAATTAAATTTTATAATTATTTAATTATCAATTAATAACTTTTAAAATATAAACAAAATCCCTAGAAATTAAATTAAACAACCTAATAACATTTTAAAATTAAAATCCAAAACCCTAATTAAATTAAAAATTTTAATTAATTAATTATAACCCTAACCCCAACCCTTAATCAAACAAATTTAAATTTAAGACCCTAACCCTAAATAAATTAATTTTTTGTAAAATTTTTTTTATTAAATAATTATCAAACAATTAAATTAATTCATTAAATTTGTCAATGTTTACTTTTAATTTTTTTTCCAGCGAAAAAAATCTACTATTGATATTCAATATGTGAATCAAATAGTACAAAGAAGATCCAGTCTCTATTGCCATATCAAGATCATTTTGATCATCCAAGCTAAAAGATCTAGATCTCATACAATGTTCTCAGAAACCACTATGACAAGATAACTGTCAGGTCCTATATCAAGATACAAAATGTCAAAGACAAAATACAAAAAGTATGTTTCCAGCAGATCAGAACATATACATAGAAGACACTGCAGGTCTTAATCAAATAAATATGTGGTGCCACCATCCTGGAGGCAATTATCGAACCATTCCTCCCATATCAGCTGACCCTCAATGCCAGATAAAGCTTGCTTAGATAGTTTATCAGCAAGTGAGTTCTGTTCTCTGTAGATATGCTCGAAATGTATACCTTGAAGCATTGAGATTTCATATTGTGTCCGAAGGATCCAGTGTCTCAAATTCACTACATTTAGGTTGAATTTGCCTGCAACCCATTTAATGGTGACCCTGGAGTCACCGAAAACCTTGATGTTAACCAATCCAAATATGTTAGCAACTCTAAGCACACACCAAAGTGCCATTAGTTCCGCTTTCATATTTGTTCCTGAGTCACAGTTAAGTTTAATAGAAAAATAATGCACCTCATTCAGATAGATCACACCCCCAACAGCACAAATACCGAATTGTGAAGCGCCATCAAAAAAGAGTATAGGATGATTCACTTTAAGCTCAAATGAACTGATTCTATCAATCTTCAATTTATGTGCATCACCCTTACATGTGGAGTACATATTTAAAACAACCATGCTACACTGAAAAGAGTTAGGAGATATGTTCTGAAAGATGGCATAATTTCTAGAAACCCAAATTGCCCAAGGAATACATATAGCAATATAGAAATGTTCACTTTTAATTTAGTTTATTAACAATATCAATTAATTAAATTAATTTATCAATTTATGAATTGATCAATCTTCACTATTAAAATTAGTTTATTAACAATTTGATTGGAATTTAAATTAGATTATTAATTATAACTAATAATTATAAAACTATTAATTATTAATTATAAGATTAAACATCCAAAACTATTAAATTACTTTTACTAAGAATAAACTAAATATAATTATTATTGAAACTATTAGATTGAATATATAATTAAAACTTAACTTTAATAAACCATCTTAAAATTCTTTTTCTAATTTAAACAAACTAACGAATTTATTTTTTATATTAAATTCATATATATATTTTTAAATATTTTATAATAATAATAATAATAATAATAATAATATTTCTTATTTTTCTTTTTTATTATTTTGTTATATTTTTATAAAATTATAATAATTATAAATGAAAATAATATATAATAATAATAATAATTAATAAGTAATAGTAAAAAATAATAATAATTATTTATTATAAATAATAAAAATAAAAATAATTAATCCAAAGAAAAATAAAAATAAAAATAATTAATAATTAATTATTCATTATTGATTAAAATAATTGTAAATAAAAATAAGAGAATATAATTATAATAACAAAAAATGAAAAAATTTATAATAACAATTGACAACTTTAATAATAATAATAATAATAATACTTTTTTAATAACAATAATAATAATAATAATAATAATAATAATATAAAGATATTATTATTATTTTTTTATTATTATTACAAAAACTTATGCCACATTATGATGTATTGTTTACATTAACCGTATATGTGTACACATTAATAATTACTTTATTATTATTATTATTATTATTATTATTATTATTATATATTTCAGTATTTATTATTTTATAATAATAATAATAATAATTATAATAATAGATGTTATTATTATTATAATTAAATATTTATTATTACAAAATATTCAATTATTATTCTAAATTATTTATAATTTATTAAACATAATTATAAACTAATTATTTGTATAAAATAATTAAAATTATATTTCTTAGTGAATAATTAATTATTTTTATAAATTATTTATTATTTATTAATTACAATTATAAAAAACTATTTTTATAAATAAAAATAATTTTAATTTTAAAATAGTAATACTTATTCTTATTAATATTTTCACAACTATAATATTAATATTAAAAGTTATTGCGGGTCGGTAATTAATATGACTTATATACCTTCATCGACGTATATAGGATGCACATTTAAATGTACTATGAGTTGTTTTTATGATAACATTGCAAATTATTTTGATATTATGTATTGTTATCATGAATTGTATTTGAGTTTCAGTGCTTTATAATTCAGTATGGGGGAGCTGTTGTAACGTTTGTTCCGCTTATAAAATAAAAATTTATAGAAAGTATTTAAAAAAAATCTATGTTGGCTCATAATATAAAATATTATGAAAAGTAATTAAAAAATAGATGTTCGTTTATAAAATAAAAACTTAAAACTTAAACTTGGATTTATCAATCAAGAGAAATCAAATTTCCTCAAAAAACTAGATCCCTCTCCATGCTTAATAAATACTGATTTTAAATGGATCTATATTGATTTAATTAATATATATTTTATATTGATTTAATTAATATATATTTTAATAATATGTACTCTTATTGTTTATGTAATTACAACATATTTTGGTATAATGCATTATGATTGTTTTTCAATTTCTAATTCATGTAATATATTATTATTATGAATTGTATTTCATGAAAATATATTTTGATATTATGGAGTTTAAATTGATTGTTTTTTTTAAACCTTAAATGTGTTAGATTTTCTATATAATTTATATGATAGCAACAGATTTTGATGTCATGTATTGCGAATTGTCTTCAATTTCTGGTTGTTATTTGTGAGATGTTCAAGACTATATTGCTTGCTAGCTTGGCATTTATGTGATATTGTAAATTATCTTTCCTTTCCAGTGATATCACCGTATCTCTGTGATGTCACGGATGAATTTGCTATTTTGTGATTTATGTGATGTTACACGGTATACTTGAAACAAGATTGTTATTTTATTACGTATGAAATGTTTCAAATTGAGTTCATCGCTTTCGAAGAATGGTGCAGACGTTAAGCAAGGTGAAGAAGATGAAGGGCATTCTCAAGAAATGGCAGAGCTTTGGCGGCAGGACCAGAAGTAATTCACACAGAAACCTAATTCGGAATCCTTCATTCGATGATGCCTCCATTAATCGTGTTGCAGAAAATAGGTCATCAAGCCACGCCCACGCAGATGATCTCAAAGTAGAAGAAGCGCCCGAGGGATGTGAGACAGTATATGTTGGTAAGGGTAAGAGACGATATTTCATAAGTGCCCATTACCTGAATCATCCATTGTTCACGAAGCTGATTGTTGAGCGACTCAGGGATGGCTTCTCAGTGGCGTGTGAGGTGGTGTTCTTCGAGCATTTACTGTGGATGTTGGAGAACGCCGACCCAGAAGCCATTCGGAGCGATTCTGGTTTGGAGGAATTGGCCGATTTCTATGCTTGTCATTAATGGAAAAAAAAGCCGGTAATTTCTGTCTTGTTTTTGTGTGCGTGTTTTTTCGCTTTTCGAATCAGCTCCATCTTGCAGTGGGTGAAATCTTTCTTCATCCGGCAATGGAGCCCAAGAACAGGAATTTCATAAATTGTATAGGAATTGATGAAATAATCAGGGTGATGAATATGCTATTAAAAGTTGTTTCCTAGGGTTTCGTGATGCAATGCAACTTTGTGATGCATAGGTTAAGTGAAATGATCTGATCTTGTACAGGGGTTTCGAAGTGAAATGATCTGATCTTGAACAGGGTTTTCGAAGTGTAAATTGGACCCTCCAGCATATTGGGAATTCTTTTAAATATTTTGTGTTAGACGAGCCGCTATACATGATCTTGTACTTCTTTTTAAATGATTTTGAAAGAGCCAATTAGGTTCTCGATTTCGTATCAGTTTGCAAATTCTATTAATTGATTTTCGATTTCGTATCAGTTTGCAAATTCTATTAATTAATTTGTGTTAGAGGAGCTGCTCGAATCAGTGGACTCAACCTGCAGCCAGATCTGTAATTTACTCCTAATACAACCTTCTTTTTACTTGTTGCATTTAAAAAGCTTAAGAAGATTTTGAAGTGAATCTACCAAGTTTCGTTTTAAGCAATTATTTACAATTCTGTACATTACACGATGTCCTGGTGTTATGCTCTGGTGTTATGCTTTGCAGTACTTTTAATATGAAATTAGAGTATATTGAAATTAGAGCAGTGGTTACGATGAAATGCTGTTTCTGAAAAAGAAAACTACAGCTTGAAAACTGAAATTTAACAAAGCCGGCTTGCTAAACATACTTAACATCATGCTTTAGAGACAGCATTACGTTTAACCTCAAACCAAATATCTAATTGAAAATTATATAACCACCTAAACCCAAAAAAACAGATCTGATACAAAAGCAGATATGCACAACTATCCATATGATCAACATATACCACTAAGTCAGAATATCACTTCTATATAGTTACAGGGCAAGTGATGAAAGCCGAAAAAATACCTCCAAAGAGGCCTCATAATGCCATAGGTCCTGGATCAAAAACTGTATGCAGATCCGGAGAATGATAACTTCTTTGCCGAGTAACTTGCCTCATAATGCCATAGGTCCTGGATCATAAACTGTATGCAGATCCGGAGAATGTTAACTTCTTTGCGAGTAACTTGATTTATTTCAAACCCTTTTTTTGAAAAAGAATTTGCTACAACATTCATTTCCCTGTAAATATGATGAAAATAGATTTTCTGTTCCCTGTAAATATGATGAAAATAGATTTTCTGAACAAGAGTAGTCAATTCATCATATAATGATCTTAAAAATATATTATAAACTAGTTTTTCTCTTTTCTTCCACTCAAAATAACCAGTAAAGAATCAACAAACATTTATAAATTCTCAACATATAACTCTCAAGCCATCTTGATCTTAAGAACAAGAAATGAAACATGTAACTGAACTCTCTTGTTAAAACAAGATCCTCAATCAACCTTGAAACTGTGTAATTCAACATCATTGAGATAAATTAACCCTCCTACATCACTTGGTACACCTCTATGAAAACTTCCTTGTGCAACTCTATCAAAGTAAGCCCAAACTCCAAATTGATTTGTTCCACTTGGTGCACCTCTATGAAAACTTCCTTGTGCAACTCTATCAAAGTAGGCACAAACTCCAAATTTATTTGTTATTACTTCTGGAATAATATATGTCGACATGATAATTTAATATGGCCAAACAGTTCAGGACGACAATGTGTCTTCAAAGTTTTTTTTATTGAGCATCAACCAAATACCCCAACAAGAGCTTTGAAGGATTTGATTATAGGATTGGATATTGAAGAAAATTTAAAATCATTTTTATTTTATATTAATAAATATATATAATTAAATAAAATAAAAGTTTTAGATTAAAAAAATATATTTAATAATAACTGTTTTACCATTTCTCAAATTAAAATATAAAAGTTTTTTGTTATTAGATAAAAACATTCTCTACTTATTTATTTAAATTATAAATAATAAATTAAATATATTTATTAATTTGGTTTAATTTAAAAATATATATACAAACAAATAAATTAACATTTTAAGATTCAAACTACTAAATCCATTTAAAACATACTATGTAATTACTTTTTAATATGCATATTTAATTCCACTAACATGTGCTCTATTTCATAAAACAAGTTCCACTAATATGGGTTAAATCTAAACAATCTCAAGTTTCACCTTCTTCTCTTTATATATATATAAAATAATAAAAAATAAAAATTTAATTCATAAAATCTTTAACTTAACCATTTTACTATACTTACCTCAATTATTCAATATAAAACATTTAAATTAATCAAAACTACATCTCATAAACCATTTCTTAATCAGCATTATCGATAAGACCCGGCCCTTCCAAAGGGTTCTAGCCCTTCCTAGAAGTGTAAAGTTAAAATTGCCCTTCAAAAAAAAATTAAAATCTGAATTTTACCTTTCCAATAGGAAGGACATAATTTATATTAATATTTCAAAAGAAGGGCAACATTTGAAATTACCCATCCATATAAATTTCAATTGCTATGTTGAAATTCCTATGCTATAAAATTCTACTCGTCATTCAAAATATTGGAAATATTATAAATTATAATCATTCACTCACTCATGTCATGCACTCACTGCTTAGCTTTGCAAGGTGATGAGTGATGAATGGCGACTACGAGGTACTAGCCACTCGGATTTGACTCTGAATCCCAAGTCACTTTGGGCTGATATCTAAGGTGTTACAATGTGTTAATGGCTATGGTTGTAACAATAGAGAACCACTACAAGGCCCAAAACAGGGCCGAAACAATGTTGCTACTACCTATGTGAACCTAGCTACCAATGTCCACTTGTTTTTCATCAAAATGAAATTCAAATTGCCGCTTTGATGAGTCCTCTTCCGCAAGACTTCATTTATTGCATGAATGTCACAAACTCATGAAAACTCTAAGCAACACTCAACGGCATGCAACTAGAACCACAAAGCAATCAAAGGTTTATTTATGCATTGATATAGAGGGGTGGCACTAGGCACACAATATGGAGAAACAATGAGTTAGAAAAAACATTTGGACCAAAGTACCACAATGGTTATTAATAAAATTAAAAAAAACAATTTTTGGCTCAGGAATTGTCTTCAATTTGATGGGTGGCATGATCATGATCATGTAATCTCCCTCCGTCCTTCCAAACATATGTGGCTTCTCACCACGTTTATCTTCAACACTCGCCACCAAAATACATACAAAAATAACATGTCTTTACATCCTCTTCCATTTAAATCCTCATCGCATAGTCATAAATAAGGATTATTATGCATGCAAATCCTCACCTTATAATATCAATTGGGTCAAGGCATAGAGACAACCATAAATTATCAAATGTGTCAAGACACAAAGAGTAAGAGAAAACTATAAGTAAGTCTTATATTAAATTTACCAAAGCCTTTAATTGACACTATCATCTGAGATTTGACACGTTGGATTGTTGTGATCTTCTTATCACTCATTACCAATGTGATTGTAAGGCTTCTTTGATGGTGAAGTTCATAATTTTAAGTCTTCTTCCTCATTCTCATGCCTTTTGGTAAGAAAATAAGGAGGGAAGTGGCCCACATCAGTATGGAAAACAGTTTCGACATAGAGGTAGATACATTAATTCTTTCATTAAATAACTTAAATTTCAAGCCAATGACTATGAATTCACTGAATCGTGGATTGGTAAAAAGCACATGAAATTTTAGAGCCTTGATCTCTTAATTACTCATTTATCTAGAATTTTCGCAAATCGATCCATTAACAAACTTCTTTTGTTGTTCTCGTTCAATTTAAAAGTTAGATTATCGAGACTCAAACATGCAGCGAGTCGCAAGGCTCCAGTTGATTTAGGTTTGATTCCATTTCCCCTCCATCCCATACATGTATGTTGTCGTGACAAGTGTTGTTCACAACAAAATTTGATTCCCAGACCCCTATGATGCTAGCATTGCTAACTTGCTTGGTATGGAGGATTTTTTTTTAATGTTTTTTTGAGCTATGTATTATTTTTTCTTAGGCACCTAATGTCCATCATTCTTACACATCTCAAGATTGGATGATTTCCCTCTCTCCGGTTTGATAAGGTTTTGGTTGGTTTTATATGTATATTTTGGTTGTAGGTTTATTATAGCCTCGTTTTGCTTAGTGGCTTCTTTTTGTACATAATTAAAAGTAATTTTCTCATGGTCCTAGTTTTATTTTCAGACTATATCTAGTTAGAACATCTTGCACTATGCATAAGATCATGCAAATGCCCCAATATGGTTAGTGCATAGTGTAAATAGTTTTCGGTATAATGAAGTGTGGTCTAACCCAAAAAAGTACAACAAAATAGTTGTTATTTTAATGAACTCTAATATTAATGTTACATATATGTCAAATTAATGTGTTCAAATTCAGTTTTATTGAAAAGATACCATTTTATCATGTAGATATTAAGGAGTGCTCAATTATTTAAGATTAGAAAAATTTAGATAGATAATATTTATTTTTTATATTTTTAAGAAAAAAATTAATTAATTTATGCTTATCAATTGAAGTACAATTATTTAAATTTCCCTTCATCTTTGAGGATCTCCAAAAACAAATGCCTTTCCAATAAAAATTAATAACCACCCTTCAAATTGATCACTGGATGACCATTACTTTAGAAATGTGGTATAGAGGATTCCTTGTCGCCACCGTCACTCAACAAATCATATTGAATATTATATAGTAATCAATTTTTTAACACGTGTACATAAAATTTGTCTCTATGTGATGCAACTATGGCCATTACTTCCGAAATGTGTTCTAGAGGATCCCGTGCGACCATCGGCACTAAAAATCACATCGAATATTATTTCATAATGAAGCATTTTTCTAACATGTTTAGACCAAATTTGTCTTTATGCTATAGCATAAAGCATGTTTTATAGAGGTAATAATAATAATCTAAATTATTTTATTTATTAGACATTAAATCATATTAATAATTAATAATATGGTTTATTATATCAACCACATTTATGTATGGCTATAATTAATATATATCCGTCTGTTTATATAAGTTATATAATTAATTATTAATATGGTTTATTATTAGTAATCCAAATTATCTTACTAGGCATCAAGCCATGAGTCCAAAGAGAAATTGATAATGGGGTCCAAGAAACCAAGGTGAAGGAGTACGTTGCTTCGGAAATGGATTAATAGCTGGTTATTGAGTACATTGCACCGAAGAAGATGGGACCGCCTACGAAGGAGCCTTTTATTGATGTGACTAAGGGAAGGACGACTGCACCAATCTCAAATACAAGTGTTGGAGTGTCAGAAATATGTTCTCATGCAAACTTCGATCATCCCAAGATCGTAGGTCTCCAAAACCCTTCAGCGTGTGATAACTGTCATTCAAATTGCCTTTATCGGCAATGGAAATTTTTTTGGCGAGGCATAGTTTTACTCATTTTTATTATTTTTTTGGAATTTCGACGATTCGAGTCGTCTTAAAATGGGCCAAAACTCTAAGAAGCACAATTCTATGACGTAGTTCCGCAATAAATGGGGTGAAACTACGATTCCACCGATTTTTATAACTAGATCTAGGAAACAAATCGCCAAAAAAACAAGGCAATTTGAATACCATTTATCTCAAACAAAACGCTTCAGCTTATATGTTTTTGGGTTTGGATCATAGGTATCCAAAACCCTTCAGCTTAAAAAGATCAACGGAATCTCAGTGTTGGCCATGAAACTCATATAAGAAGGAAAAAAAAGAAAGTTGTTCACAAGAAAGAAAGTGTAAGAATGGCATTGGGGGATGATCTCTGTATCGAGAATATACTAGAATTTATAGGGAAAACTCTTATGGCAAGGTTTTATGGCATTCGTCTTTCTGAAAAATCTTTAAGGATGTGGATTGAAAGGAGGTGGGAACCAATATTGCATTATTGTCCAACCTTCTTCATTATGACCAGAGGCTAGACGATTTTTAAAAGTATGTCATTAAACTTCTATTCATAATACTAAATTATGAATATTTGTGGTGACTTTTGTGTTGTTTTTTTGGATCTAGGTTTCTAAAAGATTCTTTTAGGGCCCTAGGTAGAGGTTTTCTCCATTGACCATGTACTTGAATTGATACCCATAACTTGTGCTAAAAACCTAATAAAGATGCAATTTTTCATCAAAAAATTTAATAATATGAAAATATTCTCAATTAAAGAATCAAATTTCAATTCAAATCATTTTTATTACTACTTTATAATAGTAATAAATTAAAAATAGTGTTTTTATTTATTTGTCGACTATATTTATTTGTTTAAATAATATTAATAATGGATAATTGAATTGAACTATTTACAAAATAATTAATTGTGAACTTTTTGTGCTTGCGGTGTAAAGCCTCATAAATGAATCATGTGAATTTAATATTTGGTCATTTATTTGAATTGATAAAACAAAAAACAAATATTGAATTAAGTTATTTACATAATAATTATTTGTGAATTCGTGATGTTTATGGTGTAAATTCTCATAAGTAAATCCTACTTGTACATGTCTCTATGACAAATAATAGTGTAGCACCACTTTATGATACTTTCCAACATGGCATTTCTCTTAACTTAAATAAGGAAAAATTCAATTTCCAATAATTTTAACGAATATAACACCATATTAACACCACAAAATATAAGGGTGCACTCTAAATTTTCTATGTTATCAACATTTTCCCAACATATTTTCCATCTTAATTTGTTTGGAGTCCACTAGAAATCTTTAAAAACTATTAGATAGGGGTTTTTGAGGATGGTGAGTCTATTTATGGATTCAAAAAACAATTTAAACACTACCAAATTTGAATTTTACCAACAAAAAAATTATCGACCAAAACCCACCATAAAGTCCAAAAGGTAGAATAAATAAACTAATCCAAATATAAGTGGTGCTAATACCACCATCTTAACACTTCAAAATGTTAGTGGTGCTAATAACACCAGCCTAACACCACAAAAATGTAAATGGTGCCAATACCACCACATTAACACCACAAAATATAAGTGGTGCTAACTCGTGGTGCTAAAATATAGATTTTCTTGTTGTGATTGGAGCCTAGAGACTTCCTAAAATTGCTTTAAAATCCAGTCAACTCAAGCGAGGGTGGTATAAAGATGCCATGGCTTGGTTAAACAATTGAGGGATTGATAAAAATGTCAACCTACAAAATATCAATAACATTAAAAATATTATTACTTCTAAGTTTAAAGAGAAAATGTGGTACAAGAAAGATTTAGAGGTTAAAAAAATTAAGAATACTATAAGGAGGTCATTAACTCTAATCTAGAAGATCAAAAGTATCTCTCTATTTTAACTAGTTCAAAAAAGAGAATTAATATGAATCCTCATTATCTCCATAGTGAAATAGGGAAGTGGGCAATTCCTAAAAGGATCTGTTATCTATTCAAGATTGAAAGTGTTGATGATGAAAATCACTTTCTCTTAGATTGCCATGAGTACACCCACAATCGATCTCAATTTCATAATCTTTTGTACAATACATACCTCCCTAATCTTCTAACTTGTCAAAACTATGGTGAGCTAAAAGTGTCTCTCTTCAAGCTTTTTGAAGCCTTTTGAACATATGAATAAAATTTTAAAGCAAATCAAATAATTCCTTTCTTTTATCTTAAGGTTTAATAGGCCAAAATGGTTTGAGTGGAGGTTAACTATCATTATCCTCATTATCAAAATGCAACACACAAACATTACCACTTATAACTCTTGTTTTAATATTATATATTATGAGTTGTATTTTTTTAATATTATATATTATGAGTTGTATTTAATGACCATATATTTTAGTACCATGTATTGTGAATAACATTACCAAATATTTTGATTTTATATGGATTCTCATTATTTTGGTGTTAGTATTATGATGAGTTGTATTTAGGGACAACATGTTATAGGGTTATGTATTCTGCCTTGTTTTTCTATTGTTGTACATTTTGTTTAGGTGATAATGGTGTTATATGTTGTCTTTGACTTTTTGTAGTTGCAATTTATTTGTAGTGTGAGTTGTTTATTTTGGTGTTATATATATGATGAGTTGTGTTTGGCTTTTTTAATTGTAAATTAACATGGCATTTATGTGATACTGAAAAACATATTTACTTGATGTTACAGCCTATCTTAACTCATATTACTTGTTATGATAAGTGAGGTTACAGACTATATTGTTAGACTATGATGTATCAAATATCCCGGCCATCTCCCGATTAGGATGTTGAGAGCTCGTTCCAGATTCTCCTCGGTCTATTGAGTCCATATCAGAGGTCTGTACTAGACCTCTAATTGTTTTTATAAAACAAACAAACAAGGGATCGGCAGGGGCTTTTGGATAAGTAAGAAAGGTTAAGAAGGATGGTGCAGACATTAAGCAAGATGAAGTGCATTCTCAAGAAGTGGCAGAGCTTCGGCGGCAGGACCAAACGTTCATACAGCAACCTTATTTGGAATCCTTCAACCTTATTTACGGGAAATAGGTCATCAAGCCTCGTCCACGCAGATGATTTCAATGTAGACAAAGCGCCCAAGGGATGTAAGACAGTATATGTCGGCAAGCGTAACAGACGATATTTCATAAGTGCACATTATTTGAATCATCCATTGTTCAGGATACTGATCGTTGAGAGATTCAGAGACGACAGCTTCTCAGTGGCGTGCGAAGTGGTGCTCTTCGAGCATTTGCTGTGGATGTTGGAAAACGGCGATCCAGAAGCCATTCGGAGCGATTCCAGCTTGGAGGAATTGGCCCAATTCTATGCTTGTAACTAATGGAGAAAATGCCGGTAATTTCTAAGTATTTGTCTTTCTATGGTTTTATATTTCCCGTTTGGAGTTAGCTCCATCCTTATCATAGGCCGTGCATCAAAGGTTTCTTCATCCGGCGATGCAGTGAAAGACGTAAAAAAACATAGGGTAATGAATACGCTGACATTAAAAGTTGTTTCCGAGGGTTTACTTTAACTTTCGCGACGTGGTTCACCTTACTGGTGCATAGGTTAAGTGAAATGATGTTGTTCTTCAAAAACGGTTTTGGAAGTGCCATTTGGAACCTCCAGCGTCTCAGATTATCAATTCTTTAAATAAATAATTTGTGTGGAATGCTCGCTTAAATGATGTGCAGCAAGCTAAATAATGTTCACGTGGATGGATATGATCTTGTATTTTTTTTTAAAACACACGTTAAGACTTACTTAAAACAAGGGTTTTGAAAGTTTCAATTGGAACCTCCAACCTAAAAGATTAATTTGTGTTGAAGGAGCTGCTCGAATAAATGTTCATGTACTACAAAAAAGGGCTTTGAAAGTGCCAATTGGAACCTCCAGGGTATCTGATGGCATGGGATAACTGGCACTCAAATCGTCCTACTTTTCGGCTATTTGTTCCCTAATTCCGGTTATAAAAATGGACGGAATCGTAGTTCCATTTCATTTACTATGGAACTATGCAATGGAACTGTGTCCATAAAAAATTTTGGCCCATTTTAAGACGACCCATATCTTCCAAATTCCAAAAAAAATAACAAGAAAAATCCAAAAAATAACAAGAAAGGGTGGAACTATGCTTGGCCGGAAAATTTTCCATGACCGACAATAAGCGATTTTATGCCACTTATCACACGCCTATCCGATAGGTAATTCTTTAAATAATTTGTCTCGCTCAATAAACCAGTTTAGATCCAAATCCTACGTTCTATCAAGTGCCGAGAGAGATCAAATCTTTCGAGGTGCAAACCTTTCCTTGAATAGTTCCTTGAGTGCAATACCTGAGCCACCTATTCCTAAACTCTAAAGTCTCTAGTTTAAGTCTCATATTTACTTTTTACTTTGTATTATTCTTTTCTTTATGGCAAACATAATATTTATTACTTTTTACTTTATATTATTATTTTTTTGTTTACTTTGTATTATTTTGTTAGTGGACAAACACTCTAAAGTCTCATATTTACTTTTTACTTAGTATTATTCTTTTTTGTTTATGGCAAACATAATATTTACCACCTAATCCTAATCTCAAAAGTCTCTAATTTAAGTTTTAGATTTACTTTTTACTTTGTATTATTCTTTTTTGTTTATGGCCGACATAATATTTATTACTTTTTACTTTGTATTATTTTTTTTTTATTTACTTGTATTATTTTGTTACTCGATAAACACACTCGACTAACAAAATCTCAATTGGAATCTCCAACAAATCTGAAAGTCTGAATTGGAACCTCCAGCTACTCAGAATTAGAGGAGCTGCTCCAATCACGGGACTCAGATCTATTGTTTGTTCCTGCACTTAAAAAACTTATTTTAGTCTATTGCATTTAAAAAGGATAGGAAATCGTGAAGTTTCATCTTTAATGGAATGGACCATTTCAAGTTTGGTTTCAAGGAGTTATTTATAATACTGTACATTATAGGATGTTCTGGTGTTACGTTTCCAGGTTTTTTTTAATATGAAGTTAGAGTATGTGATATATATATATATATATATATATTTCAAGTTCCATTTTAACTAATTATTTATAATTCTGTGCATTATATATAAAACAAACATTTCAAGTTCCATTTCAACTAATTATTTATAATTCTGTGCATTATATATAAAACAAACATGTCAAGTTCCATTTCAATGAGTTATTTATAAGTATGTGCAGCATAGGATGCTGTGGTTAACTATGCTTTCCAGTTTTTTAATATGAAATAAAAGTATATGTTCTAATGATATTTTTATAATTCATTAATAATGATAATTATTAATTAAATATAAAGGAAAATATCATTATATTGCATATTGATAATTTTATATTAAAAACAGGAAAGCATAGATCACTAGAATTTGAAATAGTTTTTTTTATATATATTACAATCATATTTTTCTATATATATATATATATATTTTAAAAATCAGTATAAATCTATTTTAAAGGGATTTATTAAGAGTGAATCAAATCTTTTGAAATGTAAAGTATATTTTTTTTAAATGTTCATAAAATAAAAAATTATGAAAAGTATTTAAATTTTTTTTATGTTGGATCATAAAATAAAATATTATGAAAAGTAATGCTTGATAGATCCGGATTTAAGATGAATCTACTCCGTTGCAAATGTTTTAAATAGCACACATGTTATTTTTTATAATATTTTATTTTTTTTAAAAGAACACCTCTCAACTTTAAGCATGGAAGGAGTTACACCTCTCTCCTAATTGACTGTAAAATGTGCCTCTTGAACCTTTATTTTAACATAAAGGTTGAAATGAAAAGTTGAATATCTCCTTTTTAACTAGTTTACTTACATGTTATCTTTTCAACTAAATATATATATTTTTTTTCATTAACATACATTATTTTATCAATTTGTTATAATTTGCAAATAAAGACATCTAGATATTATGTGAAAATATAGTTTTCTTTTGTTTCTTAAATATCTTTTTTTAATACTAGTTTAGATTTTTTTTAATAGTAAGAATATAAAATAAATTTTTGTTTATATATATAATGATAATGATTGGAGTTAATGTTTCACTTACATTAATTTTAGTTAAATTTTTTTAATAGTAAGAATATAAAATAATTTTTTGCTTATATATATAATGATAATGATTGTAATTAATGTAACACTCTTGTTTATATATATGATGATAATGACTGTTTATTTTCGTCGATCAAACACTCCTCACAGTCCTATGGTTTGGTCTCCTCCCATGGCGAGCTGGCTCAAGTTGAATTTTGATGGGGCGTCTAAAGGGAACCCTGGAATAGCAGGATATGGCGGAGTCTTTCGCGATGACCAGGGATGGGTGATGGATAGCTATTATGGTTCTATGGGCAGGGAGACTAACAATGTGAAGGAGTGTGAAGCCATGCTACACGGACTTTGCATGGAGATGCGAGGTGGTTATACACGTCTGTACGTGGAGGGTGACTCCAAGCTCATTCTCCAACTCGCGATTAAAATGCATAATGGGTACCGTGCAGCCAAGCTGGCACCATCGTGGCGGCTTGCCTGGAATCTACACTGTCTAGGTGAAGTCCTGGAAATGATGAACACAGTCACCTTTCACCATGTTCGTCGAAGTGCAAACAGGTTGGCTGATTGCCTAGCAAATCAAGGGGCCACTTGTCAAGGAGTTGGATGGCAAGGCACGTCCCTTGACATGCCTACGGGCATGTGCCGCATTAAGTGTCTTCACATCGCTAATGCTAAAATATGTATGATGGAGCCCCCATCTGGCATTAAACATGTCAATTAGTATGCTGCGATAAATAACAATGATACTCCATGTGGTGGAGTGGAGAAATGGCTTACCATTAACCAAAGAAACAGTTAATTTTCCCGATCCTCTTTCAATCACTCTCCGTTAATGATAATCATTTCCGAAGATCTAGAGTGTGAGAAGATGATGGTCTCTTGACCTCTCACGCTCAGGCTGCATGAATTTAGTAAGGTTTCTGCAGGGATGACGAATGACAAGGACAGAGAGAGTAATAACAGAGCCTGGTTCATTATGGTTGTTTTAATGGTGAATAGTGGGCTCATCCCTTTAAATGCCTCTACCCTGGTCGGAATGAGACATCTCTGTTGTTGTTCTGGTGGAGCTCTTGCCTTTCTGGGGTTGGCTGTGTTAAGTCTCTTGGTGGGTAACTGCAGAGAGGGAGAAGTGAGAATGCTTCCTAGAGGGAGACCTGCTAGACGGGGTCATCCAGTCCAAGGGGAGCCGAGCAGAGAGAGAAGAGGGAATCCATCCCAAGGGGGCGAGCAGAGATCAATGGAGTGCGGTAGCCACTGCGGTTTTCTTTCATTGTTTGTTTCCTCAGGAATTACAGAGTGACCTGGAGGAGCTTGAGGCGAACCTGTGGCGCAACGTCGAGGATGAAGAGATGTCGTCGGAGGCCGTAGCTATGGCTGACTAGATACAGGACCCTGGAAATACTCGGGGTTGGATGGCTTTGTACAATCGAGCTGTGGTTATGTTCTGGGTGACGAAGAAGCTTATTGCACAGACTCTTGAAGCATGGGTGGACGTTCAGGTGAGATCTCAGCAGTTTCAAAAGATGGAAGAACGGTGCTTGGCCCACACTGAGGATGCTAGCTTCATGCATATGAAGTTAGATGCCATGGCTGCACACATGGGTATCTCCTTCCTTATGAAACCCAAGGTGGTCGCCAACCCAAAAGTTATCACTCTCGTCGGCACGTCTTCAGCGCAAGAGGCGCCACCGGTCATCAACAATGCTGGTGGGTCTGGTCCTGCAGGCTAATTTCTATGTTCTCTTCTGTCTGGGATGGGTTTTCACTGAGTCTTTTTTTTCTTAGTTTCTCTCTTAGTCTTGTGCCTTACTTTTCTGGTTATATGATGGTACTACTGCATAGTATTGATGTTTGTATGGGTTATCAAGGTTGTAATGTAAGTTTTTGGAATTGTAGGGAAAACATGGTTAAACCTTTGACTGGTTGGCAGAGAAATGGTTTTGTGCACTGTGGGAAGTTGGGGAAGTGTAGTTGGTATGTCTGTTGGGGTTTCACTCTTAGCAGTAGCCATGTTGATATTGATTATATTGAATGAACTATGAATGTAATTTTCCTCCTTATGAAATAGAATGGTTTTACCCTTTGCTTAAAAAAAAAATGTTTCATTTAGATTAATTTTAGTTATTGTTTTTCTTGTAGATACCACAAACATACTACCCAAAACATAATAATAATCTAATTTTAATATTCAAATTTGATCACAACTAATATTTAAAAAGAATTATTAGATAAAAACCTCATTTACTCTATTTCTAAAATTTAAAAATCAAAATCAAAATATCTTCATTAAGTTATATTTAACTTTTGAAAATTTAAACATACAAACCCAAATATATAATTTAAATTTAAATAGCATAACCATATTAATAATAATGTTATTGGCATATGTCAATGACAACATTACTATGTCAACCATATTATTATTAATATGGTTTTACTATAATTACCTACTTTGCTGCAATAAAACTATTATTATATTAAAATTAAAATTAAAATTGAAATTAAAATAATAAAATTAAGTATATAATAAAATTCAATATTATTATATAATAATAATAATATTAAAAGAAAAATATATAAATAACTATGAAATAATTATGATTATGCTTTAATAATATTAATCATTAATATTAGTATTAATGTTATTATCCCTGCAATTAACATCCATATTAATATTAATCTTAATTAATATTGTTAATTAATAATATTTTAATATCAATAATGTGATCACTATATTTAATATTAAAATAAAAATGTTAATATGAATAATGTTCATATTATTGTTAATATGAATGTTAACATGTTATTATTGATATTCTTAATATTAATAATAATGTTGTGAATCCTCCGGGATGGGGTCACAGGCATAGAAACGACGGGCATTTGTGATGATAGCACATGGAATTATGACTGGGACAGGACGGTGAGCGAGGGGACGTCGATGGCAGCTTCACTGGTTGTGCAGCACTAACCCTCCACCCTCCCTAAGATCTAAAATGACAAGATCGCATAGGTTTAATCATGGCGTGGTTAATATGTGCATCAACTATGGCTTATTTTTTAATACCTACGTGGTCAACGATATTTCACCCCTGAAGTCTTGGGATCCAACGATTATTTAATGCCTATGCAAGCAGTCTATGGGCGAGTGAACGAATAAGAAAGGTGCAATATGGTCCGGGAACGCCATAGAGCCCCCAACAGGTGGGGTCATGGTTGGCAGGAACGCTCATAGGGAGCACCTAGAGATGGTATAACTTTTCACCTGGCTACAATGGCAGACGCCTTACTAGAAATTCGAAACGATGTCACGGAGGTTGAGGAGGATATGAAGATTCGAATCTAGGAAATTGGTCACCATCTGCAAATCATAATTGACTGGTGTGTATATCGCTGAGTTCTTTGGCGGTAACATCCATAAAATCCTCGTTACTGTTTTCAGGAAATGGGTATACAATTTTTCCTTTTTCCATCATCCAACAAACAAATATGTTAGTCTTCTAATACTACTCATCATATTTAGACATTCTCATTTCATGCATATAGATCTATTTGACTTGAGATTCATCATTAATCTTTAATCTCTCTCTAATTAAAACATACGCAATGTCATATATTATATAATTATTCACTTAGGCATAGAAGAATATGATGCTTCCATTCCTTTAACCAAAGTTCACCAATAACATGATGTAAAAAAGTAATCACTTTGCAAGTCAACTCTCATGGGAACATAAAAGTAATACATATATATAAGTTCAGTACTCACACAAGGATCTATAATGGACTCCTCATTAATTTATTGAACCTTAATGCACTCTTCTTACCTACCATACAAGACTAGTTAATTAAGACTTTATCATAAGAACACGTTTAATGGATTTAGCATAGTCTAAATCCTTTGGTCATCCATTTGTCTATAAGTATTTATTCCCTAGAATATAAATGCCACACCATTGTTTAAACCCATAATGTAGTTTTATCAAGTGAATCATGCTTTATACAATGGTCCATATCAATTGTTAGCAATAAATAAAAGAATGTAGCCATTACCCCTTTAAAGGAATCTAAGGTGAGCTTTCTCTAATGAGGCCTACTTACTTTTTTTAAGTATACCAATAATGCTTCTTTAACTTGATAAACTCATCGGTAATACACATACTGATCTCTATTAGAAAATATGATATAAACAAACCATAACAAGGGTCTACTTAATATTCTAGAGATTTAATATTCATTCTAAACATTATTTGTAAGCTTTTAAGAGCACTAAGCTGTATGTTTCTACAATAATACAAATGTAGGTTATCATCACAACTTAATGATAAATAGAAGCTCCAAACATCTATAATGAAATGGACAAACATAATGAAGAATATCCATTAATTAAAAGATCATTCATTTACATATGAAACCATTTAAGTTGACTCCTTTAGAATGCATCTTTACAGATCTTGCTATCAATTGCCCCATAAATGTACTAGACTTGTTCATTGAAACATTAGAATAAATTTGAATATTTAAAAGTACCGATAACTCTTAAACATAGCTTAAATAATAAGAACAAATCATTATTGAATATATGCAAAGCATAAAAGATCTTTTTACAACAATTTAAATGTAGCAACAAAATAGCTGAAAAGTACTTATCTGGAATAAATAGACTTGGATGACTAAAGGAATGACTGTAACTTTCCACCCAACCATAGGTTCTCTTTCTAGTGTATGTTTTTCCACCCAGAGACCACCCCCGAATTGGGCAATGAATCCACTAGAGTTAGAAATCAAGAGAATATTCAACAAAGATTTACCCAAGTTGTATGCTAGGTATATGCCCTCTTTTGGGCAAGTTTACTAACCACTTAATTGTACTTTAACTCGCAATAAAAAATTGGTAACACACTTTGTATATACCCAACATTTTAGACTCCTCCTTTCCAATATTTAAAACTAGACTGTCGCCAATAGTCATAAATCCCAGTTCCTAGTTCAACTTATAAAGTGGATTGGCTTGGATTTTTGGTGGATAGACCATCAATACATTTACCAGTGTAAATATAAGGATATTGGAGTCGATATTTTTCTCTTGAGCCTTCCTCTCCCATTCAAGCACAGTAAATATATATAATATCATAAAGGGAAGAAACCGGAATGGGGATCTCCCTCTTTGGGTCGTCCCTTTTCATTCGATATATATATTACACAATATGTAAACAAAATATTGCAAGACAAATATGGATTGATCATAACATTCTATCCATAACTAGCGTGTACCCTATTTCATTAGGAATAATACCGAAATATGATTTTAAGATGATTTCTTTGTTAAAAGATTCTTTTTTTGAGTGGTTAAAATTCCCCACATGGTTGAGGAAATAAGATTTTTTATTGTGAAGACAGTGAGTGAGTCAACTAATCACAAAAGTATGTGGCCAGAAAAATTTTAATGGGAACAATGTCCCGACAAATTGGGACATTTTCCATAAAAAAGAAGATTTAACGCAGGTTCAACATGAGTTAGGAAGCTATGAAGGTGGGTTTAATATTCTTGAAATTATAAATCGCATTCAATAACTACCGTATTCCAGGAGTGAAACCTGCAAGTAAATTAGTTTTTAATTTCTACATATTTAAGAAAAGGGTAGCACAATTTTGTGATAGGAGTGGTGGAATATCATTTCCTGATCATGATCTGACGAGTAATAAACTGAGAAAAGTTTCCTAAATTGAAACTGGTTGAGCATCCAAACCTGATCACCCATTTGGCATGCAACGTAAAAATATTTAAGTTAATAAATGAAACTGATATTGATTTTCAAAAATCAAAGTGTTTGAATCATTGATCTGGTGGGAACTTGATAAAAAATTCATGGAAGAAATAAAAATGAGAATTCTTTTCGAAAATCCATTTTTTGGCGGTGATATTTGGCATGGTGATGAAAGAAAAAAAACATGCCACTATATCCATCCTTACCTTTGCCCATCAACACGACTCACAACAAAGAGAATTCCTGAAAATTCATCCAAGCAAATTTTTTTTTGATAATTTCATTTTGTTGAAGGTATGTCATGGAGGCTAGAAAAAAACCATTCTATCAAGCCATTGTAATCTCAAAAGGAAATAAAAATGCACTTTCTTGTTACTATTTATCAATAAAAAACAAGAAATATGAGTAATAAAAGCATGTACTTACTGATGTTTATAGAAATTTTTAAATCGTTGCTTCTATGTGTATCTCATTCACAGGATAGTCTGAGATGATTGTGATGATAGTACGAAAAATCATTGGTTGAGGAAGTGTGCATTTTTGTGTTAATCATGAAAAATTGGCTTTCCTGCCAAATCATGGATAAGTAGGCTCAAATATGTGTATGTATCCAATTTGGCAGAGGTGATTCATGGATAAGTATGCTCATATATGTGTAATTATGCTTCATACCAGATTTCATACATGGGGTGTATTTGGATTGGACGATGTGCTTTTTTGTGTTGGACATGAAAAATTGGGAAACCCTATCAATTGTTCATTGTTTTTATTTCCTTGCAATAAAAATTTGAGGAAAGATAAATAAATTTCATGAAATTTTTTTATATTTCAATTCTTAATTTAAGAGTGATTATATAAAATGATTGGTTGAGGCTCTAATTTTCCGGAAATTATGTTTTAATTTTTGGAAATGATGTTTTTATGAAATGCAATGACAATGGTCAGGTGCATAAATCATCCACCTGCAAGTTGATGCTTTCAGAAATTCTTTATCCCTCACATTAGAGAATTTTTTTATCCCAAGTCTACTTAAGCCCTGTTTTTCAACAGTTGACCAATTTTTCCAATGGTGAGTATTTTTCTGGGAGGGTGCAAAACAAGATAAATGGTGTTTTTGGCAAGAAAATATCTCCATGACCAGAGACCTTCTATCCAAAAGGATTCTATGGTCAAGTGAATAAATCATCTACCTTCAAACTTATGCTCTCAGAAATTTTTATCCCTCAAATATGAGAAATGGTGGGCATTTGCCTAAGGCGATTTAGGCCATTTTTAGATGCAAAACAGGTTGAGTGGTTGTTTTGGATATCCAATATTTTCTTGACCATAGACTTGTTTTAAAACCTAAGCCAATGGTAAAGTTCATAAATCATCCACCTGTAAGATGATGCTTTCCTAAAAAAATTATCACTCACAGGTGAGAAATGGTGGGCACTTACCCAAGGCTACTTAAGCCCTTTTTTTCAACACTTAACCAATTTTTCCAATGACAAGCATTTTTTTGGGAGGGTGCAAAACAAGTAGAATGGTTGTTTTGGCAGGAAAATATCTCCATGACCAGAGTATTTTTTTCAAAAATGAGTGAATGGTCAAGCGAATAACTCATCCACCTACAAACTTATGCTCTCATAATTTTTTTATCCAACATAGGTGAGCAATGGCGGTCATTTTCCTATGGCCATTTAGTTCGGTTTTAAGTGTAAATAAAGCTGAGTGGTTGTTTTGGAAAACGAATATATTCTTGACCATAGAATTGTTTTAAAAACTGAGCCAATGGTCAAGTATATAAATAATCCACCTGCTAGATGATGCTTTCCTAAATTTTTTATCCCTCACAGGTAAGAAATGGTGGGCATTTACCAAAGGATAATTAAGTCCCCCTTTTTAAACACTTAACCAATTTTTCCAATGGAGAGAATTTTTCTGGGAGGGTGCAAAATAGGCTTAATGGTTGTTTTGGCAAGAAATATCTCCATGACCAAAGACATTTTTTAAAAAATGAGTCAATGGTCAAGCGAATAACTCATCCACCTACAAACTTATGCTCTCAGAAATTTTTTATTCATGACGCAAGTGAGAAATGGCAGTAATTTTCTTAAGGCAATTTAGGCTAGTTTTAGGTGCAAAATAGGTCGAGTGGCTCTTTTGGTAGGCCAATATTTTATTGACCAGAGACTTTATTTCAAAATTGATCCAATGGTCATGTTCATAAGTCATCCACATGCAAGCTTATGCTTTCCTAAAATTTTATACCTCACAAGTGAGAAATGGTGGGGATTTTCCCAAGGCTACATAAGCCCTTTTTTTCAATACTTAACTTATTTTGCGAATTGCGAACATTTTTCTAGGAGGGTGCAAAACATGTTGAATGGTTGTTTTGGCAGGAAAATATCTCCTTGACCAGAGAATTTGTTTAAAAAATTAGTCAATGGTAAAGGGAATAATCATCCACCTACCAAACTATTCTCTAACAAATTTTTTATCCATCAAAGGTGAGAAATTGCAAGCATTTGCCTAAGGTCATTGAGGCCAGTTTCAGGTGCAAAACAGGGTGAGTGGTTGTTTTGGTAGGCCAATAGTTTCCTGAGAAGAGACTTGTTTTCAAAACTGAGCCAGTGGTCATGTTCATAATTCATCCACCTGCAAGATGATGCGTTCCTAAAAATTTTATACCTCACAAGTGAGAAATGGTGGGAATTTTCCCAAGGCTACTTAAGCCCTTTTTTTCAATACTTAGCCAATTTTGGCAATGGCGAAAATTTTTCTGGGAGGGTGCAAAACAAGTTGAATGGTTGTTTTGGCAGGAAAATATCTCCTTGACCAGAGACTTTGTTTCAAAAAGGATTGAATTTTCAAGTGAATAAATCATCCTCCTACAAACTTATGCTCTCATAAATTTGTTATCCCTCAAATATGAGAAATGGTGGGCATTTGCCTACCACCATTTAGGCCTCTTTTAGGTGCAAAACAGGCTGAGTGGTTGTTTTGGAAGGCCAATATTTTCTTGACCATATACTTGTTTTCAAAACTGAGCCTGTGGTCAAGTGCATATATTATCCACCTGCAACTTGATGCTTTCCTAAAAAACAATTCCCTCCTAGATGAGAAATGGTGGACATTTTCCCAATTTTACTTAAGCCCTTGTTTTCAATACTTGACCAAATTTGCCAATGGCAAGCATTTTTCTTTGAGGGTGCAAAACAAGATGAATGGTTAATTTTGCAGGAAAATATCTCCTTGACTACAGGCTTTTTTTCAAAAATCATTCAATGGTAAAGTGAATAAATAATCCACCTACAAACTGATGCTCTCATAAAAATTTTATCCCTCAAAGGTGTGCAATGGAGGGAATTTTCCTAAGGCCATTTAGGCCATTTTTCGGTGGAAAATAGGATGAGTGGTTGTTTTGGAAGGACAATATATTCTTGACCATAGACTTGTTTTAAAAACTGAGCCAATGGTCAAGTGTATAAATCATCCACCTGCAAGCTGATGCTTTCCTAAAATATTTATCCCTCTTAGGTGAGAAATGGTGGGAATTTACCAAAGGCTACTTAAGCCCCTTTTTTCAACACTTAACCAATTTTTCCAATTGCGAACATTTTTCCGGGAGGGTGCAAAACAAGCTAAATGGATTTTTTCGTAGGAAAATATCTCCATACCAGAGTCTTTTTTTAAAAAATGAGTCAATGTTCAAGCGAATAACTCATCCACCTACAAATGTATGCTCTCGGAATTTTTTTATTCAACACGGCCGAGAAATCATGGTCATTTTCCTAAGGCCATTTAAGCTAGTTTTAGGTGCAAAAAATGTAGAGTGGTTATTTTGGTAGGCCAATATTTTCTTGACTAGAGACTTTATTTCAAAACTGAGCCAATGGTCATGTTCATAAGTCATCCACTTACAAGCCTATGCTTTACTCAATTTTTTATCCCTCATAGGTGAGAAATGGTGGGCATTTTCCCAAGGCTACTTAAGCCCTTTTTTTCAATACTTAACCAATTTTTCCAAAGGCTAGCATTTTTCTGGGAGGGTGCAAAACAAGCCAAATGGTTGTTTTGGAAAAAAAAAATCCTTGACTAGAGAATTTGTTTCAAAAAGTAGTCAATTATCAAGGGAATAAATCATCCACCTACCAACTTATTCTCTCAGAAATTTCTTATTCCGCAAAGGTTAGAAATGGCGAGCATTTGCCTAAGGCCATTTAGGCCAGTTTTAGATGCAAAACAGGATGAGTGGTTGTTTTGGCAAGCCAATATTTTCTTGACCAAAGACCTTTTTTCAAAACTTAGCTAGTGGCCATGTTCATAAGTCATCCACCTTCAAGCTTATGCTTTCCTAAAATTTTTATCCCTCACAGGTGAGAAATGGTGGGAATTTTCCCAAGCCTACTTAAGCCATTGTTTTTAACAGTTAACCAATTTTTCCAATGGCAAGCAATTTTTCCTTGACCAGAGACTTTGTTTCAAAAAATACTAAATGGTAAAGTGAATAATTTATTTTTTTTCTGGCAAAGTGCAAAATGGAATAAATTTGAAATTTTATTGCACAACATAATGTTACTTAGAGTGTAAAATTACAAGTAAAATTTGAGTGTAAAATTACATTTATGATATATTTCATATTTTCTTAATTAGAGAAATTATGTTTGAAATCCAACGCCAATATTGATTGTTTTTGTTTATTTTGCGGAGTATCTCATCAATGGATCATTCAAATGAGCAATCTCAACAAAATATTCCCTGAAAAAAAGGTCGACATAAGGGTGTAGATTACTCAAATATTCCAACTTTGGAACCATGTGACATTGTCCTTCAATTCACTCGTGCTAAAGCTAAAAGGACTATGCAATGTGTTTCTCATGGAAAATGTCAAGGATTTGAAGATCAGAACTTCATACCACAAAACGATTCCAGAAGTTTCCCTCAAACAACAAGCAATCATCGAGCCATTCTTCAAACTCATTTTCCTCAATGTAAGCAATCGATTACAAACAACAATGTTGCTGGACAACAGAGGAAACCTTTATCTCCAATTGCACTTGAAGGGAATGTTAATGCACAAAGTGTAAATATTTATGAAAGAATGAACTCTATTTCAGATTAGAATGTGTGGGTCACAAATTTCCCTCAGAGAACAATTTTTATTCCTGCCTCCACTACAATGAACTTTGTTTTAGAGAATGTGTCAGTCCCAAATTGCTCTCAGAGAAAAAAAATTATTCATGTTGCCACTACAATGAACTCTGTTTCAAAAAATATGCATGTCCCAAATTTTCCTCAAATAAAAAGTTTTAATCATGCTTCCATTGCATTGAACGTTGATTTGCAAAATAAAAATATGTACCAAAGAATCAACCCGGTTTTGTAGAATGAGGCCCTATTTTTCCCTCAAAGATCAGTTACTGATGCTACCATTGTTAGAAATCACTCTAAGCAATGTGCAGGTTGTGTTTCTCAACAACCTAGAGCGCCTTTGATTGCATTTACTGATGAAGGGAATCAAAGTGTAGAGTCCAATGGGAATCAATTGGAACATGAACCTCTTAGGAACTTGGATGCAACTAGAAGACATGAAATAACTTAAATAATTGCATTTCATGAACAAATGGATAGAAATGAAACTACAAAAAATCAAAATTCTATAATTGGTCAAGTTGTAGCATAAATGCCAGAAGGGTTTTCAAAAAATGAAACTATAATGTTAAGAGAAGGTCACTAGGAAACCGCTTAAGGACATCCTTATTGCATCTTAAGAAGCGGCCGGGATGGTATAACCATAGACTAAATGAAGGGAAGAAAAAATTTAAAGAAATTGGGAGATAGTTTTCTGGAAAATCAATTGAAGATGTAGATGAGAATGACATTATTGCTAGAACTGGGTACTTCATGAGCAAAAAACTATAATGAAGAATACAAAATTGAGGATGTTCTTGAACTTCTAGATGGATTGCTTGATAAACTTCAATCAATTGTTGTGCCATATATTCGTAAGGATTTTATGCAGAGGAACATAACTTCAGTATTTATCAAATCAAGCATGACTCATAAGGATTTGCAATGTCTAAAGAGAATTGATGCTCATGGTGTACTAAATGGGGTTAATCCAACATCCATTTGTAGCAAAATGAAAAAGTGGAGCAAAGAAGCTGAGTATATTGATATGGGTTGGGAGAGAACTGATGGTTTCACATATGGAGTTAGGGTCAATCAAGTAAAGCCATATGCTTCCTTTATGGTTGAATCATTTGAAAAGAGGCCCGGAACTATAGTAAATGAATTTTCTTTCAAACTTGATATTGATTCTCGCGTACATTATGATCGATGTGGGAAGGTATGTGAGATATTATTTGAGTTACTAGAAGACAATGGCTTGATGACTTGTGTAATCCTTGGAAAATGAGATGGAAAAGAAGAATATAGACAATTTTTAACACATGCTGCTGATCCTGAAAATGAGGAGAACTTAATGAAACAAATAAATAAGCTTTCAAAAGATGGCATCAATATGATAGATGGAAGTGGTGTGACAATTAATTTGTTTGAGTGTCATGATCTAGTGGCCATATGTAGTTTAGTATGCAATAATAGTGTTTCTTCAATGGGAAATAATTTTTTTCCTTGGTGCACATGCCATTAAAAAGTGATACACATGGTTACAGATGAAATCAACATTGAAGAAGGAGATATTATTCGTAGTGTTTTTTAATGTTATGCAATGTCAACAGAATTGCTCCTTGTAATCTATGCAAATTTATTACAAGTTTTGAAATTTATGTTTATATATTTCCAAAACATTATGAATCTAACTATGTTCTTGAACTTTACTATAGGAGTTGAATCCCGCTTTGGAACCAAGCAAAGGATGGGGAGAAAAGTTAGATGGGCATATTATAAGCATTCAACCAACCTTATCTGTTAGAAATATGACTATTGTGAAGAACTATCCCATTGATAGAAGAAATGATGAAAAGGTACACATTTTCATGATTAGTTATTAACTATAAAATTAAGATTCTTAGTATTTCACTAATTCCTACCTTCAAAAACTGTTGGTGCCAATTACAGTTGAGTCTTGGCTCAATGTCCATGCTTGTATATTGTTCTCTCCATGCTGGGATCACAACAATTTTGAAGATGTTTCATGAAATTCAAAGAATTGCACAAGATTATGACAAGGTTCATCCAACTAGAGGCATGGAGAAAACAAAATTTGTTTAAATTTGGGAGGGGATGGAGAAAATTGGTGCTTCATGTAATCCATGAGAACCATACCATCATAAAATCCAACAATACAATGATCTTAACTCTGGGAAATCAGATGGATCAACATCAGACAAGATCCTCGTTCAACATGAGGGAATTTTAAAGGTTTAATAATTATGTTAACATATCAATTATTTTTTATGCGGGCCTTTTCTAATAATAAATGATGTTGTTATTATGTTTTGACTATTGTTGAATGGATCTTAGTGTTATTTACTTTGAAAATAAAAATTAGTATTTATTCATATGCATTTAAACTTATGTATTGTTTATAGGTTATTGAAGGCCTACCAGATGAAGAGAGGAATAAAAATTTGGCAAGGATGTGGAAGTGTTTAAATAATTCCACATGTTCCAATTGCAAGGGTGTAGGGGGGATGATGTATATTCATATGAGGAAAGGAACGCCGGTTTCATCATATTATCTAGTTTGAATGGTGGTATCATTTCATTCATGATAAACAATTTGAGCCACTGTCATTGCGGGATTGGATTCCTTGCAAGTGAGTTGTTGTGGTTGTGTTCTTGTTGTTTAGGAGATGAGATGGTTCCTTATAGGCATGTCCAAGTGGACCATTCTCTTGAGATGACACATTCTATTTGTCCTTATACATTGGGATGTTTAAGGAATGAAGTAATGGAGCGTAAGCATAGAGAAATGGAAATTTTGAATAGCAACCAAGGAGGAGGAATAGGATTCCATAAGGACAATAGAATCACATTTGAACATGATAGAATGTGTCTGGTAAATGAGATCAGAGGACATTTGAACATTTTAACTATGTCTTTTAGTAAAGTATTCAATTTTTATTTAGTTAATAACTTTTTTATTTGCTTGAAATTTCAATTTTGTGAAAAAATGCTTCCTTTGATTGCATATATGCAAAATACACACTAATAGGGAGAGTTTACAAAAGAAAGTGGGCCATGTGGGGGACCAATACATGATAAAAATAGTTCTGCTAAAGTTAGTCTTCGAAGGAATACTTAGGGATTAATTCAAACAAGAACATGAACATGAAAGTGACTCGATCCCTTCAAGCATGATCCTTCAAGGGTGTTTGATGGTGGCAATGGGGATGATGAGGATGGAAATGGTGACAACTTGGGAATGAGGAGGATGGTGGTGACATTGATGGTGAAAATGGGAATGGGGATGGAATTTGATGGCCATGATCGTGACAATGTCGAGATGAAGAGGATGGTGATGGTGACAACATGGGCATGGGGAGGACGGTGTCAATGTTGATGGTGGAAATGGGCATTTTGTCAACGAAGCATGATGGTGATTGGACAATGAGCATGGTTTAAAACATGTAATGATTTAAATCATATAACGATGTCAAGAATACATCAATGTACGGTAATATGAACTTAAACATAACATAAACATGAAATAAAGAATCTAAGGTAAGAAGATCTATATAACATGAAATGAACTATCTAACATAACATGAAATAAACAATATAACATGAATAATGCTAGACATGCATGGATAAATAATTACATGACTAATCTATGTACATAGCACAAAATAGTTACCTCATTCAATTAAGACATATGGATCCTCTATGTTTCTGATTGTCTCCAACAATCTCTTGTATGTAGCCTGTTCGATCTCTTTTTTGACATTGTTTGTAGTTGGATGTTTGTACCGACGATAAAGTGTGTGTAGTGATACACCAGTGAACCTTATTTGTAATCCATGTATACATACCCATCGGTCGTTGGTGACTTTTCAGCTATTGTAAGATATTCACCATGAAAAACCATTGAGCCAATCGGAAAATCAATTCCATCACTATCAATGGATGATGTGAGGGGGGTTTCCTTCCCTTGGTTGCATCATGCCAACCAATAATTTGTGCGCCATTCATTGTATTTCGGGGGGAAAATTGCATAGATGTGTCTTGCAAAAATGCATTTCATGGTAAAATTCAAACATGTAGAGGTTTGATAACATGGTTAAATAAAAAAAGAAGAAGGAGACTAAGATATGGTTGCAAAAATATCTACCTGGTTGTACAAGATCATATATATGATAATAATCGTTCGAAATAGAGGACTGGACTTCCTTTAATTGGATTATTTCAACAACTGCACGTGGGTCTATTGCAAGTGAAACATGATCCCAATCATCAACCCAATCCAATTATTCACACTCATCCCACTCACCGTTTCTACAAGTCCCACAAAAGCAAGTAAGTTTCTACGTTTATATTTCAAATAAAAGGGTTGTTTGAGCTTCTAACCGAATGAAATCCACAGGTCCCTTGTACAGTATGACAACTATAAGACCGCGATCGATCTATATCAACCACTTGCCAAAACTTTATCACCACATGTCCTCTACCTGTCGATGTCTGCTTCTCGAAGGATTGACCTAACAGTTTTGCATAACACCATTGAACTATGGATTCTGCATCTCGGATATGAGGGTTCTTCACGCACCTCATCTCCTCCCTTCATAGTGCAGTTTTGATACATGCTCTAGCCCCATCATGATCTCCCTTCTTGTTCCCGGTCTCAAAATAGTTCCATATATGCGACACACCATAAGTCTTGTGCAAAATACTCAGTCACTGGAATACACGTGCAATTTTTAATTGGACTGCACAACCATCTAACCATATCCAATGTTGATCCATTTGTATATCTCTCCCCTTCAGTTGATCATAGAAAATATGAAAGCAATGTTGTACAAAATGCAGGTCATGGCACCTGTCATCATTGATGTAGAAGTTTCTCTCCTTCAATATTGTCCTATGGTCATTGTTGTTCTTTGGCATGTGCATGTATGTGATATGAACCATTATACTAACTTGGTATGAATGGTAGTATTGAATTTGAATCTCGTTCTACGGCTGAAGAGTGTATTTCTCAGCAAAATCCACAATTTAATATATGGTTCCAATGGGGAAGCCATCCATACATCTTCTATATTGCTCATCGTGCCACCGCGCCACATGAACATGTTGAACATACTGCTCAGTTTTTTTGTAAAATTCCTCCATGAAATCGCATATCCATACCTAGTGCCATGAAAACAAGGGCATTAGTACAATGTTACCTTTGAAATATATGTATTTAGAAATTAAATGCATATTCTGAAACTATGTAATCATCACGTACCTGTGACTTGAGCAATGCAATCTTTTTTCCCTATTTCATGTTGTCTATTTGATACGTTACATATTTGAAGCTATGTATTTCTATGGTCATGTTCACAAATTCGTGCTCCTCACATACATGGGTGAAACGTCCCAACAATGCACATCCATTTCACCTGGAACATGTCCCATAAAGACATGACTTTGCATAGTATTTTTCACCTTAAGCCCTTGGACACATCATGATGTGGATAAAATATCTTGATGCATTTGATGGTAGTATGAAAGAGCATTCCTGCATAGTGTTAGTATGAAAATCACAAAATATATGTTTATATGTCTCATAATAATATTCAAACTCTACATGGTATTTACAACAACATGTGTTCTAGTTAGTGCAAATTCTAACATACTTGGGCTTGCATTTTTCAAATGACCCTTGCACGAGGTTCAATTGTGCATGCATAACTTGAAAATCCATTTGTATCATCGTGTGCAGAGTGAAATGAGGACTTGACACAACCCTAGTTGACCTCATAAAGGGCTCACATAGTTGATATCTCCTTTAGTCATTTATTAGTCCCAAGATCTTTGTGGCAATAGTTATATGGCTCTAATGGATATGGCAAACATCTGTAGTATCAACATCTATATGGACCACAGTAACAACAAAACCAGCTTAATTAATGACTCTGAGCTTATTCATAGTGCTAAAAAGGAGGCCCCTATCCTTGGGGATGATCCCTTTCAGCAATAATAAATAAGGGAATTGCTCTGAAAAACAACGATTCTCTCGGGATATTTTATGAGATATTTACCATAACCAAAACTTCCTTTGCTCCTGCTGGAATTAACAACCCTTACAAATACCTATCCTCTTTGAACGAAGGTTTACTCCTGATGACTTAGTCATTAAGGAATCGAAATTCATTTAAAAAAAATATTACAAGATATCCCGCCAACCAACGGTCCGATTCGAATAGACGTTAGCATCACATGTTCAAATTAAATTGGGTAGTTTAAGTTTTCATGAAGAGGCAGGGCATTCAAACAACATCCCTAATTGTGTCATTTCAAGGAAGTGTTTGATGTGGGGTTCATTCTCATTAGTACCTTTTTTGAAGTTCAAAACATATTTTTGATTGGATGAAGGTCTAGTGTTATCATGCCAAAACTTGTGCAACTAGGTCTTTAACTGCAACAATTAGCTTCATGTCTGAAAGAGGAAACCTACCAATGAATTCCCAACAATATTTTTGTCCTGGAGTGTCTAGTATTTCTCTAATAGTAGAATACTTATGGAGTGTCTTTCTATCTACTTTAAAGAGGTGACATGTGTGTGATATAAGGCAACTGCGACTCATGCTTTTGCTTACAATCAATTCAAAAGTACATGATGGTCCGTGTTAAGATATTTTGTACAAGACGTCTTTCCAATTAAATTAAATGTAGCTTGGAGATTTCTAAGAAAATGAATATTAGCCTCTGAACTTCTAACTAACTTTATGCCTAAAATTCTTCTAACAATGGTTAAACAATGCGATTTTAACAAAGCTAAAAATAATTGACATTTTGATATGCCACTCTTAGATTCAAAAAATTCTTTGTCAATTTTGTTGCATTACCAATCATTTTTGCATGAAGAAACTTTCTTACATCTTTTTCAATCACTGGTAGTAAGATACGGTTTACCTATCTCAAATTTTGCTTTACTGGCTTAGTATCTTGCTTCAAGGCAATCCTATGTTGTATGATAGTCGTATCATGAGTTTTCAGGTCTTCGTATTTCCATGCAAAAACATCTACATAATATTTAAATAGGTCCTCATACCTTTGATTTTGCTTGATTGTAATGGATTGTGAAAGTTTTACAAACTTGGGTTCTCCCATGGTACCGAGATTCACTTCTTGCACAACCTCAGTAGTTGGTTGCACTGCTGGTTTTACTGGGATCTCATTCTTGTCAAAGAATTGTTCTAGAGGAACCAGTCCTTTAGGAAGAACGTTATTTTTCAGTTGTAGAATCTTGTGGCTAGCAATCTATTATGTCAACCTAGAGGTTTTTCCATCTTCTGCTTGTAGAATATTTTATTTTGTCTCTCTTGAATGACCATCTATATCAATATTTGAAAATTCATCCACAAGCTGCAGAAAGCATTTGATTTGATGGTCATCTTCAAAGACCTGCCAACTTTTTAGATTGTCAGGGATGGAGGGGCGATACTGCATTTCAACCCCATACTTTATCTTTGGTTTCTTGGGAGGTTTGAAAGAACTCGCCATCAAGGTCAATGAATCATCCTGTTGATTTCCTTCTCGAGGGACGAATGTAATGTTGAAAGCGTCAAATAAATTCTCAACAAGGTCCCATGCAAGATTTCTATATGCTCTAAGTCTTGGATGCTTGGTTTGATAATAACTTTTAATCATGTTTACCACCAATTTAGAGTCTCCAAATACTGTCAGCTCAGTGATTTTCAAGTCTTTAGTGGCTCGGAGGCTAAGGATGAGAGCCTCATATTCAACAACATTGTTTGCAGTATCAAAATTTATTTTGTAAGAGAGACTGATCTCGTCCCCTGCTGGTGATGATAGTATTGCACCAACTCCAGATTCTTCTTTGGCAGAGGCTCCATCAAAAAATAGTTTCCAAAGATGATTTCTGTTATCCTCAGCGATGGGTTCCACCACTTGAGGTTGTACAATTTTTTCTTCCTTAGAATTTCCCAATGATAACATGTAACAACCCATACCTTCATTAGCTACATATATGGGATAACTCATAGGACTGTCTTGATCACTTATCACATAGGCGAACATATCTTCCCTATACAATCGTCTAGTCTCTCCAGCGAAGACGGGAATTGTAGCATACTTCATATCCATCTGCATGGTTCCTCCCAACTTTTTATCCCAGCTCCTTGATAGGAGCATACCATATTTCATTGGACATATGCTACCACTACATCCATCATTACACTTTTGGCTGGTATTTGAGCAAGAGTGACTACCAAATTTTTTATCATACCTATAAATTTCACTTTTTTGGAGTCAAAACTGTAAAGATCATGATATGGCCTAGTGATCTCTAGTCCCAATTGTTCCATGATCACTTTGGGCATCAAATTTTGAGAAGCTCCAAAGTCTAGCATACAGTTGTGAAGTAGTTTCTCATGCACGTTCGTTGTAACATAAAAAGGAGCAGTGGGATCCTCTTTATTATTGATGTGAGGGAAACATTGGAAGGTTGGGGCTTCATCATTTAGATTTATGGAGTCCTGTTGGTGAATTTTTTCAAATCTGTGTAACATATTACCAATCCGTTTCTGGTCAATAGGGTTCTTCATCAATTTAGTCAAGGGAACGACTATTTTTAGCTTGTTTAACTCTTGATGTAAATTGAAAGGAGTAGGCCCTTCTTTTGGATTTGGCTGTATTCTATTATGGGGGCTTGTGCTTGGCTTAATTTGGCTATCTGGGACTGTGGCCTCATTTTCTTTATCCTTTACTAGGATTTTTTTTTTTAACACGGGGGGTGTTTGAGGAAACTTAGCATGAGCCGATTTCTGGGGAGAGTCTTTGGGAGGAACCTTGTTCTATCTATTTTCCAATTCTGGTCTTGGTCTCAAGTCATACTTCCTCTGCAATTCATCTGGTTGCGCATTTTGAAATAATGGATATTCACCAGGGAATTGATGGCTTTCTTGGGGGTTCATAAGATCTGGGCCATTCTTATTATATGGGAGTGAGCTCTCATAATCATCTTTAGTGAGGTGCCTAAGATAGGAATCTTCTTCCATCCAATTTAGCTGCTCTTCAAAATCTTCATAGGCTTCTTCCGTTGGAATTTCAATTAGATTGTTATAATTCTCATGGATGGGTGGCCTTAATGGTTGTTCATCATCCCTCTTTTCTCTATATGCCATTTAAGGATTATAAGGCCTTCGGAACTGAGTAGGAGGTTGAGCAGGAGATTGTCTGTTAGGACTATTACTTTCTAATTCCATTCTAGTAACTTTATTTGAAAGATTATTTGTGATGCGATTCATTTCGTCAAACTTTGCTTCTTGAGATTCTTTTACTCCTGAGGAGCCACCCTCTTATTTGGCCTTCCCTTTGTATTTTTGTTCAACATCATTGGTCAATTTTATATGTCCTCCTTCCCTCATATTTACTTCTACGTCTATGGCATAATCTTGCATTACGCTAAGTGAGGGCGATCTTCTTTATCTCAACATGATGGAAAAATTTGAGGGGAAAGATCGAGCAGTGAATTCAGTAGGTCAGATATCCTCAAGGATTCTGAAATACACTTTGTTGAATCTTCCAGTGAAATCTACAATGTTTTCAGTGTTGCTTTTTCTCAGGGCAGAGAATTCTATTAAATAATAGAGATTGTCACGCTTAATTCCCCACTTCTTGATGAAGCTCATTTCCAGGATATCCATTGTGTTGATAGAGGCATTGGGTAGTGATCTGAACCATTTTCTGGCTTCACCTTCCAGTGATTGAGTGAAAACTCTCATAAACACATCATCATGTCCAATCAAAATGTTGTCAGTGAAATCTTGGAATCAGTCTACATGATCTTCCAAATACATTTCTTTATTGCAATCATACTTTGGTAACAACTTCAAATAGTGGGTAGGCATATCGTTTAAGGGCGTGGGTAAATGCAGAGGTCCATGTTGGCTAGCCACCCACCTGGGTGTTGGTGGTGGTGGTGGTCCTCCGCCTCGTCCTCCTAACATGAGGTGGTTGGCGATTAGATTTTTGGCTTGAGGCGAAATGAAAGATTTGAGTGGATTTATACGAACTAAATATTCTCTGATTGAAGCAAAAATCGTTTGAGAGCTAGGAAAACCACAAGGAGTGCGGGGTTTCTAGGGAGAAGGTTCTTTTTCAGGGGTCTAGACAATGAATTCAGTATCAGGGAATTGAGGGCTAAACAAAGGTGGGGAGAAACTTCGTCTGTGGCTTGGTGAGGTAGAATGATATTTTCCACATCTATGTCTCCAAGAGACTGAGTCTTCTAAAGCCACAAATTCTTCGTGGCTGGGGTTCTAGCAGGTATGTCTTCATATAGATGCCAGGTTTGCTTCGGTGGAGACGCCAAGTAGATTACAGCCTGCAGCCTAGTTTAATCCACTATGAAATTATGAGCATACAATTTTTTCGTTGTCCCCAGGGAATATTTATCTTCTTGCTTTTGTTCCCTGGCAACGGCGCCAGAAAAGATGTTAGTACTAGAGACTTTCTAAGGATGTTTTAGAAATGTGCCTGGGCATCAATAAAATTTACTGTGTTCTTTTGCTAGATAAAAATCACATTCACCATAATATAATGCAGATAGCCAATCTTGGAATAACGTGGGTAGTATTTCAATACTCCAATGACAAGAATTTGAATGGGTTGATGTTAATGGAATGGAACAAAACAAAGCTACTTTAGAGGGAGTAAATCTTTGTTTTATGTTTGAGAATAACGTACTGATCCTAAGGAGGAATTTAGTAGTTTTAACAAAAATCATCATAGAGCTAAAGCCGGAACAATATGAGGATATTATTTCCAGATAACATAACATGAATACTTCACGCCATAACCATCTAAGGAACAATAATTTAAGCTTGCAACACTCATATTGAAACCAGAATAAACTTCATAAATCATGAACAATATGAAAGAGATGAATTAACAAGAGAAGGAATACTAACTCGACATATCAAAATTTGAATCCACAAGACACCAAGATCGGGAAAAATGAGGTTCTTCTTTATATATTGATCAGACTGGAAAATATCAAAAGTTATACTTCTTACAAAAAGAGCCGACCCTTGCCCTTTTACTATTCTACTTATATATAGCTTTCACAGGATTTACAAAAGAAGTTGTTACAAAGAGTTTGTTACAGCCCAACGACTTATGCATTTATGTTTGTACTTTCTAACAAAGTCTATTACAAAAAGAAATCCCACGAACTGATGTTGGATAACCTACTGATGAGTTTAGGGACCACTCCGCTGGGAAGAAGTGCATCCTACTGAAAGGAGAAACCCCTCGCTGCTCCGAGGCAACCACCTATTAGCAGTTTGTCTTTATTTTAGGGATGTTCTGAGTTTGATAAATCTAGGACATTTGGGTGCTAAGATGATGTTGATGCGGATACTTCACTGTTGTGTTACTAAAACATTTTTAAAAAACCTTCATCATCTATCCCTTCTACCCCATCCAAGCCCTTTGCTCTCAAACCTTACTTTCAATGGGGAGAAATTTTATCGACGTCACCAAGTTGTGAAACAGGAACTTATCTTTCTTTCAACAATTGAAACCATTCTGGGACCACCACTTCACAATTTGATCATCATTCGCTGGGACCGGCATGCCCCTTCCTTCCATTCTTTTGCATTCAAAAGGCCTATTTCCTTTTCAACGACTAAATTTTCCTTAGACATCTTGGTTGAGACTCCATTCCCTTTCCGCCTGAATTTTTGCAAATGCACATCTACGGGTTGCTTGTAAATGTTGGTTGTCCGTGCCCTTAATGATCCTTGTGTGCTTCTATTGGAAATAAAATGACACATTGAAACCTTGTAGCCTTGCTGCTTCACTTTCCAGCTCTAGTAGACTCACGCATTATGCTTAGAGACATTTGACCCTTGAGGAAAAAACTCAATGATTCAAGCTTTGTATTTGTTGAAGTATTTATAACCTGAACTGCTTGTTCCTTGATAATCATGCTATCCTTGAGCAATGATTACCAAGTGATTGATTGGGACTTTTGCATGCTGGGAAAATATTACTCCTCCACGACGGTGGTGGCAGTAATGAGTTCCGGGAGACGCTTGCTTCTGGACGGCGACGGCGGTGGAAAGACTGTTTTGAGGACGGTTTTAGAACAATGAGGAGGATGGACTGCAACAAGAAGTTGTATACCGTAAACCACAAGTGGTTTCAGAGCCCGAATAAAGTAGTTTAGAAAGACCAATCTTAGGGCCCTGACTCGTTGTGGAACTGCCACATGCAACAACTAACTTTTACTTAGTGTAGACTTCGCGATGCTAAACTTCGAGAACTTTGATGCCTTGATGCTTTGGCGATTGTCGATCTTCCGCTTATCCCTTCTCGAGATTTGTGCGAGATGGGTGCAACATTATGAATGGGTCCCTCATTTGACAAGGCTCATCTTCCTGGAGGCCCATGGCTTGGAATCCGCTATGGTGATCCTTAGCAGTTTCAGGGCCTCGAAAAAGTGGTTAAGACAAACTACTTTTCGGCCCCTAAACAACCCTGGAGCTGCCACGTGTAAGTAACAGTTTTGTTCCAAGGATGTATCAGGAGTGTTAAACCCCTAGCAATTTTATCACCTTGAAACTAGGGTGTCTATCAATGCTTCCTCTTTACTTCCTAAATATGCGCAATCCATCGGCGCAGCTTCATGGGGAGGACCCACTGATCTTTGCAACTTGACTACTTCAGCGGTGTGTGACTCAAAACCACTGCAGCGGACTTTAGCTGTTTTCAGGGCTCCAAAAAAGTGGTTTAACCAAACTGCTTTCGAGGTCCTGAACTGATTTTAGGCTTCCATGTGTTCGCAACGGTTTTCAATCAGGGGCGACCTGAGCTTGATAAATGTCGGGCATTTGGGGGTCCTAGGTGAATTATCCGCTATCGATTTGCGAATGATCGATCATATGTGCTTCAGCTTCCCTATCAGTTCCTAAGTCGCTATTTTGCCACGGGGTGAATGCTTTTCACTCTGTCTGTGCCGTTGTTGCTCTAGTCTTTCACTCAAAGGTCTTCTTCAACTTGGCCTATACTAGAGCTGCCTTCAGCTGATCATGCTGATGATATTAGTACTAAGAGGACCTATTGAAGGTTAACAAGGATAGAGCACTATGATGGATTCTACTATGTGTTGGAGTTCATAGTGATGGAAAAGGGGTTGGAGTTCATAGTGATGGAGTCTACTATGTGTTGGATTTCATGGTGATGGAAAATGGGTTGGAGTTCATAGTGATGGATCAGAAGTAGTGATGGATTTTGAGTTTGGACCTATTGAAGGCTAACAAGGGTAGAGCACTATGATGGATTCTACTATGTGTTGGAGTTCATAGTGATGGAGTCTACTATGTGTTGGATTTCATGGTGATGAAAAAGGGGTTGGAGTTCGTAGTGATGGATCACAAATAGTGATGGATTTTGAGTTTGGACCTATTGATGGCTTACAAGGATAGAGCACTATGATGGATTCTATTATGTGTATCAATGATTAGGCCCAAGGTATGCATGTTGATCAAATTTGGCAATTTTGGTTTATAGATTTCATTGGTTTTGAGCTTCATAGTCGTATGTGAAATGTATGTAATGATCCATTTTGGACCACATACTATGTTTAAGGTGAAGAGGTACCACCGTGTGATATATCACCTTAACTTGAGAATGATTGTGACATATCCAATTTAATTCATACATTAGTAGAGAGTTTAAATGTTTTCCCTCATTTTAACATATTTGTGGAAGAACTTGTATATCAAATTTTTCATTCTAATCAAATTCATTCCTTTATTTACACGCTTGTTACTCTATTGCTTATATGAAAATGTGTCTTATATGAAATTGATATTTGGAATTGAAACATCCATGTACATATAGATCAATTTCAACAAAAATAAAGCACATATATATTTTTTTTACAATCTATAATCTTTAAAGTTGTATGAATACACCATCTTCAACCTTTGGATATCACAAGGGTAGAAAACTCATACAATCCATGTAGAAAACTTGCCACCATACCTTTTCTTAATAGCTCCTTACTTGCATTGCAAAACAAGTGAAATCCAATGTGTCCAATAGTTGTAATCAAATGGTCCAATGTTCCAAATAGAGATCTGAGAATTGTTGAGTGTAAATGTTGTGTGCAATATGGTTGAGAGGGTTCCAATCTTCCAAAGAATGCAAATTCAATGCGAGTGCAAGAGTTACAAAACTGAAATCGCACAAAGCTGAGGTTAGTTTACTACATAAGAGTGAAAATTGAAATTTTAGATGATGTGCAGGAAATGTTACTTTGTCTTTTCCAGAGAGAGGAGCACGCATGCACTATTTTATGCGCTCAAAGTAGTGTGCGTGTTTTATTAACACACATGCTCCTTTGTGCATTAACTAATCAACATTCGCCACCAACGTTCGGGGTACGACCATGGTGTACTTTGGCATATCTCGGTTGCTCAAGGAGTGTGAGCACGTTAATAATGTGCATGTGCTCTTGTCTCATTAACTTGGTTGGTGAACGTTCATGTATTGTATTTCAAGTATAATTTTAATTTTTTACATTAATTGCACGTTGGTGGTTTTGCATAAAGTTTAGAGAGATATAGGGGGGGGATTTGGGTTATGGGTGTAGGGAGAGAAAGAGGGGTACAGTGGTAGTGGGTTATGGGTTTAGGGAGAGAAAGAGGGGAGAGGGGGGGTGGTGGGTCATGGGTTGTGGGTTTAGGGGGAGAGAGAGGGGGGACATTGTGGGTTATGGGTTTAGGGGGAGAGAGAGGGGGGATATTGTGGGTTAAGGGTTTAGGGAGAGAGAAAAATTGCCGTTAGGTATTCGACATTGACCATGCTTTAATTTCGAGATTATGGGCATGAGAGGCTACGTCAAACTTGGTCAGGGGTTAAGAGAGAGAGGGAGATTGGGGGTCAAGCGTTGAGAGAGATAGAAATTGGGGGTTAGGGGTGGAGAGAGATTGAACAAGGGTGGTAATAGTTTAGGGAGAGAGATCAAGGGGGATAGGGGTCTAGGGGGAGAGAGAGAGAGAGAGAGAGAGAGAGAGAGAGAGAGAGAGAGAGAGAGAGAGAGATTGTGAGACTAAGAGAGTGAGAGGTAATTAAAATGGTTGTACATTTGAAGCTATGTCACACGAACATTAAATCCACAATTTATTATTGATCTCAAAGAAGGAATTTGATATTCGTGTAAATTTTAATCAAATACAACCTTTCTTCTCGAAGTCACCCCCAGATAAGCGATAAGCTTTGACGTTAACCATGCTTTAATTCTAATATTAGGGGCATGAGAGGTTGCATAGAACCTAGTCATGGGTTGAGAGAGAGAGGGAGAGTGGGTGTTAGGGGTTGAGAGAGTTAGAGATTGGGGGTTAGGGGTGGAGAGAGATGGAAAAAGGGGGGTAGTGGTTTAGGGAGAGAGATAAAGGGGGCTAGGGTTTTAGGGAGATACATAGAGAGATGGTGAGTGACAGAGAGACATATATTGTGAGATGGAGAGAGTGAGAGGTAATTAAAATGGGGTAATAAAAATGGTTGGGAGATAAATCTAGGGAATTAGATCCTAAATGAATATCATTTAATACTAAAAGTCCATGATTAAGGCCTTGAAATACAACATAGGCCATTAAAATGAATTTTTTACATACAAGTGGTATAGGGGTGTCATTAGGAGTTCTTATGTAGTAGGAATGGGTCTATGGGCCTTGAACATGACCGGGGGAGAAAAATAAGGTCCTTCATCCATAAGTTAATCCTGGAGGTCTTATGGACATGAAATATTCCTTAAACCACCACAAAACACCTCTACAAATTACCTTTTTCCTTGAGTCAAAGATGGGTACTATTAGGAGGTTTTGCATAGAAGAGATGGATTTTGGGACTTTGTCCCAAAATGAAGCTTCTAGGGTCTTGGTCCCTGGAATAGGCCTCAAAGCATCATACAAACCAATATCATTAGACTCTTGGTGGGATATGTGTATCTTTAAAATATTTTATATACTTAATGTGGATTCTAGGGTTTTGACCATGGTTGATCAGAAGAAAAAAAGAGGTCATTATGATCAAGATTATTCTTCGAGGGCTCATAAACTTTGGCCTTTGCATGAGATATGGGGATCTGATTGGAATTTTTTAGACAAAATAGATGGGATGAAGGATCTTTGTTATACAAGTGGGATGTGGGCACTTATAGGAGTTTTTTCATACTAGGGGAGGTTTTTCATACCAGGGATGGGTCTCGAGGCCTTATTCATGGTAATATGTGAGCCTTTACGAGGTTTCCCATAGTAGATGGTTCTTGATACACTACCCATGGTACAATGATAAAAAATTATGTCTTAGGGAATACAAATATGTTTTTATGGTTTATGAACCATGCATATTGTCCAAAAACACCACACAAACCGTATAAATGGAATATTTATCCCACAAGTATAATATGGACACCATGTAGTGTAGAACCATCTAGTGTAGAAAGCATTGTAAGGGTTCCCATATGACAATGGTCAAGTCCTTGATACACATCCTTGGTGAATAAAATATCCTAATGGAATATGTATCCCAATTGGTGGTTAAATATCCCATCTACCTTACATGTGTAGTGGTTCAAGAAATCATTTGTCCTATGCGCCTTAGAAGCTTAAGTTAGGTCATATTGCCTTTTTTTCCTCACTCAACCATGGTAATGATCCCAAGATTCGTCACCAGTACACAAAATCTATTATAAGCAGTCATATCACATATCGGTCTTAGGGATTGGGGGTTACCAGTTTATAGAGAGAAAAAGAAAGAGAGAGATTGCGAGTTAGGGATTTAGAGAGAGGGAGGGAGAGAGATATTAGGGGTTAGGAATGTAGAGAGAGAGATATTATGGCTTAGGGGTTTAGAGAGAGAGAGAGACTGGGGGTTAGGAGTTGAGGGAGATAGATATATTACATCGGATGTGAAAGGGTGTGAAGTATTGAAGGAAAAGATGCAGAAGCTAACCAATATCTATATGATTGATCAGAAGCTAACCAAAATCTAGAGAGTGAGATTGTGGGTTAGGGAGATAGAGATAGAGAGGGAGAAAGAGAGAGAAAGAGAGAGAGGGTTAGGGGTTTAGAGAGAGAGAGAGAGAGAGAGAGAGAGAGTATGGCTTAGGGGTTGAGAGACGGAGAGATGGGTTTAGGGGTTTAGAGAGATCTAGAGAGAGGGAGAATGTGGCTTAGGGAGATAGAGAGAGAGAAATATTGAGAATGACAAAGAGGGTTAGGGGTTTATAGAGAGAGAGACTATGGCTTAGGGGTTGAGAGACAGAGAAATGGGTTAGGGGTTAGGGGTTTAGAGAGATCTGGAGAGAGGGAGAATGTGGCTTAGGGATATAGAGAGAGAGAAATATTGAGAATGACAAAGAGGGTTAGGGGTTTATAGAGAGAGAGAGAGAGAGAGAGAGAGAGAGAGAGAGATTGGAGGTTAGGTATTTATACATAGAGAGATATACTGGGGGTTAGAGGTTTAGAGAGAGAGAGAGAGATTGTGGCTTAGTTATTTGTGATAATCTGCATGGGATCTAGCAATGGTAACAAACTCACAATCAAACTCTCAAGAATGTTGCAAAGAAGAAGAGAAGAGTGCACTCAATAAACACTCATAAACACAGAAAATGTAGAACAATAGTATCATACATTAGCTATAAGCTGGCACTATGTGAATCAATGAAAGTAATGAATGTGTTACAATAAACTGTGATGTAGCATCATATAGTATTTCGAATTATCCAAGTAGGTCATTTGAATCAAGCTCAAATTGTAGCTTGGATAACAATGGAGACATCATCCAATCAGTAGTATTATTCATAAATGGTAATAGTCAGTCAAGTGTGTCTAACTGAGTCTAACATAGCCATCTAGGCATAGATTAGGGAATGGAGACTCCAAGGGGGGCACATGAGGCTATCAAATAGTCAAGTGGAACTCCAGAACTAGCTAACTAGAATCTACAAGCAGTCAACATGAGCAATCAGTGGAAGAACTACTCAATTAATGCATTAACTTAATGATAACTCTTGGTGGGTGAGATAAGGCACCCTAACTGAACGATAACTAGTGGTAGGTGATAAAAGGTGCACTTGCCATGCATAACAGTCAAGGAGGGCACATCAGGTAGGTAGGAGGCCAAATGGGGGCTGAAGACAGGCTTTGGGGAGCTGAAAGTGAGCTCTAGGTGTTGGGAGGACTACCAACATGATGAATGGATCCATACAGTGGCATGCAAATGCATGCAACATGCAGATTTGCATGCAGGCATGCAAAATATAAAAATGATGGTGTGAATATTCCAACACCCCCCCGCAAGCTATACTATGAGATAATAACTGAAATCTGAAAAATAGGGCCCTAGTGACTAAGACCAAAGGTCACGCCGTACAATCAATCTAAAATAAACTAAGTGAGGAAAGAGGGAAAACCCAGTGGGAAGAAATCCCTCCCTCAAAATAGACTGAAGGATGCTAATGTAGCATATCGTCACTCACCCTTGAAGGAAGGAAGTGTCCTTTTTCGAAGAAGGATCGATAGATCTGAAATGGATCATAAATGTCACAAGGATCAACCCTTTCATGTTGAAAATCTGATCTGGTAGATCGGGGAGCAGTGGCTACCCATCGAAGAAGAGGATCAGTAAAGTAAGAAGGATGAAACCTTCAATGCTAAAAATCTGGTTTGGTAGATCGGGGAGCAGTGGCTACCCATCAAGGAAGAGGATCAACAATGTGAGAAGGATGAAACCTTCCATGCTGAAAGTCTGATCTGGAAGATCGGGAAGCAGTGGTTTCCCATCGAGGAAGAAGAGGACAAATAGGTGAGAGATCTTCAGGTTCTTGTGGATCTCGATCTCCCATTCGCTCATCTTCATCATCAGTTGCTAGAACTTCAGGTTCTTGTGGATCTGGATCTAACATTCCCTCATCATCATCTCCATCTTTAGATTCTAAATCTGAGATATTATGTGAAGATGCATCATCACATCCAAACTCTGAATCTGAAATCTCATGTGAAGAAGCAAGTAAAACTCGCTCATCATCACATCCAAACTCTGAATTTGAAATCTCATGTGGAGAAGTAAGTAGAACTGGCTTATCATCACTCAAAGGAGGAACATATCCAAAATTGTGGATATCATGAAACTGCTTTAGAATGTGCATGTAGTCCTTTGATATCTCATTTGAACCATCATAGCTGAGATTATTAGAACAAGATGATGATGGATCTTCATTAAGATCAAAGGAGGATGCAGTAGTGGTGGCCCATTTTGAAATAGGAGTTGTACAAATAGGTGCTAGATCTTCAGGTTCTTGTGGATCTGGATCTAGCATTCGCACTTCTTCAAGAGTCCTCTTTTTCTCAATCTTCTTTGGTGTATCTTTTCCCTTTAAGCAGCTTTTGAAGGTGTTGGCACCCCAACATCTCCCCTTGATTTTTGTAAAATCGAAAGGGCCCCCGTGTAAATTTTGTAAATACTTAGGTTTTGGTATTCTTTATGCTTGACATCTTGCGCTGGCTTCTCTTCGACTAAGTTTTCTTTTCATAATATTTGGTGGCTTTTATAGTTGGAGTCTCTTGGTTTCCTGGATTCTTAACAATATGCATTCTCTTGCTTGAACTTATTGGGTTAATTGCATCATGTAATTTATATGATCATAAAAACCCATCATTTACCTATATCATGCGACTAATGTTAAATAAATAAAGGTGTCAAATAGTAAATAAACTAAAGGATATCTTTTTCATTTTGTTTAAAAAAGTCTCTTTGCTTTTTACAATTATGCAAAATGATTCATAAATATAATCTTTTAATTATGATTTTGTATAATAATATATAGAGAATATCAATCCTTTTGACATAACCTTGTTGTCACCCTTATATTTTTTTTAGCATGATGTATTTTCATCTTTATCAAGCAATTATCTCGATTTCCTAAAACCCTTTGTCTTCTGTTAAAGGTTCTCTTCCAACGTGATTGAGTCACATTATTTTGATATTGTATTGATTTGAGAGGGTTTTTTAATTTTGAGCCTTTTTATCTTTAATTATTATTATATTGGTGAAGTATTCATAAATGACCCTTTTTTCTTGGCATATAATTATAACCAAATTGTCGGATTATGTAATATGAAATTGAAACGCTAATTTTGGAAATTTTCCTAACTTTTATGTTTTCAAGAAGGTCATTTAAGATGAAAGCCGATGCAAATTAAAATGATAAAACATGAATTATTATCAATATGGAAATGTATATCAAGTGGAAACCATCCCATCCAACGAACGTATCAAAACTAGTAATATTCCGAAGTTCTTCTGATATTGTTCAACTTAATATTGTTGGATATTGTTTCTTGAATGGCAGGTTATAAGGCTATAAAGTCATAAACACATATCACCGGATTGAAGAGAGATGCGATTGACTCAACGTCTGCCGTGATAGTTACCGAATTGAAGTAATGCAAAGTCTGCCATGAGTTTGATGCCATGAATTTCGAAGAATCTAAAGTTACCTGCCATGACCTAGCTATTTGGAGAAACGCAGCTCAATTAGTGACTCAATAAAGCTGTTAAGCTACAGGTTGTTGAAAAGATGAGGGATGAAAGTTTTCCGTAACTTCTGAATTGCCAGATAATTACCGCAAATACATGTCAAAGGAGAGCGAAGGACGCGAAGATTGTTGGACATCAATGCATTAAAGGAAAGAGATTTTGCTCCTTGGATTCCACCAAATTGCTGCCAAGAAGATGTCAATATAACTAAAGAAGTTTCCACGCCAATAAAGAAAGATAACGTGCCTGGCTTGTTATGACATTTTCATGGAAAAGATGCCACGAATTAGTATACAGATTTTCTGTTTTCCAGATCGCTGAGATCGTGGCCATCTACAATAATGTGTTCCATAAATAAGGAGAAACCACCAGATTGATAGAAAAATGCCAAGTCCGTCATATCACTGTGAGAGAATCGTGCCATCAAATTAGATAACAATGTTATCTTCTCATCAATTCATTCATTTAACTTTGAAGCAAAATATCTATCCAGATTAAATGAAATGCATTGAACACACAGTGAACGGAGGTTACAAACAACCAACAAGGAAACATATCATTGCCACTTCACCAGGTTACACCAGAATGTAGTTATTGAGGAAGCTATATGCTAATAAATAAAAGGCCTCCGATCATCACACGCTGGTTGTGTCATCATACACACACCAGGTTTAAGGAGTTCGAATTAAAATACTCAGATGTCCTCCTAATCTTTAGATCCGAGCTGCCTTAACTCAGTTTTGGCCACGCTTCTCAAAAGGGATTTTTATCGGTTCATAAGAGATGAAAGTGCAGGTTAAAATCATTTACCAGTGGATCGAAGGTTCCAGATACCAGTGCTCATCTTCATCTATTTATCAATTGAACGAAGAGATCCATTAATGGCTACAACAACAAATCATGATATGTGGTGAAACGATGAAGTTTAAAGGGAGAATTCTTATGTTTACTTTCACCGTCCAAAATGGTTTATGCGTTTAATTCTCGTACTATCTCTTGTTTCCATTTAATATTGATTTTGATGTGCATGTCTAAAGAAATTAGAGTTACATTTGAGGTTGTGGTGAAACGTTTTTATGAAACCAGCTCGTCAAGGGAAGTTTGACCATAAAAGAAGCGATCAAAGTGCCGATTATCCGAAGAGGATTAATGAAGACAGTTGCATCATTTGCTGATTGTGTGAAGACGTCTTATTACTTTGAAGTCTCATGGCCTATATAAAGAGGACAAATTTGTTGAACCTGGGTGGGGAAAACGCTCCAGGAAACTGGACGAAACTATTTTCTTTTCAATTTTTTGCATGTTTCTCTGTTGGGAGGATCTCCATAACCAAACAGAAGAGAATGGTTTCTGTTCTTTTAATTTATTTCTTTCTGTAAATGAGTTTTTGGAAGAATAGAGTTCGAGGTACTTCCTGTTAATGGTTTGATTTCGTAGGCATATGAGAGAAACATATTTTATGCAGTATTTTCTTATATTCTGCGTAATTTGGATTTTCCTTGAACTTTTTCTGAAGATGGAAGTCATTGCAGAATCTTGGAGGCTTTGGTTAAGTTTTCAAATATCATATTAATATACTGTATCTTTTTCACTGTTTCATTCTCTTTTGTTTTTCGTTCACTTGCATATATATATATACCTTGCTATGATATATGAAGTTAATGTTTGGTGATCTCGAATTTATATGCTAATTTGGACCATAAATGATTTATTCAAGGTTGAAATCAATTATTTTAATCTTTAATAAATTGGTTTTAATTATTTGTTAATTTGTATGATGATTGTGTTTCATTTACAAGTTAATACATAATTATGTATATTTCTATGCTTTCATAATTGCATATTTAGTTTAAATTATTGGTTTTTGGTTTGATTTCTATTATAATCATCTTTGCAGGAGATTTTTATCTGTTGTGAAACGATTAATGATTCATTTTTTTATCTAGGGATTTTTCTGCCAATTCTGAAGTATCAATTATTTTTTTGTTTAAACCATAGATCAATACTATAATTCTTGCTCTTGGCCGAGATAGGTAATAAGCATCTAGGTTATCATAGAATAGAATTAGGAGCTACTAATTTTCTGCATTTAGCATAAATAGTGTTTAGAATTAGTTAGTCATTAGGTTAAATTTCTTTGGTTTGTTAGCATATTGGTTTAAGTAAACTTGACACACACTCACCTTAGAGAGAATCTTTACTTTGAAGGCCTTGATCATGTGAAAGACAGTTACCTTAAACACATACAAGATTGCATTAAGTCGAGTGTGTGGGTTGTATTTCCGTTAGTTGGCCTAGGATAGTTTTCCCGGCAAACAGAAGGTTCCATGAGCAAACTTGTCTCTTAGAATACCATCTACTACATTTTGAGCTTGCTTGTAGTTGAGATGAGATAGTTTACACTTTTCATGTGCATGAGAGTGTAGGGCAGGCTCCTTTGAGAGAAGTAAGAAGTGTGAAAACTCATAGAGTTTTGTCTTATGATTTGAAACTCCTTTTGCAATGATTTCCCCTGAAACCATGTGTTGTACCTCAACTTCATTTGGAGAAAATATCACTCTTTTGGGCTCTCCAATATGAGTCATTTGAAACACTGAAAGAACATTACTTGCAAGATAAGGAACATAAAGCACATCAGAAAAGTAACCATGGTCAAGATTGATTTTTCCAATTCCCTGAGAGGAGACGTCAGAATCATTTCCCAACATGATGGAAGGACCAATTGAGCTTTCAAATCCGGAGAAGAGATATTTGGAGGAAGACATATGTCTTGATGCTCCTGAATCTATGATGAAAGAAGAATCTGTTGATGCACTTGCCATGAGGGCATGACATCTTTCTTTGTCTTCGGATCTAGAAGGTTCAGTATCAATATCTTTCTTCCTTGCACATGCAGGTAGAAGAATATTGTTCTTCTCAAGTAACCGAGCCATCAAATCTATAGTCTTCTTCGTGCAAGTACTCTCAAGATGGAAACCTCGATGAAAATATGTGCACTTGGATCTTTCTTTTTGAGAATGCTTGGTCTTGCTTGAGTTCGAATTACCATCTGACTGATATGGACTATATTCAGTCTTTGTATCATTCGCTCTCTTATTAGAAATATTTTTCTTGCCCTTATGATTCACTCTTTTGGCCTCGGTAGCTATAAGGGCCGAATCCAACTTGGGTTTGATCATTCCCATGGAGATTAACTTCTCTGAGATGCACCTGCAACAATTAATTACTAAGAATATGCGAAATAGCAGAAATAATAGAACAGAATCACTTTTATATTGATCATGGGCCACTTCGAGGGGGCAACCTCCTTTGAGCAAGCTCAATACAATTAACTTCACGGTGCCTTCAATGACCTCAACACACACTTATATACTAAGTCTATGCCCAATACCATAAGTCAAAACCACGGGACATATAATACAACGGGACGACTTACAAAGCATATGCGTCCAATAACAATATACTAACATAGTAAAGAGAAGGGTTTACATAGATTCCTAACATCCCCTCTCCCTTAGGAAAAGCTTTGTCCTCAAAGCTTTGGTTGGAGAAATTGCTATAGAAGCTGAAGGAGTGGTTCCCCGGTAGCATCCTCGGGTTGCATTTCAGGCCACTGACGCCTTTGGAGTGTCAAGGAGGATTGCTTGGAAGGCTGTAGATGAAGAAGAACCCTGTCAACTGCGTGGAAAATGTGCTCAGAACGGTGCTAATCGGCTTGTTGATTCAGGCGAATTCTGTCCATGTGAAGATTGTCCTGCAGAATGAGAAGAATTTGATTATGGTTTCAAAGAACCGAGTCAATTGCCTGAACTGGGGAGCTGCTAAGGGTGTATGGAAGAAGAACTGGCGGTGTTTGTCCATAGACCGCTTCATATGGTGTTCTGTGAGATGTGGTATTGTACCACCAGAGCGCTGCTAGGAAATCCATAGAAATAGTTGGCCAAAGCTGTTTAGGGATGGGCAAGGGTTTGAGCAATCCCGAAAGGAGTGTCCTTTCACCCTTGTTGACTTGGAAAGTATCATCGTCAGCCATTATCTGTTGAATTGTCATTTTTAGTCCCTGCCAAAAGAAGTTACATTGTTCTTGGTCATACCTGTTGTAGAACCCAGAGTGCCCTGTTGATGAAGAAGCATGGAGTTCATAGAAGAGAGAGCCCTGTTGGACATATTGCACCCAATTTGGAATAAGCAGAGAAAGAGTTGTAAGAGAAACTGGGTCATCAATTATGCAAGAAGGAGCATCTTCCACCATATTGTCCTTACCCTTCTTGTAAGTGATCACATAGGGATAACCCATGAGGTGGATAACCCATTTCAGGTGTGTTGGGGAGGAGACCCATTGTTCCAAAAAAAATTTCAGACTCGGGAGATCAGTCTTGATGCAGAAATAATTCCCTAATAGGTATGGCTGCCACTTTTGTATTGCATGCAAAATAGCCATCATTTCCTGCTGAGAGGTAGATGTGGCTAAATTCTTACCGGAAAGGTCTCGTGAAGGTAGAAAGCGCATTGGTTCAGCAAAGATACCTGCATATCTATCCAAGGAAGTAGTGGAGACTGTTGATGGGTGCATCTGAATGGAATTGAGCTGAGCGATGACACCATGTGAATTCTTCTTAAGGAGTTTTTCCAGGCGATGTGAACTGATGATGCAGAGAGACCCTGGTTGTAAGCCCATAAATTTGTGTTGTGCCCCATTGACTTTAAACTGCATCCAAAGTTCAGCAAAATCCCATAAGATGGGGCTAAGTGTGCGTAACCATTGAACACCCAAAACCACATCACATCCGCCTAAGGGCAAGGCAAACATGTCAGAGCGTAGGTTATAATCTTCCATAGAGATACGCACATTGTGACACTTCCCCTTGCAAGGTAAGGTGCCCCCATTAGCAACCATGACTTCAAAGCTGGAGCAAGGATGGACAAAACAATCAGCCTGTTTGGCAATCCGAGGGTCAATGAAGTTATGAGTGCTACCAAAATCAATGAGTATGGTAAGAGGGAGCTTCTTGAAGTATCCCCTGACCCGCATTGTTTGTGGGGTGGTGACGCCGGTTACAGCATGGAGAGAGATCTCAGGTGGGTCGTCCTGAAATGGGGTGTCAACAGGCAGGTGTTGAATGTCGATCTGATCATCCACTGTATATGTAGCTGCTTCACCAAGTTCTAAGGCAGGCGGAGAATCCACATCCAAGAGATAGAGCTTTTGTTGAACACATCTATGTCCCCGAGTGAATTTCTCATCACAATTATAGCAAAGCCCTTTTTCTCAGCGTGCCTACATTTCTATTTCAGACAAATGCTTGATAGGAGTTGGTTGAGGAGAAGGCGTGATGGGAGGTCGTTGGGAACCCATATTTCTGAAGGGAACAAGGGTGGGTTTGGAGCGTTGTTGAGCTGCAATCTTGTCATCAGCCAGCTTAGCCAACCCTAGGACTTCCATCATTGTGTTGGGACAAAACATTTTGACCTCTAAGCGAATTTAATCCTTGAGACCACTTATAAAACAACTCCTGTAGAATTCATCAGACAATCCTTCTGTGTGATTGGCCAATTTCTCAAATTCTGTCTGATACTCTCTCACTGTGCCAATTTGGTGAAGTTTAGTGAGTGCTCCTGTGAAATCATCAAAAGCACTAGGGCCAAATCGTGGCAAAATGAGCTGGCAAAAATCTGTCCAGTTTGGCTCGAGATGAGCTTTGATGTACTAACGGTACCATTGAAGGGCTTCCTATTCCAAATGAAAGAATGCAAGTGGAACTTTCTGGACATCAAAAGTATTATGCAGACTGAAATATTGTTCTGCTCGGTATATCCATCCATTCGGATCAGTACCATTGAAGCGAGGAAAATCAAGCTTCGGCCCACGAAAATTGTTGGAAGAAGAGAACCCGGTGGCTGCAAAAGATTCTGGCTATCGGTTATTGTTCATGGCTGAATGCTGAAGATGGAGGCTGAGAAATTTTTCATCCAGATCTTGGAGTTTGGTTTGGATGGCTGCAAGTGCTTCCTCCATGGTGTTTGCTCCTGCACGGGTGACAACCATAACCAGGTTTTTTTTTTTTTTTTGTGGAATGGGTAGAAAAACACAAACAGAAGCTGATTTAGTAAAGGGAAATTTGGATTGGGGAAACAATCTGATGGGTAATTGGGGTTTGACTAGATTTTGGACACTGTCAAAAGGACAAGAAAGCAAAAAGGGGGATTTCAAAAGCGGGGTGATAGAATGAGAAAATTTGGCAGAGAGGGACAAAGAAGCAGAGTTCAGAAAGGAACTCTGTGGTAAAATTTGAAGGCGATTGGGTGAAATCTGAGGAAGTTATGGCAAACCCTAAAAATAGACAAATGTGGGCTTTCGGGCTTTGGGAAGGGGAATTGGGGATAGGGTCCTCAGGAATGAAATATGAAGAATGGGATGACAGGGGTTCCCCAAAAATTTCAAGGGAAACAGAGTAAAAATAAGGGAGATATGGAGAAAAAACTGAATTTTATACTCTTGATCTGGAACAACGCCGAATGGATTGAAAACAGCTGAATCTGGAATGGCTTGCAAATGGATCTAAAACGGTGCAGCAGTGATCAACAATAGTTCAGCTGAAAGTAGATATGGACCCCAGGTATGTGTGGCTTCCTAACAGTTCAGGGGTTTCACTCGGCCACCAATGTTGTCTAACGGCTTGCGTATTGGGGCAGTACCCCTCACTCCACGGCTCAGGTAAAACTGATAACCGCTTTGCCACAAACGACAGCTCTTGGTTTACCTCACAGGTGGGAACTAGTTAATCAGGTAGGGGTCGTTGCCCTTTTCGCTAGCAGGTCCTCTCAATGGGCCAGCTACTTCGGGGTTCCTGTGGTACTCCTCACAATGAGTTTTAAGGATTATGCCCAAGTACTTTCCACAGTTAAGCGGATAGGGATGATTCCCAAATCCGAACCTGCAACAGAAAAAATTTGGGCAAAAATTCCACCCAATGTTCAAAAACCAGATCTATATTGCTCAGAATCGCTATTATAGCATGTTTCCGGAATTGGAACAACCACTCTGCTTCTACCCACGAAAGCGGAATAGAAATCTGGGCACTCGGTCAAAAGATTTTCTCACTGCAATTTCCACGGCCATCACCAAAATTCTGAAAAATTGCTGATTTTAAATCCGCTATATCTCCACTTTTAGAACTCCAAATGAGATGATTTTTTTTTTAAAACTGCATATTTTTGAAAGAGGAATTCAGATATGCAATCGGTTTCTTCTGATTTTGTGCAGAAAGTTTCAGAAATTGATCTGAAAGTCGCCGCCCAAAAAAAGAAAAAGAATTTCCCACTTGTGCCAAGGAAAGTGCTCTGATACCAGATGAGATGCACCTGCAACAATTAATTACTAAGAATATGTGAAATAGCATAAATAATAGAACAGAATCACTTTTATATTGATCACGGGCCACTTCGAGGGGGCAACCTCCTTTGAGCAAGCTCAATACAATTAACTTCACGGTGCCTTCAATGACCTCAACACACACTTATATACTAAGTCTATGCCCAATACCATGAGTCAAAACCACGGGACATATAATACTACGGGATGACTTACAAAGCATATGCGTCCAATACTATGGGTTAATACTATGGGCTAATATAAACTACAGATCAACAAATACTATGGGACGACTTACAAAGCATATGCGTCCAATAACAATATACTAACATAGTAAAGAGAAGGGTTTACATAGGTTCCTAACATTCTCTTCCTCTTAAGTAAGAGATTGAATGAAGTCATCAAGTGAGGGAAACCTCCATTTTGGAATGAACATCTTAGCTGACTGGAAAGTAGAGACAAAAACTGAGAAGTTTGGCCCCAACTTTGGGAGAATGACAAGAATAAGCTGCTTGTCTTCTTTCACTATCTCATATATTTTCAACTGTGATATCAAGCTTTTGAACTTTGTGAGGAAGACATTGATTGATTCGAAGTTGCATGGACTCAAAGAGATGAGTTCATTCTCTAATTTGTGACCTTTCGTATCATCTTTCTGTCCAAAAAGGGATTCGAGCTTGTTCCAAACCTCTTTAGGATATGTAAGATCGATGACATGGAAGTGAAGATATTCAGAAATTGAGAGAAGGAGAAGGCCAACTACTTCATCAAGCCTATCCAAGTACTTGGACTTTTCAACTGCACTGAGAGGTTCTACCATCGTTCCATTGAGTATCCTAGTGAAGCTCTTGGATCTCATGAAGAGAGCCATCTTGACTTTCCATTCAACATAGTTGGAAGATGTGAGCTTTAGATCCATTTGAATAGAGAAGGTTGAATTGTTGAAGAAGAATTCGAATTGGTGAATAAACTTGCAAAACAAGAAGAGTTTTTTTTTTTTTTTTTGCCTGCTGCTGATGGAGAATGCTACACTTCGACCGAACACTACCTTTTGAACACTGAGCACATAGACTAAGTCTTTCACATCTGGCTAGACCTCGCTAGATTTCTCCAATGAATTCAAGTAATAGCACTAGGATTTGTTGTGGAAACTCAAAGGCTTCTGGTGCTCAAGTGAAAGATAACTGCTCAAAGAAATGCTGCAATTGTTGTTGCTACAGCTGCTGCAATGGATGCAATTCAAATAACTGTTGACTGCTTTGATACCATGTGATAATTTGCAGGGGATCTAGCAACTCTAACAAACTCAGAATCAAAATCTCAAGAATGTTGCAAAGAAGAAGAGAAGAATGAACTCAATCATAACTCATAAACACATAAAATGTAGAAAAATAGTATCATACATCAGCTGTAAGCTGGCACTATGTGAATCAATGAAAGTAATGAATGTGTTACAATAAACTGTGATGTAGCATCATATAGGATTCGAATTAGCCAAGTAGGTCATTCGAATCAAGTTCAAATTCTAGCTTGGATAACAATGGAGACATCATCCAGTCAGTAGTGTCAGTCATAAATGGTAATAGTTAGTCAAGTGTGTCTAACTGAGTCTAACAGAACCATCTAGGCATAAATTAGGGAATGGAGACTCCAAGGGGGGCACATGAGGCTGTCAAATAGTCAAGTGGAACTCCAAAACTAGCTTAGTAGAAGCTACAAGCAGTCAACATGAGCAGTCAGTGGAAGAACTACTCAATCAATGCACTAACTGAATGATAACTCCTAGTAGGTGAGATAAGGCACCCTAACTAAGAGATAACTCATGGTAGGTGAGAAAATGTGCACTTTCCATGTAGAAAAATAAAGGAGGGCGCATGAGGAAGGTAGGAAGCCAAATGGGGGCTGCAGATAGGCTCTGGGGAGCTAAAAGTGAGCTCTAGGTACTGGGAGGACTACCAACATGATGACTTGATGCATGCAGTGTCATGTAAATGCATGTAGCATGCAGGCATGCAAAATATAAAAATGATGGTGTGAATATTTCAGCATTAATGACAGAGAGAGAGAGGTTAGGGGTTAGGGGCTTAGAGATATCTAGAGAGTGGGAGATTGTGGGTTAGGGAGATAGAGAGAGAGAAAGATTGAGAAAGAGAGAGAGAGAGAGAGGGTTAGGATTTTAGAGAGAGAGAGAGAGATTGTGGCTTAGGGGTTGAGAGAGAGAGAGAGGTTGGGATCAGAGGCTTAGAGAGATCTAGAGAGAGGGAGATTTTGGGTTTGGGAGATAGAGAAAGATAAATATAGAGAAAGAGAGAGAGGGTTAGGGGTTTAGAGAGAGAGAGAGAGAGATTATGGCTTAGGGGTTGAGAGAGGAAGAGAGAGGTTGGGGGTTAGGGGGTTAGAGAGATCTAGAGAGAGGGAGATTGTGGGTTAGGAAGATAGAAAGAGAGAGAGAGAGAGAAAGATTAATAAATAGAGAGAGGGTTAGGGGTTTATAGAGAGATAGAGATTGGAGGTTATGGATTTATAAAGAGAGAGATATTAGGGGTTAGCGGTTTAGAGAGAGAGAGAGAGAGAGAGATTGGATGTTAGGGGTTTATAGAGAGAGAGATATTGGGGTTTAGGGGTTTAAAGAGAGAGAGAGATTGTAGGTTAGCGATTTAAAGATATATATATATATATTGGTGGTTAGGGGTTTTGAGAGAGAGAGAGAGAGAGAGAGAGAGAGAGAGAGAGAGTAGATCGGATGTGAAAGAGTATGAAGTTTTGAAGGAAAAGATGCAGAAGCTTACCAATATCTACTTTGAAGTTTTGGATGCCTATTAGGGGTTGAGGGATAGCGATATTGGGATTTATGGGTTTAGAGTGAGAGAGAGGGAGAGTATTAGATGTGAAAGAATTTGAAGTTTTGAAGGAAAAGATGCGTAAGATAACCAATATCTACTATTAAGTTTTGGATGCCTGGAAGAGAGAGACAAAGAAAGAGATAGAGAGAGAGAGAGTATCAAACGTGAAAGGGTCTAAGGGATTGGGGGTTAGGGTTTTAGAGAGAGGAAAAGAAAGAGAGAGATTCCAGTTAGAAATTTGGAAAGAGCGAGGGAGAGGGATATCGGGGGTTATGAATTTAGAGAGATAGAGAGAGAGAGATTGTGGCTTAGGAGTTTAGATAGCGAGAGATACTGCAAGTTAGGAGTTGAGGGAGATAGAGATACTACATCGGATGTGAAAGAGTGTGAAGTCTTGAAGGAAAAGATGTAGAAGTTAACCAACATCTAATATGAATTTTTTGATCCCTATTAGGTGTTGAAGGATACTGATACCGGGGTTTACGGGTTTAGAGTGAGAGAGAGGGAGAGTATCGGATGCGAAAGAGTGTGAAGTCTTGAAGGAAAAGATGCAGAAGCTGACCAATATCTACTATTAAGTTTTGGATTCCCAAGAGAGAGAGAGAGAGAGAGAGAGAGAGAGAGAGAATCAAACGTGAAAACATCTCAGGGATTAGGGGTTAGGGTTTTAGAGAGAGAAAAAGAAAGACAGAGATTGGGGGTTAGGGATTTGGAAAGAGGGAGGGAGAGAGATATCAGGGGTTAGGAATTTAAAGAGAAAGAGAGAGAGATTGTGGCTTAGGGGTTTAGAGAGCAAGAGAGACTTCAGGTTAGGCATTGAGAGAGATAGAGATATTACATCGGATGTGAAAGAGTGTGAAGTCTTGAAGGAAAAGATGCAGAGGCTATCCAATATCTACTATGAATTTTTGTATGCCTCGAAGAGAGAGAGAGAGAGAGAGAGAGAGAGAGAGAGAGAGAGCGTATAAAATGTGAAAGGGTCTTAGCGATTGAGGGTTAGGGGTTTAGAGAGAGAAAAAGAATTTCTAGAGAGATTGGGGGTTAGGGATTTAGGAAGATGGAGGGAGAGAGTGATCAAGTGTTAGGAATTTAGAGATAGAGAGAGAGCGTATCAAATGTGAATGGGTCTTAGGGATTGGGGGTTAGGGGTTTAGAGAGAGAAAAAGAAAGAGAGAGATTGGGGGTTAGGGATTTAGAGAAAAGGAGGGAGAGAGATATCAGGGGTTAGGAATTTAGAGAGAGAGAGAGAGAGAGAGAGAGAGAGAGAGAGAGAGAGAGAGATTGTGTCTTAGGGATATAGAGAGCGAGAGAGACCGGAGGCTAGGCATTAAGGGAGATAGAGATATTACATCGGATGTGAAAGAGTGTGAATTCTTGGAGGAAAAGATGTAGAAGCTAACCAAAATCTAGATGATTGATTAGAAGCTAATTGATATCTAGAGAGTGAGAGATTTTGGGTTATGGAGATAGAGAGAGAGAAATATTGAGAAAGAGAGAGAGGGTTAGAGGTTTAGAGAGAGAAAGAGATATTGTTGCTTAGCATTTGAGAGAGTGAGAGAGGGGTTGGGGGTTAGGAATTTAGAGAGATCTAGAGAGGGGGAGAATGTGGGTTAGGGAGATAGAGAGAGTGAAATATTGAGAAAGAGAAAGAGGGTTAGAGGTTTATAGAGAGAGAGAGAGGGAAATTGAAGGTTAGGGATTTATATAGAGAGAGATATTGGGGGTTAGGGGTTTAGATATTGAGAGAGAGGGATAAATTGTGTCTGAGAGAGAGAGAGAGAGGGGTTAGGGGTTTAGAGAGATCTAGAGAGTGGGAGATTGTGGGTTAGGGAGAGAGAGAGAGAGAGAGAGAGAGAGAGATTGTGGCTTAGGGGTTGTGAGAGAGAGAGAGAGGGTGGGGTTAGGGGTTTAGAGAGATATAGAGGGAGGGATATTGTGGGTTAAGGAGATATAGAGATAGAGAGAGAAATATTGAGAAAGAGAGAGAGGGTTAGGGGTTTAGAGAGATAGAGAGATTATGGCTTAGGGGTTGAGAGAGAGAGAGAGAGAGGTTGGGGGTTAGGGGTTTAGAGAGATCTAGAGAGAGGTAGATTGTGGTTAGGGAGATAGAGAGAGAGGGTTAGGGGTTGAGAGAGAGAGAGAAAGATTGGATGTCACGGATTTATAGAGAGAAAGATATTGGGGGGTTTGGGTTTTGGAGAGAGAGAGAGAGAGATCGTAGGTTAGGGATTTATATAGAGAGAGATTGAGGGTTAGGGATTTGGAGAGATAGAGAGATAGATTAGGGGTTAGGGGTTTCCAAATAGAGAAAGAGTGAGATTGGGGATTAAGGATTTAGGGATAGAGACATAGATATTATGGCTTAGGGGTTTACACACACACACACACACACAGAGAGAGAGAGAGAGAGAGAGAGAGAGAGAGAGAGAGTTGGGGTAAGGAGTTGAGGGAGATAGAGAGAGTACATCGAATGTGAAAGAGTGTGAAGTATTGAAGGAAAAGATGCAGAAGTTGACTAGTAAGTACTATGAAGTTTTGGATGCTTGTTAGGGTTTGAGGGAGAGTGGTATTGGGGTTTACGACAGGGTATTTCTTAAGGATTATAAAAGTATATACTTAAGTATAATCTTCTAGGTTATTATTTTGGATTGAAAAAAACATATATATTGATAGGTAGGCTAATATTACATACAAAACATACAATTTACTACTGAAAATGATAAATTTTGGCGAATATTATGATTTAAAAAACATATTTTATGTAAATATAGGCAATATTAAAGACTAAAAATGACCAAATAGCGATTTTGTTTTTTGAAAGAAAGCCCAAAACATAGCCAATTGGCAAAAATTCACCCCTAAAAATTTCCCTAGTTTATGGGTATAGAATGAGAGAGAGGCAGAGTATGAGATGTGAAAGAGTGTGAAGCCTTGAAGGAAAAGTTGTAGAAGCTGACCAATATCTACTATTAAGTTTTGGATGCCCCAAAGAGAAAGAGAGAGAGAGAGTATCAAACGTGAAAGGGCATTATGGATTCAGGGTTAGGCGTTTAGAGAGAGAAATAAAGAGAACGGTTGGGGGTTAGGGATTTAGAGAGAGAGAGAGAGAGAGAGAGATTAGTTCTTAGGGGTTTAGAGAGAGAGATATATTGGAGGTTAGGGGTTTATAGAGAAAGAGAGAGAGAGAGATTTTTTTTTCTTAGGGTTTGAGAGAGAGAGAGGGGTTGGGGGTTTAGAGAGATCTAGAGAGAGGGATATTGTGGGTTAGGAACAGAGAGAGAGAGAGAGAGAAATATTGAGCAAAAAAGAGGGGGTTAGGAGTTTAGAGAGAGAGATAGAGAGATGGGGAGGTATTTAGTGGTTTAAAGAGAGAAATCAAGAGTTATGGGTTTATATAGAGAGATTGGGGGTCAGGGGTTTAGAGAGAGAGAGAGAGGAGGTGGTTAGTTGTAGGAGTAGGTGAGATACCAAAATGAAGATAGAGAGTGGATGGTTAATGGGTAGTGGGGGAGTAGGTGAGGAGGGATATAGATAGAGTGAGAGGGATGGAGAGATGGTTAGTGGTAGGTGAGAGAGAGAGAGAAAGAGAGAGGGGGTTGGGGGTATGAGGGTGAAGAATGAGGGTTTGGGGAAGGATATATATATATAGAGAGAGAGATTAGGGTTTGGGATTTGCAAAGAGTGATAGAGAGAGAGATGGGGGTGATGGTTAGTGGAAGGACTAAGTGAGAGGTGGCAATGTTATTGGTAGGGGGTTAGATAAATATAGAAAGGAGGGGGATAGGCCTTAGGGTAATAGAGAGATGGGGGGCTTGGGATTTACGGTACATGTTTTTAATCAGGGGATTATGCTATATGGTAAGAGGATAGATGGGTGGTTGAGAGAGAGAGGGCGATGGGGTTATAAAGAGGGAGGGGGCATGGAATTATCTTGAGAAAGGGACATATAGATAGAAGGAGAGTGAAACAAATATGTAACATTAGTGCACATGCACTAATAGTGTGTGTGTGTGCACTTATAGTGCGTGCACACTATTTGTGTGTGCACGTTACTAATGCCCACACTCTAAAAAATTAATTTTTTTGGTGTGCTTTCCTTTTTTCCATACCGTGTGGAATGACTTGGTAGGTGTGCTTCTAGGCTCGGATTGTTGAACCTTGTGCCTTGGACTGCATTATAGAAAAACAAGTCATGTTCTGTAACTTCATGCTTTTCAACCTCAAATCTATATATGCTCCACTTGTCTACTGCCAATGAAACTGCATACGCTTATTGACCTCTTTGTGTAGATTCCAAATATCTATTTTTTCAATAAATTTGTTAGTATTTTCTATTTTTTATTCATTTTTGTTTGCAACCATGTCATATTTACATAAAAGATAGGTCATGTATTTCAACTATAACTTTTGACTGACGCACATATTTGGAAAATGGAAAAGAACCCACATAAGGATATAGAAAGACCTACACACTAAAAAATAAATAAAAAATTGACTTTGTTAAGACCCTGATAGTGGGGACTAACACTTGAACTTGTCTTTTTAGGGCTTTCCCGATTTCCTTAATTTAAAAAATATATAAAATTAGCTTGAAAATTTTTGGAAAAATAGCGTTGCACTAGATCCGCCTGTTATCTACAACCCTACATATTGTTTTTTAATTTAGATAGTTTGCATACCAAACCCGGGGCCTAACAAAAACATATGCATTATTTTTTTGAAAAAAAATAACATACCAACCCTAGAAGAATGCCATTTTTGGGGAGTTATACCTATTTTCCATAAATAAAAGTTATTTCTTCCGGAAGGTGATATGATTCTATATGTTTCATCTTTTTAAACCATGTTCTAAAACGTTGTATAGGTAGCCCTAAAAATTCATTTTAATGGCCGGATTTTTGTTTTCTAGGAATTCCATTACAACTAATGCATCATAAGTGGGTATCATTACCTTGCACCAACCCATTAGTCAAATTCACAACACATTGACTACCACACGACACCTTACTGTGCATTTGTCCAAACTTACTTGATAGACCCTTGCATTCATATGAGACATTACCTAAGCTTGATCTCATTTTATCCAAAACACCTCCAAATTTTAAATCATCATAAGAACAGACTCAATTAGAGCACTTATTATAGGTGATACTTGTGCCTCTATGATACTAAAGCACCCATTTCACTGCTTCACCAAAATTTTCCATATGTCTGACAACATGAACTGCATGTGAAATATTTAATCTTGATCATTTCATCATGTACAAAAAACCTCCTAGTAAACTGGTATATGGTATACGAGACATAATTTTTCTTCCTTATAACCAGGACACAAACTTGAAGAAATCTTAATAGAGAGCTAAAGAGATATGTATAGGTTTCACAATGTTCATACTGAACATCATCATTATCTTTTCCATAAGCCTATGTTGTGATAACCATAGCTTACCATCTTCCTTATCTCTATGTACTTCTATGACCGAGATTTGTTTTGTCTCTCCTTGATCTTTCATCTTAAATTTTGTGTCCACCTGAGTCTCTAACTTGTTAATTTCAACCATGGTCCTTCTTGCGATGAGAAAATCATCAACATATACCATGAATATACCATCATCAATTTTTTTAAAGAAGACACAATGGTTGTACTCACTTAGGCTACTTATGAACAAATCAAACATCTTGTACAATTGCCTATGATCCATAAGGCCATATAATGATTCCTTCAGTTTGCAAACAAATCTACCAATGTGATTCTAAACAACTTCTTAATTTTCCATACATAATACTTCTCTGTAAATTTGATATTGTGGACAATAGAATTCCACAATCTACATTCTTTAACTTCATCAACATATCCAAGAGAGATATAATATAAGCATAAATTATAAAACAAATATTCTAAGCCTGCAATTAACTTGTAGTTTACCAGTACATGTAGCTCTTTCTTTCTCATATGACCTTGTTGCTGATGCCATAAAAACGAAGATACATATGTTTCCTCATATGCCACTTTAGTATTTCCTTCCAACTTATAAATATTGTCAATCTTTGTAGCCTTCTTTGCCACTAAATTACCTTTCGACGCTTTTAGTGCTCCACCTTGACCATTACACCTATAACCTCTAGAATCCAAAGCTCCCATAGAATTCAAATTCTTCTTAATTTTGGGTACATATCTTACATCCGCTAACTTTCTAACAATACCATTGAATATCTTGATTCTAATGCTCTCAACCCCTTCAATTTTACAAAAAATATCATTTCCCATAAAAACAAAACCTTCATCAACAAATTGATATGATGTGAACCAAAATCTATGTGAGCACATGTGGTGGGAATCACTAGCATCTAATATCCATTCTTCATGATATTGTGATGTACTAGAAACGGATAAAGATTCATCAATCATACATGAATCTGTCTCATCCAAGGTTGTTTCATTTACGATGTTCTCCTTAGATTATTTTCTTTTCTAACAATCTTTCTTGAGATTCCCTACCTTATTGAGTACCAACATCTTCCTCTACCCTTTCATTGGGGCTTCACTTAGTACAACTATGCTATGGCACCTTTGTGAAGGGGATATTAAAGAATACCCCTAATTTCACTGGATATTGATAAATACCTACCAAAATCCTTTTGTTGAGCCCCCCTCCCAATACATACTTCCAATTAAAAAAAAAAAAAATTCAGGAGGTACTGCATATTTTTACTAGATACCCTTTTTTATATCCTCCCATACCTATAAATCCCCCATACCGTACTCCCCACCCCCCAATAGCTACAATATATTCACTTTATTTTTCACAATTTAAAAACCCCCCTTTATGAATGAACGTGATAAGATATTTCTCAACAAGGTGAATAGCTTGTGTACCCTTTCTTCCTACTGAATTAGCTCTAGATGTACCTTGTGAATCCTCTCCTCTTTATGTAGATCAATCACTAGCCACTGTCACTTCTGATATTGAGGTTTCTGCACTGGTTTTGCTCTGCACCTCTTTAGATAAAAAAATCTCCAACAAAAATATCATAATCTAAACTGTCTATTGTACTAAAACACACAGATGTGATTAAATGATTCCAAGATTCAGGAAGTGAACATAGTAAAGTAAATACTTTGTCTTCATCATTGATTTTTTACATCTAGACTAGCTAATTGACAAATCAGGGTATTGAAAGTATTTAGATGATAAAAAAATGTATTACCTTCATCTGCTAATTTTTTAAGAGATCATCCTACACTCTTCATCATGTACAGGCTTTCCATTTTGCCCCATAATCTTGTTGTGGTCTCCTCTTCAGTGATATTAAACAAAACTTAATCTACCAAGCACATATGAATTGAACTAAGAGATATAGCATCCAGATCCTCCCAATCCTCATTTAACATATCTACGGGTTTCTTTGACTTGCTCACCAAAGCTTTTTGCAAACATTGTTGCACTAACAAATATCAAATCTTTAACTTCCACAACTTGAAATTGTTTTTCCCATTGAATTTATTTACCTCAAACTTAGCACTTTGTACCTTTTCCATTTCCACAAACATTGGGACCAAAGCTTATAAAACCAAGATTTTAATATGACAAATTAATATAATATTTCAAAGCTCAACTCCAAAAGAGGAATAAAATATTGATAAAAAGTTTTAAACAATATATATTAAAAAAACCTTTTAAACAATATTAACATAGCCTTAAAACCTTAAAAGAAAAATATTAGATAGCATCCACCTTATATCTCGAAGGTATGCTTTAAAAACCAACGTGTGACTTAAAAAACCCTTTAAAAAAACACTATTTTGAAAGGCATTCACCTTATACCTCCACCTTATGGTTCAAAGTATGCTTTAAAACCCTTTTAAAAGAATCCTTTAAACATGTATTAAAAGCATACACCTTATAAAATAAAATAACACGTCCACCCCATCTTTTACCCTTTTAAAAAAGAATAGGCTTTTAAATAATAATGAAATTTCATACCTCGTTTAAGTTTTCAAGGTCATCGCTCCTCCCGTTAGGTTATGGGTGCGATGATCTCTTAAAAAATTTAATGAAATTTCATACATCGTTTTAGTTTTCAAGGACAGCGCTCCTCCCATTAGGTTGTGGGTGCGATGATCTCTTAAAAGATATAATGAAATTTCATACCTCGTTTAAGTATTGAAGGTCAGCCCTCCTCCCATTAGGTTGTGGGTGTGATGATCTCTTAAAAAATTTAATTCGTAAGGATTTCCCACTTCATCTCTCTTTGCATAAGGCATGGGGTGTGATGATCTAAAGAAACACCTTATCGCTCCCTTAATTGAGTTCACAATGTGATGAATGCTCCCTAGACATCTTTACACTTGTGATGATATTATAAACATCTCTTAGGTAGCAAATCCGTCCTCCTCCGAGGAGGCAGCCTCTTCAACCATGCAACCAAGATGTCATTGTTGATTCTCGGGTCTTCTTTTTTTACTGGTGGTTGCCCGTATGCAGCACTTAGCCGATGCACATGTAATTTCCTTAGCCTCATGCCCTCTAACCCAGAGCTCTAATAATACCAATGGTTGGTAGTGGAAGCATAAACTAAAAGAGATCAATAACAATCACTAAAGAACATATAGATTTTACATGGTAAAAATCTTTAAAAGGGAAACATCCACCAGGAAATAGAATCAATATTTTTATTATACAAAGAGGAGATCATAATACACAATAGACTCATACACATCTTTCTCCCTCTAGAGGCTTACATATATAGCATCTCTCTCGTAGTTACATAAAACTAAAAAATAAATCCTCGTCCTATCTTTGTTGATATGTTTCAACTAAAGACACAATAATAGGACCTGGAAGAACTACTCGTGCCCTCTTATTGAATAAATTTTGGAGAGAATCAAAATAATGTAGCTTATTCCACAGGGATTTGTTGTCACCATTTAACAATATCTAACTTAAATGAAATAATATATATATGTGTGTGTGTATTAATTTTTAAGAATAAAAACTATACTTAGTATCAAATTTTATGATCCGGATGTGCGTGCCACATAACTAGAGAACCCTTCCCCTTGACATGCATGATGGACAACAAGGAGGTAGGTGGCACGACAAGTGGAGGAGGTCTTGTGTTAGTTTTAATGCTGAGACCTTGCATTAAACACCATCAAGTTGATGATAGGTGAGGGGGATTAATGATAGATATCCATTAGGATAGGAATATCATCCACGATGAATGTAGGTTGGTTGAAATCATACTAGACATGTGTGACTAGCTATGGATCAAGATGGCTCTTAATAGTGATTCCATGCCGAAACTCAGAAGTAGATGAACTATCGAAAAAACCAAGCCTCTGACTTCTACGAAGAAAAGGAACTAGAGGATAAACTCGTGGGAAGAAACTAGAGGTCCATCATACTACTCTGTATGTGGGTAGTAATGGCACCTAGGTAGAGAGATCGATGCAAGCATGGAATAGGAGGAAGACATCCATTGGATATAGACACTTGTCAATCCTTTTGGTAGGAAATGGAAGTGTGGTTTCTAGAAGAGTAGGAATGGAAGTAGAATGCATAGGATGATAGCATCCTTGACTAGATTGTCAAGAACGTCCTTGCGAGTGTGTTGATGGACAAAGAACACCTGCAAGTAGAGCTTCTCAAGACAATTGGAAGGATTTGAGTTGAATTAGATAGCATGAACAAACAAATGAATGATCTTGCAGAAGTTGTCAATGCTCCATTCCAAGTAGTGATCATTGAGTATAAACATTTTAATGCCACTCATATCTCCATTTCTTCTAAGGGGAATGTATAGCACTATTGAATTAAGAGTTTTAGTTCCTCATGCCATGAGTTTGTAGATGGTTAATAAGTTGAATCTCTTTTTTTGTTTAGCACTAGAAATATTCCCAAGTTTTTGATAGCTCGGAGAGAGACCTGTTTTCTTGATCAAGGGTAGGTTTCGGAACTCTCTCAAGTTGATGAAAATAGTTCACTTCTTCAACCGGACTAATAATTATCTGCTAATTGAATTGATTTTCTTGGTGATAGGCCAGCCATAAAATTTTGTATACTATATGTAAATTTATGTTAATAAAATGTAACATCTCTAATTTATAAGAAAAAAAATCAAATTCTATGAATGATTAGAAAGATTATTGGATAAATTATAAGATTTAACTAAGATTATATCATCTAAAATAACAAAGGTGGCTATTGGCTTCATCCCAATCTCTATTGTAATTTTAGTGACTGCGCCGAGAGGTGCATTCTACAGCCCAGTAGGGGGGTATGTGTAACTCCTTCCATGCTTATAATCGACTCAAATTAGAATCAAATAATTTGAATATAGAAAAAAACTTGTTGACTTAATAATCAAAACATAATAAAAATCAAATAAAAAAAAACATAGTAAAAACTTGTCGGCTTAATAATCAAATTAAGTTAGCAACGTATATAAAAAAATAAACCAAACATTTATCATAGTAATCGAAGAAATGTTTCAAAAAAGTCATGTCTTGGTTCATGTCTGTGAGGATACAGGTTGGCTCAAATTTGAATTAAAACATTTAGAACTGCATATATATAAAACTATACAATTTACATAATTAAATCATAAGCTGCAATACACACTTAATCTAAATAAAACATCATCGAGAAAAGAACCTCATCAAAGGTGGACACTTGCAAATTTTTAAAGGCAAGTATCAATTGTTATCAATAAATCTACAGTTAATTTTTTACATGTATCATTGTTTATATATTTATCATGGTTACAATAGTTTACAATTAGCTGAGTCCTCATTAAATCTGCTTACAATACATTCTTCCATTCATGAAAGGATTGTGAATAAAAAAATAGAAAAATATATAATTTAAATAGAAAAAAGCTTCACGATTCTTCTAAATTTGATCCTTATTAACTCAAGGCTCTTTGTGAATGACACTCATGGCACATATAGGGCTGATGCATTCATAATTTGTTATATTATGAATGCATATTATTTACTGCAAAAAATAAATTATGTTACTTCTTACTAAAAACCATATAAATGATTTTAATTTATGAATAATATTTCTTATATAGAGTAAACTTATTTATAATTTAAAATTTCTTTTAACATATTATTAAAATCAATAAAAAAAATATTAAATCAAAAGTATGGATTTATAATCAATAGTTTGAAAATAAAATTTTAAACTACTTCTTAATGAAAACCATATAAATTATTTTAATAATGCTTTTCACATTGAGTAAACTTGTTTATAATTTGAATTTGCTTTTAAGAAGCTCTTAATTAAGTGAATAGAGGTTCCTATATTAAAATCAAATATCTTAGTTTGTAGTGTTTTATTTCAAGTTTTCATGTTGATATTACTTTTTGTAATTAAATCTTTTTAATATAATGACAAAAATATATTTCTGTCGATATTGTTTTTTTAATTAATTTAAAATTTCTTTAATGTTTCACAAGCTTTAGAGAATCATTAAATAAACTGAATGACCAAAATAGACACATGGAACAAATAATTCTCACCTTTATTATGGTCTTTCTTATTCATTCGAAAATACAATCAGAAGAACTGCTTCGTACATGCTTCTATTAAAATGACATTCACAAGAACTCTTTTATACAATTCTGTTCTTAAAAGAAAGGGCTTGGCAAACATTTATGACTATATATTCCTACGCAAACATCAAGACTACTATACATTTTTACAAGACATAAGAACTTTACTATTACTATATCAAAAAGCTTGAATGCATAAAATTAAACAAATTGGAGGATTTGTGTACACGTTTGACATAAAAACATTTTTTGTTTCTGGGTTATGAGACACAACCTTCTCACTCTGCACACCAATACTCGTTGTATTGATTTCTGCAAACTTATCTCAGTCATCAACCTATGTTGCATTGATTTCTATGTAACTCTATAAGAGATGACCTCTTCTCAACAGTCTTGTGGCCCTTATACTGCACCTTCCAATACTTTCTACATTGAATTGAACAGATGTATTTGTCATCAATCTCAGTAGCATTGATTTCAATGTAATTCCACAAGAGATGGTCTGTCCTCTAAAGTCCTACATGATCCCTCTCACTCCACCCACCAATACTCACTGCATTGATTTCAACAAACGTATATGAATCATCAATCTATGTTGCATCGATTTCATTGTAAGTTAGTAAGATATGGCCTCTCCGCTGTGGTCCCATGGCCCTTGCACTCCACCCCTCAATACTTGATGAATTAATATCAAGGAACTTATCTTAGCCACCAAGATTTGCTTTTTTTCAAACATGTGGAACTCTCTAAGAGATGATAATTTGTAAGAACTTAGATAAGTTCATTGCTGGAGTGCTTTATTTCAATTTTTCATGTTGATATTACTTTTTGTATTTGAATCTTTTTAAAACAATGGCAAAAATATATTTTTGTTGATATTGTTTTTTTAATTAATTTAAAATTTCATTAATGTTTCAAAGGTCTTGGTGAATCATTAATTAAACTAAATATATGCCCAAAATAGACACGAAATTCTGTAACAAATAATGCCCACCTTTATTAGGGTCTTTCTTATCCATTCGAAAATACAATAACAAGAACTCTCCATACATGCTTCTATTAAAATCACATTCACAAGAACTCTTTTATAGAGTTTTGTTCTTAAAAGAAAGGCCTTTGCAAACATTTACGACTATATATTCCTAAAGACTACTATACATTTTTACATGACAAAATAAATTTATTATTACTATATCAAAAAGCTTTGAATGCATGAAATTGAATGATTTGCGTACACGTTTGACACAAAAACAATTTTTTGTTTTTGGGTTATGAGAAGTGACCTTCTCACTCTACGCACCAATACTCATTGCATTGATTTCAACAAACTTATCTCAATCATCAATATATGTTGCATTGATTTCTATGTAACTCTATAAGAGATGGTATGTTCTCAACATTCCTATGGCCCTCTTACTACACCCACCAATACTTCCTACATTGATTTTAACAAATGTATCTATCACCAATCTCAGTTGCATTGATTTCAGCGTAAATCTGCAAGAGATGGTCTCTCCTCTACTATCCCACATCCCTCTCACTCCACCCACAAATAATCACCGCATTGATTTCGGCAAACGTATATGAATCATCAATCTATGTTATATTGATTTCAGTGTAAGTTGGTAAGGTATGGCCTCTCCACTGTAGTTCTATGGCCCTTGCACTCCACCAAGCAATACTTGATGAATTAATATCAATGAACTTATCTTACACCAAGTTTTGTTGCATTGAAATATGTGGAACTCTATAAGAGATAGCTAATTTGTAAGAAATTAGATATATTCGTTGTTGGAATTAAGTTAATATCCTCTTACAATAAATCATTCTTAATATGCATTAATTTAAATCAATGATATTTTGTATATTATTACAATAAATAATTTATAATAGCATTAATTTAAGCATCCAATTCTTAATTACTTTCACATGGTGGATGGATTTTATTGCTTCTTACTCCCCCAAGCCCTTACTGAAACCAGCATAGATCCATCTTAAAACTGACTCTACCAAGTGTTAAGAGGAATAAAATTTCTCAAGATACAAACCCTTTTTAAAATGTAAATACAGAGAAAAAATTTACATCTCAAAATATTTGATCCATCATTATTACTAGACTAAAACAAAAAAAAGTACACTATGCTTTATCTATAGAGACATTCATACATGAACATAACAAGACGAAACCCAAATTTTCAAATCGTTGCGCTCATGTCATATAGGGATCTAAAAGCTAATAAAGGGACCTTGAAGCTAAATTTATTGCATTATTGTTCGCCTTTTCGAGAGTTCATGCCATCCACTTATCATGAAAACGATTATACATAGCAAACAAGGTCATACTATAGTTATAATATTTCATTTATATAATATTTTTCCAACAAATGTTAATAGAATTTAATATGTTTTATTTTAATCTTTTGGCGGTTAAGCTTAAGAGGAAATGGAAAATGATTTGAATGTAAGAGAAAATACATGTTTTTAATATGTAGAGTACTTAAATTATATTTAATTTTTCTTTAACAACAAATTAAACATAATTATAAACAACTAAATAAAATTGTTTAAACATAACAAAGATACTTTAAAAAAAAAACTTAAAAGAAACAGCTAAATCCATCTCATGAGTAACTTCATTTACATTTTGGCATAACTTAATTTGAGTTTGAATATTAGAGCTTTTATTTATTGAATCTTGTTTTTCATTTTTATAATACTGATAGTTGATGCATTGAACGAAAAAGGCATAACCTAAAAGCTTTTTAACTATTTAAGACTGATTATTCAGTGTGATATTAAGTGAATGGGGGTAATTTTAGTAGTTAAAATTTGTAATAACAGTATTTAAATTCACAAAATATGAATGGTTTGGAATTTTGGGATTTTTGAGAGTACATACATTCAAAATCACAATTTGAATAACAAAATTAAGATTTCATAAAAAAAAAAATTACTTAATTCGAAACAAAAAAAACTCCGAAAACTCAAAATAATTACACCATACTTTTGGTTAACAGAGGGAGGCCGGCTATGCACGTTTTGGACATTCTGTTTCTGCCCACGTATATACTATTGGATGTTTTGATGCCAACTGCAGAAAATCCACTCATTTTATGTTTTTTAAGTTATCGTAATGAAGAACAGAGAAGAAGATTCCTCTGTTGATAAGTACAAGAAGATTAAAATATATTCCAAAGCATGTGCCTTCCACTACAGTTTTTCGAGTATCACATGTAGCTGGTTTTCTGAGAGACTGACACCATAAAGGACACTACATTCGGCCTATCTTATATTTATATTTAAAATAATATTTATAAGTAAATTTTCAAATATTTGTATTTTTTTATGAATCTTACAGATATGTTAATTTTAGAATATTTATATAAATTAATTGATAAAATACTTAATTAAACATATCTTAAAATATTTATATAAATTAATTGATAAAATACTTAATTTTTAATTAATAAAATTTATATAAATTTATCATTAAAATATTTAATTTTTAATCATCCTATAAATAAATATAATTGATCTTATCACTTCTCATTCTAGAAGATAAAAACAATAGATCGCATCACTTCAATGAAGAGATGGAGCATCACAACACTAATGACAAATAAATAATGCCATAAAAGACAATCTAGCGTAATGCTTTATACAAATTATGGAACATGACAATATCTATTATGTAACATTGAAGACTATAAATCTAGATGAGTGCTCATACTGTAAGTCTTTTATGTGTTTGATGTGTTTATATATTTTATACACACATTCTAATTTTATAGTTGATATAGTATTATTTTGAGTATCTAACTTAATATTAATAACAAACAATCAACATGGTCCTCCAAGGTGAAGATATTCTCTTGTACTCATTCATGTAAAAATGGACGGTTACAATAATGAAAATAAAAAAAATATGAAAAAGTAAAAAAACAATATCACCTTAGAAGATGAAGATAATCAATTGTACCAGTTCATCCAAAACATAGATCATCACAACTCCAACAACACACAATCAATGTCATCTTAAAATAATTTATTGTACCAGTTCATCGAAAAATAGGTCATCACAACACTAACAACACACGAGCAATGACATTCTAGTGTATTGGTTTATGTAGAACATGGAACATTACAATTTATCCATTATACAACATTATTGAAAGATTGTAAATGCATATAAGTATTTACACTGCAATCCTTTTTACATTTTATAAGGTTATAATGTTTTATTATTTATATTTATATTTAAATAGAAATATTTATCATAAAAAAATATTTTTATTTTTTAAAATAAATGAATTTCAAAAATATAAATCTTTTGAATTTATGTAATTTTATAATTTTTTTTTCAACCGAAGTAATTTTATAATATTTATATCATTTAATAAGTAAAATATTTAATTTTTTATAATATTTATATAAATTAATAAAATATTTAATATTTAATTTATTTATTATTTTTTAAAAAAAATTGTATTAATATTTTAAAATTTAAAATTAAATATACATTAACAAACCAAAGAATTCACTAGCTTTAAATTATTAAAAACAATCATAGTCCTAAATTCTTTTTCCATACTAACAACACATACAATCTTTTAACTTTTTGCATCATGAAAGAGAAATCCCAAGACTTAATCATGCATGCAAAAACATATTAGCTCACCCCTCTATAATATACATTGATAAACAAAGTTTACTATAAAACAACTTATGTAGCGGGATAGAGTGTCTTCCCTAAAGATTTGTTTAACTAGGTTACATATCTAATCTTTAATTATTGTTATGAGGTTCAAAATAAATTATTTAAAAGTTTATAATTTAATAATTCACATTGTATGATTTTGAATATGTTACAATCCATCCTTAATATACTAAAAAAATATGGCAAACAAATAACCTTCTTATAAGATGAAGACAAACTATATTATACTCATTCATTTCAGGTAAAAGATGGATCATTACAAAATTGAAAAAAAATGAGATTGATTGTATCACTTTATGGAAAAAATCAATCATCATAAAACTAAAAAAAAAATAAAAAACAATTGTTTTAGAAGATGAAGGAAATCTAGTGTATTGGTTTATACAAACCACGGTGTTATCTGTAGGGACCCTCCCAAGGACTATGCTAAACCTACTAACAACATGCATTTCATAAACATAAATCTAAATTTTAAGTAGTATAATATTTTTTCTCATATCAAAAGCATAGATCTACAATACATCTTAAATCTGTCAACATATATAACAATATACAAGAGTATAATAATCATTAACCAACATAAATGAAATAGGAGATACATGAAACATCAATGTACAAACTTGATATCCTGTGAAGTTGCCAAAAGTTGTAGTTGTTGAAGATCCACCACAAGATCCTTTATTGATTTTCCAATCACTATGAGTCCATCAAAAACCACCCTACCATACCCAATGAGTACTCTTCTTCCCCAGGGAACCCCAAGCCGCAACGAGGATGAATGAAGAAAAATATAGCAAAAACCGTGGTACATAGACTATTGCTACAAGGCTCCCAACCTCTTCCGTATTAAAGTGAACCACACCCTCCAATAGACACCTCAAGATTGTAGAAAAACTTATGCCATCCAGCACTAGGGTAAATAGATGAGAGCCACATGCTCTCTCTGTCTCTTTATAACATTTCAAAACCCTCATGCATCTCATCCATGCATTCTTTTTCGAATTATTTTATTTATTTCCTTTTTATTACTCACCCACCAAGTTTCAGTTATCTTGGATTGTCTAATTGTTCTTCTTTTAACTGAGATTTAATTTAGTAGTCTCCTTGATTTTCTCATTTAAAGATTTCTTCAATCTTTTTAATTTTCAGTTGACTAATTATATTTGCTCACTTTTTCTTATTCACAAAATTCATAATTAAACTAGTTAATTACATGTTTCTTTTCACATAAAATTCACTATAATATTTTCTACATCTTTTTAAAATACTAAAATGTAGAGACCCCTATTTGTGGGGTCATCCCTAAATAATAAACTGAAACACATATAAATAATATAATACTGATACCAACATATCAATGGTAGAAAACAACATTACACATAATTAAATTTACTTTAAGCAAATAAAAATGGAACATTATACCTGCCATCCGTCAATCGATCCTGCTTGTCCTTGTCGTCTGCTTCCTCATTGTGTCCCTCCATCCGAAGCTCGTTTAACTGTAGGCGAAGCAACCGTTAGCTTCGCCACCCAACCATAGGCTGATGCTTTCAGTCGCATATCCACCCCTGAGCTTTAGGGTCGTATAACTCACACACACAATCTAGATACTCAGAAATGGGTTTCCCCCCCACTAAAATCCCTTTCCAAACTCCAATAACAACAAGCCACTCTCATACCAAAAATTACAATAACCATCCAAACAATGGGTCCTTTACACGTTCCCAAATCCTTCCTTAAATAGGAAAATCCATTGCGACACATGTCGCTTCATGCAAAAATATTTAATTTCTTTTTATAAAGAAATAATTTAGTTCACCTCATCATGTGTCAAGTTTTCTAGAGAGTGCACCAACTTTCCTAAGTTTACTCAAGTTTGTCTCCATGATGTTCCTTTTAATCTCTATTTTTGTGGGTGCATGTGGTGTTAACTAAATGCTCAAGCCTAGGATTCCATTTTTCTCCTAAAATAATGATTTCTAATATTTCAAATACTAAAATGTATTTTCATGTGCAAATGTCTAAAATAATGATCTCTACTATTTCAAATACTAAAATGTATTTTCATGTGCAAATGTCTAAAACAATAATATTTATTATTTTAAATACTAAGATGCATTTTCCTGAGCAAATGTTCTAAATGCAATTTTATATGTTTTTATGCATAAAGTTTAATAATTAATCCCTTTTAGGACCTAGGTACCACACCGTTGGGCCTATTCGTCCTTTATGCTCACCTTTCGAGATGGTACCACTCTGTCCGGTCTAATCGTCTGTCATTTCCTTTTTGCTGAAAAACATTTTATGTTGGAAACATTATGTTAACTTTTATGGTAAAGTTTTATATTGGAAAAGTGTCCAAGGATGACTGTAATTGCAAAATGTGAGGCACCTGCAACAATTAATTAATACGAATATGCGAAATAGCAAAAATGACAGAACTCAGAATCACTTTTATATTGATCACAGGCCACTTCGAGGGGGCAACCTCCTATGAGCAAGCTCAATACAAATAACTTCACGGTGCCTTCATAGGTCTCAACACACACTTATATACTAATTCTAGGCGCCAATACTATGGGTCGAAACCATGGGTCGTTACAAACTATGGATCAACAATACTACGGGCGACTTACAAAGCATATGCGCCAACAACAATAACACAAACTATTGATCAACAAATACTACGGGACGACTTACAAAGCATATGCGTCCAACAACAACATACTAACAAAGTAAAGACATGGGTTCCTAACATCCCGTCCCCCTTAAAAAAAGATTTGTCCTCAAAGCTTTAGATGTGGAAATTGTTGTTGAATCTGAAGGAGTGGTTCCCATGTAGCATCCTCTGGTTGCATGTCGTGCCACTGAATTAAGACCTCTCTGATAGAGCGAGAGAGAAGATGACGCGTGTGCCGATTGAGGATGGCCTCTGGCTCCAAAAGGATGGATCCTTCATTATCCAGTTCGGGTAAAATCGTTTGTCCGCTAATGCTGGTGCGAAGAACTTTATTCATACAAGAGACATGAAAGACTGGATGAATGCGGGAAGAAGGAGGAAGTCCAATTTATAAGCAACGGACCCAATCTTCTGAAGAATCGCCCATAGAACTTTGGAGCGATCTTATGATGCCCTTTGAGTTTCAAGGAGGATTGTTTGTACGGCTGGAGACGAAGAAAAACCATATCGCCAACTTGAAAAGTGCGCTCCGAACGGTGCTGATCAGCTTGTTGCTTCATGCGATTTCTTGCCATGTGAAGATTGTCCCGCAAAATGTGAAGAATCTGATCGAGGTTGCAAAGGACCATGTCAACTTCCTGAACTGGTGAACTGGTGGGGGTGTATGGAAGAAGAGCTAGAGGTTCCTGACCATAGACTGCTTCATATGGGGTCATTTTAGAGGCAGTGTGGTAAGAGGTATTGTACCACCATTCAGTGAGAGGGAGCCACTTTTCCCACTGATGTTGTTGTTCCGAGGTGAAGCAACGAAGATAAGTTTCCAAGCATTTATTGACAATTTTAGTTTGACCATCTGTTTGTGGGTGATACCCCAAACTCATCTTCAGTTTGGTGCCAGTGTGGCGAAATAGTTCTGTCCAAAAATGACTGGTGAAAGTCGCATCACGATCCGAGACAATGGAAGAAGGGATGCCATGAAGACGAAAGATATGGTCCAGAAAAAATTGAGCGATGGAGGAGGCTGTATAGGGATGGCTGAGAGCACAAAAATGACTATATTTGGAGAGGCGATCAACCACAACGAGAATCACTGTCTTCTCGCCATATTTAGGGATCCCTTCAATGAAATCCATAGAAATATCTGTCCAAATCCGTGTAGGTATGGGAAAGGGTTCAATCAATCCTGGAAGGAGTGTTGTTTCACCCTTATTGCGCTGGCAGGTATCACATTCGGCCACCATCTATTGAATTGTCCTTTTCATGCCCGGCCAAAAGAAGTTACACCGTGCTCGTTCATATGTTTTGAGGAACCCAGAGTGCCCTACCAATGGAGAAGTATGGAGTTCATAGAACATAGCCTGTTGAAGATCTGTGCTCTGGGGAAGCACCAGACGACCCTTGTATCACAGAGAAGCACCATCCCAAGAGTAATCTGGTACAACAGAAGGGTTGTTGGTCAAGCGGTGGATGATTTGAGATAAGGAAGAGTCATTGACATAACCCTGTTGAACAGATTGCAACCAATTTGGAATAGGCATAGAAATAGCTGAAAGAGAACCTTGGGCATCAAATGTGCGAGAAAGAGCATCTGCCACAATATTGTCTTTACCCTTCTTTTAAGTGATCTCATAGTCATAACCCATGAGTTTGCTAACCCATTTCTGTTGTGCCGGGGAGGAGACACGCTGGTCCAAGAAATATTTCAGACTCTGGTGATCAGTCTTGATGCAGAAATGATTCCCTAATAGGTATGGACGCCACTTTTGCACTGCATGCAAAATAGCCATCATTTCCTTCTCATAGGTAGAGGCAGCTAAATTCTTACTTGAAAGGGTTTTGATGGTGAACGCAATGGGGTGTTCAACTTGAAGGAGAACAACACCAAGTCCATTTCCGCAAGCATCACTCTCAATAGTGAAGGGCTTGGAAAAATTGGGCATAGCTAGCACAGGTGTAGTACACATAGCTTGTTTTAGTTTGTCAAATGCACACTGAGCAACAGGTGTCCATGTAAAAGCATCCTTTTTCAATAGAGAAGTTAATGGAGTTGCAATCTTCCCATAATCCTTGACAAACATGCGGTAGTAGCCAGTCAACCCCAAAAAACCATGAAGGCTCTTGAGTGTCTGAGGACGCGGCCAATTGTTCATGGCATCGATTTTGGCAGGATCCACTTGAACCCCTTGTGCTGAGATAATGTGCCCGAGATACTCAAATTCCTTATGTCCAAAAACACATTTAGACTACTTGGCATGGAGATAATGGTCAGAGAAAAGTTGCATTACAAGATCCAGATGCTGGAGATGTTCATCCCATGTTTTACTGTAGATGAGGATATCATCAAAGAATACCAGAATGAATTTCCGCAAGTAGGGTCAAAATATTTTATGAATTAAGGCCTGGAATGTGGAAGGAGCATTAGTGAGGCCAAAGGGCATGACCAAAAACTCATAATGGCCATCATGTGTGCGGAAAGCTGTTTTAGGAATATCATCCTCATGAACCCGAATTTGATGATACCCAGAACAAAGATCCAACTTGGAGAAAAAGTGAGCCCCATGAAGCTCATCAACAATAGGAATTGGAAACTTATCCTTGATGGTGAGGTGATTAAGTGCTCAGAATTCAATGCAGAGGTGCCATGACCCATCTTTTTTGTGGACAAGAATAACTGGAGAAGAAAAGGAACTAGTGCTTGGGCGAATAATACCTTGCTTCAATAAGTCCCGAACGAGCATTTCAATCTCTGTTTTTTAGTTAAATGGATAGCGATAGGGCCTGATGTTGGGAGGAATGCTGCCAGGAAGGAGCTAAATACGATGGTCTTCTGGCCTAGAAGGTGGCAATCCCACTGGTTCAGCAAAGACACCTGTATATCGATCCAGAATTTGTTGTAGATCCAAAGGAGTAGTGGAGACCGCTGATGGTTGCATCTGGATGGAATGGATCTGAGCGATGACACCATGTGAATTCTTCTTGAGGATTTTTTCCATGCGATGTGAACTGATAATGCTGAGAGAACCTGGTTGTAATCCTGTCAATGTGTGTTTTTGTCCATTGAGGGAAAACTACATCCAAAGTTCAGCAAAATCCCATAAGATAGGGCCAAGTGTGCATAGCCATTGAGCGCCCAAAACCACATCATATCCGCCTAAGGGCAAGGCAAACATGTCAGAGCGCAAGGTATAATCTCCCATAGAGATACACACATTTCGACACTTCCCTTTGCAAGGTAAGGTGCCCCCATTGGCAACCATGACTTCAAAGTTGGTGTAAGGATGGATAAAACAATCAGCTTGTTTGGCGATCCGAGGGTCAATGAAATTATGAGTGCTACCAGAATCAATCAGTATTGTAAGAGGAAGCTTATTGAAGTAACCCCTGACCCGCATTGTTTGGGGGGTGGTGATTCCAGCTAAAGCATGGAGAGATATCTCTGGCTGGTCATCCTGAGACGGAGGGTCAATAGGCGGTTCCTGAATGTCGACCGGAGCATCCAGTGTTTCTGGATCTTCGTCACCAATTTCAGAGGAAGGCAGAGACTCCACATCGAAGAGATAGAGATTTTGCTGAACACATCTATGTCCCCGAGTGAATTTCTCATCACAATTATAGAAAAGCCTCTTTTCTCTACGTGCTTGCATCTCTGTTTCAGACAAACACTTGATAGGAGTCGGTCGAGGAGCCTGCGGTATAGGTGATCACTGAGAACCCATATTTCGGAAGGGAACAAAAGTGGTCTTGGAGCGTTGTTAGGATGCAATCTTGTCTTCTGCCAACTTATCCAACCCTAGGGCTTCCATCATTGTGTTGGGACAGAACATTTTGACCTCAGAGCAGATGGCAACCTTTAGACCACTGAGTGCATATTTGAGTGCAGAAGTTACACTACTGAGTGCAGAAGTTATATTGTTGAGTGCAGAAGGCATATTTGAGTGTAGAGGTTACATTGCTAAGTGCAGAAGTTATATTATTGAGTGCCTTGCTTCTACACAGATTCCATCTACTTAGTGGTTCAGTAAGCAAGTTCGGGGGTCCAAAGGAAGCAAGTAGTTTTGGCTTCTTCTTCTAGAAAAGGTTGGGATAAACAAGCCTCCTTGGGTGTTTGTCAGCCCTATCTTAATTTACAGGTTCTACTCGTCTTTTCTAATTCTAAGTAGTTAATATTTCTATCTGAAATTATTGATTTACTGTTTCCAAGGATATTATTGAACCAATGCATTTATTTTAGTTTCTGAGCTAATTATGATTCTGTATAGTAATGATTATGTATGATGAACTGAATAAAATATTTCTCTACATTTTTTCCCATGCTAATGGATCTGCATCGTACTCTAGTACAAAGAAGAGATTAAGGTAGATAAATTGATAGGCATATTTCTAGATGAATGAGAAGATCAACCCTGTTGTATTTCATTAGTTTTTCATACCATTTATATTCTGCAATTAAATAATACAATTCTATGTCTTTTCCTTATCATTCTTTTCATCAGTTAAATGTTTTCAGGTTCATTGTATTTTTATTTCACAAATTTTATTGAAATAACAACTGTAAAATAAATACGTCCTAAGTACATATTACTGTTATTCAATACTTCTAGTAAGTAAATATAATCGCATAAACAAACATAACTCTTTCTATTTCAAACAATGCATAATTGTTTAGTACTAATTTTTATGCACAGTATTCATTTTGTTATATTATTTATTTATTTAAAATTACAGTTAATACCATTGCATTCACTATAGGATTAGAAACCCTAGCTTAGGGCTTCATCATTTTCCATAGTTATCACAACTATAAAAACAAAGAATCATTATGTTATCCAAACAGAGTTTTCGTTGACCAAACCCTAGAAGTATCAACACCTAACTCTTAGATTTATAGTTTAGTTAAGGTTCAAACACCTTCAGTTAACAATAGATTATGAATCTAGATACAATCTCATTACATAGTTGCAGACAGAAAACATTGGCTCTCGGCCAACACTTAAAATCGATAGACATGAACGACGAGAAACCCTTTCAACTCCATGAGATTATTCTCAAAGATGATTATCAACTACATTCCTTAAGACTTAAATGAAGGGCATCTCAGCATCAACATGAGACTATATTATTACATTTCACCTTAAAACTATTAAACAGTAAACCATACGATTTGCTTAAACTAGATATCTATTTACAAAAGTGAAAACATTTGTTATCATAACAACAAAATAATTCCGAGAACCCACATTAGGTTTGACCATTTTAAGACAAGGCTAAACCCTTAGCCATCGAGCTTTTCATAAAATACAATAGTGGCAAAAATGTTAAAATATCAAATGCATTCAAACTGGAGCCCTACTCTTAAACACAAAAACAGACACGATAAAGAAGGAAAACAAGTTATTGTATTATCAAATACACAGTAGATTTGCAAACATTAGGCTTCTCTTCTTTTACACAAAATAGAGCAATGCTCACAGTATCATCTACACAAACATATGTCGAATGAATACACAAATCCTTACAGTTACACTGAACAATAGAAGGGTGAAACCGTCTCCTAAGTATTTGCTTTACGGATTTTACAATGGAAAACAAGTACTACTGAAAACAACGACGAATGGGTCGAGGGTTTCATCCTCCCCAAATTGTCAAAACAAGCTCACAAATATTTCGACGAAGGTCACCCTCGGAGCCCAAGAAAACACGATGTCTCGGAAAAGAACACAGTGAAGGTACACTAGTCATCTAACCGGAGTAATGAGTAACCACCGAAGCTTACCGGTCTATTAGTAGTTTCCAACTACCAAAACCTAAGCTAAGAAGCCATCGACGAAGGTACCTGCCATTCAAACATAGTAGTGGTCAAAACGAGTTTTAAAAAGATCATGGCATGCGAAATGACAATAATTGAACTCTCAAAAATAGAATGGAAGACTCAGGGTTAGAACCAAGAACCATTACCTTTTTAAGTTATCACCGGAGCATAACGCCAAGGCAGTACAAACTGTAACCATTACTGCACCATCGAATTTGAAGAAGGGTGGACAACAACCCTGAACACTATCACCTAATAGACAGGAAAAGCTAAGTACCGAACCAACTTTCACGAAGAATTATGAGGCTCATTCTGGAACTTTATTTACAAACTGCTATTGTAAAACACCAGGAGTGTATCGGCCCTTAAGCTAACAGTAGGTCACAGTTTCGAACCATAGGCACTCCACAAAAAAAACATGTTAACAAAACCCTGAAGGCTCTCGGCCTGTCGGCCTCTCCTCAGAGTCACTACACTGAAATCCAAGGAAAACAATAACTTCGTAGAGCGCAGTGGTGGTAGGGTTAGATCCCGAATCCAAACCCTTGCTAGATCAGTGGTGGAGATCACCGAAAGGTTTTCACGTAAACCCAAGCAACAACCACATTAAATGACACCATCATTACCGTAGCCACTCAGGAAGACAACTCGGTTAACTTTTGAACCAAATCACTTATAGCTCCTCACGACACTTGAAACATCACCACACCATCACGTGCATCACCACAACATTGTCCACAGAGATATTCCACTGTCTCGATAGTTGGGTGTATTAAATGCAAAGGGAAGCCCAAGTGCCTGCTAGCATGATACCTGCTTAGTGTTAATGTCAACCGATCATACAATGTATCGAGTTGTTGATTAAACACACCATTTGGTTATGTAATAACACATTGTGGTAAGTCAAGGTGGTGTCCGGTTCATTTGCTAGGAAACCATAATGTCATATAGGGTCACGTAACTGCACACACACACAATACTATATAGTTATTGTTTATAGCATTTTGTATAAGATTTGACATATATATATATATATTTCAATATAGTATAAAAATTAAATAGAAGTTTGTATATAGTTCATAGGTTAGCAATTGACTATGTTATGAATTGCAATAATTCCTAGGCGTTAGAATATATATATCAAGAATTGCATATCGATTATGTATTTTAATTGCAATTAGCCATCACTTATAGACATTGGCTATTCTCATAATTTGCATCAATAGAAACTCACGATAATAGTACATAGAGTTAAAATATGTTATATGGATCCTATTCATTGTTTGAACCAATAAATAAAAGGTTGATATAGGGATTTTGAATAATACAAATGATATACTTCTGTTTTACAAATTAGGCTAACTGAAGTACTCACCAATATCATATTCGACATTATGTCTCTTAAATCATGAAGACTTTGGAGACATGGAAAATGGTTAGAAACTCTTCGGTCACATGTTGTAAACACTAAAAGCTCTTACCTGTAATCTGCGAAAAAAGACGATTCGAATGCTTTAGCATGAATGCTAAGTGAGCCTTGGAGCATCCGTAGGACCCCTTCATCATCAAAAAGAAGAAAAATAGTTAAACACATATAAACTTATATCATTGGATCAACGACAAAGAATGGTGAAAGTACAGTTGAGTGAGTTTAATATCAAAAGATGATATTAGTTATCTTGTTGTAAACACTACACTTTTGACTAACAACGCATTTAGTACAACAAGACGACATTTAAACATTTATTATATTTTCGCACAGTTAGATTATGCATTAAAAGCTATATCGAAAATTTTTAATTTTTTTGTAAATTTTGGGATGTTACATGTGGTATCAGAGCACGAGTTCAAACTCTAGACCTGAAATAGGATCACGTGCACAAACAGAAAATAAAAATCAGAAAGTTTATGTTACTAACTTTTATTTTTAATGTTATTTTTGTACAGAATGATTTGATATTAATTTGTAGGTATGGACATGCCGAAGGAATCAAAAGAGGAAAGATCTCCTCGTACTGAGCATAATACCAATAATAATGAAGGAATATATGTTGAATTAAATAACCAATCTTCATAACTTTTTTGTACTGTAAAATATTTAAAATCCGAGATAAGAACTGTTAAGGAAGAAAATGAACGCATTATGGAGTCATAGGAAGAGTTAAATCCGATACTACTGGAGAAATACCATAATGAGGAAAGAGGAAGGAAATCAGAAGTAAAATCTGATTCTGGTGCAATGTCTCACAAACATAAGATTAAGAAAGTTAAAAATAGTAAAAATATTAGTTACTCTTCATCTAAAGCTGATCGAAGTAATTATACTTCTGTTCATGATAGCAGTGATAGTGATAACTGTTCTAAGAAGAGAAAACATAAGCATCATGAACAAATTACTGGAGAGTTTAAAAAGATTAAGCCACCAACTTTTAATGGCGAAACTGAAAAAGGGAGAGACAGCTAAAGCATGGCTATTTGGAATGAAGAAGTACTTTAATATTTACGATTACTCTTCTTAGTTAAAATCCAAGATGGCTATTTACAATCTGATAGGAAAGGAAGATATCTGGTGGTAGGATCTTAAAAGAATTAAGAGCATAAAGGAAAGGGATGTAACCTGGAATATGTTTAAAAAGTTATTTAAGAAAAAGTTCTTATCAGAACAGTACTATGAAGATAAATCAAAAGAGTTTTATGATCTAAAATTGGGTACTATGAACATGAAGGAGTTGTGTAGCAAGTTCCTTAACTTGCTGAGGTATGTAGCTTACATGGTCGAAGAGAAGCCTAAGGTGCAAAGGTTTCTAAGTTGTCTACCTTTCAACATAAAAGACAGGATTGAGTATGATAACCCTTCCACTTTGGAAGAGTCTATGAGGAAAACAAATTTCTATTTTGACCAAAACAAAAAAAGAGAAGGAATGGCTGGCTGGAAATGTAATAAGTCTAATTATTTCGAGCATAAAAAGAAGATCTTTCATCATAATTCTGGAAGTTTTAAGAAAAATTTTAATAACAAAAATTTTTCAAGTAATAATAATTACAGGAGTAATGCACCACAGAATTTTACTGCTGCAAGAAATGTACCTAATAACAATAACAACACCAGGTATACTGAATAGAAAGGACCTTTGAAGTGTTTTGATTGTGGTGGACCACATAAGAAACCATATTGCCCATGCAACAAAAGGACAATCAACAACATTCATAGCATACAAGTGGAGCCAACAGTTGGCGATGTGGCAAGAGAAATGCCAAGGATAAATGTAGCGCTAGAAAATCAGCAAGTAGACCATCAAACGCCCATGGTCAAAATAGAAGGTATGCTACAAAACCGATCTATTTCTATTTTGATAGATTTAGGTGCAACTTTGACTTACATTTCCCCCGAATTAGTGAAAAATTTCAAGTTAAGAATAGAAAAGTTTGATAATTCTTGGTTAGTTCAGCTAGCAACAGGCACTAAAAGAAAGGTTACAGACTTTGTTAAAAATTGTGATGTATTTTTGAATCAGCTGAAAACCCAAGTCAATCTGAATGTTTTACCCTTAGGGTCATATGACTTGTTGATTGGCATGGATTGGCTTGAACAACATAGAGTAGTGCTTAATTGTTATGAGAAATCTTTTACTTGTCTGAATAATGAAGGTAAAACTGAAACAGTAAAAGGAATTCATAGGAAGATTTCAGTAAGACAAATTTTTGCGTTACAAGTTAAGAGAGCTACCAGAAAGGGATGTAAAATGTTTGCTATTAATGTTATTAATGACGCGTGTTCATATAAAGAAGACAAGTTAAAACTGGAGGATATTCCCATCCTTAGGGACTTTTCTGACGTATTCCTAGAAGAAAATCTAGGATTACCTCCGAAAAGGAAACTTGATTTCACCATTGAGTTAGTACCAGGTGCGGTACCAAACTCAAAGGCTCCCTACAGGATGAATATTCTAGAGTTAAATGAGTTAACATCTCAGATGAAGGAATTAATAGATAAAAACTACATAAGGCCAAGTGTGTCTCCTTAGGGAGCACCAGTAATTTTCGTTAAAAAGAAGGACAGTACCATGCGACTGTGCATCGATTACTGCCAGTTTAATAAAATGACAATTAAGAATCGATATCCCTTGCTCCGCATAGATGATCTACTTGATCAAGTACACAGAGCATAGATATTCACTAAAATTGATTTAAGGTCTGGATATCATCAGGTTAGCATAAAAGATGAAGACATATTCAAAACTGCATTCAGAACGCGATATGGACACTACGAGTTCGTAGTTATGCCTTTTGGTCTAACCAATGCACCGACAGTGTTCATGTGTTTAATGAACAACGTTCTTCATAAATATTTGGATAAGTTAGTAGTTGTGTTCATTGATGATATTCTGATTTACTCAAAAACCAAAGAAGAGCATGATGAATATTTAAGAATAATTCTGCAAGTTTTAAGAGAACATCAACTTTATGCTAAGTTCAGTAAATGTAATTTTTATAAAGATAAAATATAGTACTTAGGTCACATAATTTCTAAAGACAAAATTTCTGTCGACCCTGATAAGATAAAAGAAATTAATGAATGACTTGTCCCTAAAGATGTGACTGACGTTCGGTCATTCATGGGGATAACAGGTTACTATCGAAATTTTATTGAACGGTTCTCACGAATTGCAAATACCATCACTTCTTTGTAGAAGAAAGGGAAGAAATTTGTATGGGATCAAAAGTGCCAAGAAAGCTTTAATAAGTTAAAAGAATTATTAACCACTGCACCAATTTTAAAAATTGATGATCCTAACAAAGACTTCGTTGTATGCATTGATGTGTGCAATGATGGACTTGGTGGGGCCTTAACTCAAGAAGGTCGTGCTATTGTTTTTGAGTCTAGAAAGTTAAAAATCCATGAAAAGAATTATGCAACTTACGATCTTGAGTTGGCAGCCGTGGTACATGCACTAAAAATGTGGCACCATCAATTGATTGGAAGAAAATTCATATTAATGACAGATAATAAGGGTTTAAAGTATTTGTTAGATCAAACAAATCTTAACGCAAGGCAAGCTGGATGGATAGCTTTCCTTAGCGAGTATGATTTCAAGATTCAACACATTAAAGGGAAAGAAAATAAAGTTGCTGATGCATTAAGCATGAATCCCAAATTAAGCTTTATGGAAACAATCAGCATGTTTAAGATAGATTTGGAAAATCAAATTGAAGAAGAAATTAAACAAGATGAAAATTATCAAAAATTGGTTGGTAAAGTTACTGAAAATATATCTGAAAATTTAATAACAGATTTCAACATTAATAAAAAGGGTTTAATGACTTATAAAAACAGAATTTATGTACCAAATGTGTCAAAGATTAAGCTGCTAATTTTGGATGAAGTTCATAAGAGTCCTTATTCAGGACATCCAGGTTATCAGAAAATGATAACTATGTTAAGGAAGGATTATTTTTGGCCCAACATGAAGAATGAAGTGGCTGAATACATAGCTAGATGTTTTGAATGTCCGACCATTAAGGCTGAACATCAACATTCAGCTGGACTATTCCAACCATTGCCAATTCCAGAATGGAAATAGGAGATTATAAGTATTGATTTTATTACAGGTTTGCTTAAAAACAAGAAACATAATGACTCCATAATGGTGGTTGTGGACAAGTTAAGTAAGGATGCTCATTTTATTCATGTTAAAACCACTTTTAAAGCTTCTAACATTACAAATGTATTTATGAAGCAAATATTTTTCTTGCACGGAATTCCAAAGGTAATTATTTTTCACCGAGACTCTAAGTTCATGGGAAATTTTTGGACAACACTGTTTAAAGGTTTAAATACTAAATTAAATTTCAGCACTTCTTTCCACCCACAAAATGATGGTCAAATAGAAAGGGTAAACTAGATTTTAGAAGACATGCTAAGAATGTATGTCAAGGATCAACCATCTAAGTGGGAGGATTATCTACATTTAGCAAAATTTTCTTACAATAATCATTATAAAGCATTTGCTAAGTTAAGTCCATTTTAGATTTTGTATGGAAGAAAATGTTGTACTCCTATTTCTTGGGATAACCCTATAGAGAGATTAATGCTAAGACCAGATTTATTGAAAGAAATGGAGCTAACCATGAAACAAGTTCAAGGTAACTTAAAGGTTTCCCAAGATCGGTAGAAACGTTATGCACATTTGAAACGCATTGAAAGAGAATTTCAGGTTGGAGACCATGTTTTTATAAAGGTAAAACCCAAGAGAAATTTCTTTGAAGCTTGGGAGTTGTGCTAAACTAGCACCAAGGTACTGTGGACCATTCAAAATATTATCAAGGATTGGAGCTAATGCATATCAATTAGCCTTGCCATCCAATTTAAAAATCCACAATGTTTTTCACATTTCTATTTTAAAAAAGTATGTGCACGATGCTACTCATGTACTGAATTGGAATGACATACAGGTGGAGCCCGAAGGAGATTTTCAGGTGGAACCAGACTGTATTCTCAACAGGAGGGAAATTATGCTTCGGAATTGTACCATAGGGAAGGTAAAGGTGCAATGGAAGCACCTTAACCCTGATGAAGTTACCTGGGAACTGGAAAGTAAAATGAGGGCAGCATATCTAGTTCTGTTTCAGGAAGGATCGGATGATGAATAAGCAACATCAAGGACGATGTTGAGCTTAAGTGGGGGTGTTTGTAACATACCCTTTTTGCTGAAAAAACATTTTATGTTGGAAAAATTATGCTAACTTTTATTGTAAAGTTTTATACTAAACAACTGTCCAAGGATTACTGTAATAGCACAATATTTTATTATTTAATAAATTAAATAGGAGACAAACACCTAAGGGGACTGTTGAAAGAGAGTTTACTGACCCACTAGGTGGAATGGAATCTAGGGTAGAATGCAATGGACAAGTGGCAGCATCATGTTGCAACTAACCAGTTGTTGGTATGGGACAAGTCCCTTGAAATGTGGTCATAGTGCTCTGGAAGGTCAGACTGGAGCTTGAGGCTCATTTATTCAAAATTGACCACTAAAGACCTAGGCAGTCTATATAAGAGCTATTGAATTATGAACTGAGGTTCATCACTTTTTCTGATGAGGAAATTTACCTTGGGGTTTTGCTGTGCTTGCACCCAAGAGATTCGATGAGGGGATATGCTGAGTTTTTTTATCATGGTGTAAGTCTGCCTATTATATTGTTGAGTGCAGAAGGCCTATTTGAGTGCAGAATGCATATTTGAGTGCAGAAGTTACACTATTGAGAGCAGAAGTTATATTGCTGAGTGTAGAAGGCATATTTGAGTGCAGAAGTTACACTGCTGAATGTAGAAGTTATATTGTTGAGTGCAGAAGGCATATTTGAGTGCAGAAGTTACATTGATGAGTGCATAAGTTATATTACTGATTGCCTTTCTTCTACATAGATTCTATCTACTTGGTGGTTCAATAAGCAAGCTCAGGGGTCCAAAGGAAGAAAGTAGTTTTGGCTGCTTCTTCTGGAAAAGGTTGGGAGGAACATGCCTCCTTGGGTGTTTGTGGGACCTATCTTCATTTACAGGTTCTACTTGTATTTTCTAATTCTAAGTAGTTAATATCTATATCTGCAATTATTGATTTACTGTTTCCAACGATATTATTGAACAAATGCATTTATTTTAGTTTTTGAGCTAATTTGGATTATATATAGTAATGATTATGTATGATGAATTGAATAAAATATTTCTCTTCATTTTTCCCCATGCTAATAGATCTGCATCGTACTCTAGTACAAAGAAGAGATTAAGGTAGATAAATTGATAGGCATATTGCCAGATGAATGAGAAGATCAACCCTATTGTATTTCATTAGTTTTTCCTACCATTTATATTCTAGAATTAAATAATATAATTCTATGTCTTTTCCTTATCATTATTTTCATTAGTTAAATGTTTTCAGGTTCGCTGTATTTTTATTTCACAAATTTTATTGAAATAACAACTGTAAAATAATTACTTCCTAAGTACATATTACTGTTATTCAATACTGCTAGTAAGTAAATATAATTGCATAAACAAATGGAACTCTTTCTATTTCAAACAATGCATAATTGTTTAGTACTAATTTTTATGCACAGTATTCATTTTGTTATATTATTTATTTATTTAAAACTACAGTTAATACCATTACATTCAGTATAGGATTAGAAACCCTAGCTTAGGGCTTCATCATTTTCCATAGTTATCACAACTATTAAAACAAAGAATCATTATGTTATCCAAACAGAGTTTTCATTGACCAAACCCTAGAAGTATCAACGCCTAACTCTCAGATTTATAGTTTAGTTAAGGTTCAAACACCTTCAGTTAACAACATATTATGAATCTAGATGCAATCTCATTACATAGTTGCAGACATAAAAACATTGGCTCTCGGCCAACACTTAAAATCGACAGACATGAACAACGAGAAACCCTTTCAACTCCATGAGCTTATTCTTGAAGATGATTATCAATTACATTCCTTAAGACTTAAATTAAGAGCATCTCGACATCAACACGAGACTATATTATTACATTTCACCTTAAAACTATTAAACATTAAACCATATGATTTGCTTGAACTAGATATCTATTTACAGAAGTGAAAACATTTGTTATCATAACAGTAGAACAATTCCGAGAACCCACATTAGGGTTGACCATTTTAAGACAGGGCTAAACCCTTAGCCATCGAGTTTTTCATAAAATACAATAGTGGCAAAAATGTTAAAATATCAAATGCATACAAACTGGAGCCCTGCTCTTGAACACAAACACAGACACGATAAAGTAGGAAAAGAAGCTATTGTATTATCAAATACATAGTAGATTTGTAAACATTAGGCTTCGCTTCTTTTACACAAAATAGAGCAATGCTCATAGTATCATCTACACAAAGATAGGTCAAATGAAAATAGAAATCGTTACAGTTACCAAGAACAATAGAAGGGTGAAACCCTCTCCTAAGTATTTTATTTACGGTTTTTACAATGGAAACAAGTACTACTTAAAACAACGACGAATGGGTCGAGGGTTTCATCCTCCCCAAACTATCAAAACAAGCTCAAAAATATTTCGACGAAGGTCACCCTCAGAGCCCAAAAAAACACGAAGTCTCGACAAAGAAGACAGTGAAGGTCCATTAGTCATCTAACCGGAGTAACGAGTAACCACTGAAGCTTACCGATCTATTAGTAGTTGCCAGCTAAGAAGGCATCGACGAAGGTACCTGCCATTCAAACACATTAGTGGTCAAAATGAGTTTTAAAAAGATCATGGCATGTGAAATAACAATAACTGAACTCTCAAATATAGAATGGAAGACTGAGGGTTCAAACCAAGAACCATTACCTTTTTAAGTTATCACCAGAGCAGAACGCCAAGGCAGTACAAAATGTAACCATTACTCCACCATCGAATGCAAAGAAGGGTGGACAACAACCCTGAACACGATCACCTAACAGACAGGAAAATCCAAATACCCAGCCAACTTTCACGGAGAATTTTGAGGCTCATTCTGCAACTTTATTTACAAACTTCTACGGTAAAACATGAGGAGTGTATCGACCCTTAAGCTAACAACAGGTCATGGTTTCGAACCGTAGGCACTCCACAAAAAAAACTATTAACAAAACCCTGAAGGCTCTCGACCTGTCGGCCTCTCCTCAAAGCCACTACACCGAAATCCAAGGAAAACAATAACTTCTTAGAGCGCAGTGGTGGCAGGGTTAGATCCCAAAGCCAAACCCTTGCTAGATCAAGAGTGGAGATCACCGAAAGTTTGTTACGTAAACCCAAGCAACAACCACATTAAATGACACCATCATTAACTTAGCCACCGAGGAAGACCTCTCAGTTAACTTTCAAACCAAATAACTTACAGCTCATCACGATGCTTGAAACATCACCACACCATCACGTGCATAACAACACGACATTGTCCATGAAGACATTCCACTATCTCGACAGTTGGGAGTATTAATTGCAAAGGGAATCCCATGTGCCTCCCAGCACAATACCTACTTAGTGTTAATGTCAACCGATCATACAATGTATCGAGTTGTGTATCAAACGCACCATTTGGTTATGTAATAACACCTTGTGGTAAGTCAAGGTGGTGTCGGGTTCATTTGCTAGGAAACCATAATGTCAAATATGGTCATGTAACTGCACACACACAATACTATATAGTTATTGTTCATAGCATTTTGTATAAGATTTGATATATATTTATATTTCGATATAGTATAAAAATTAAATAGAAGTTTGTATATAGTTCATAGGTTAGCAATTAACTATGTTATGAATTGCAATAATTCCTAGGCATTAGAATATATATATATATATATATATATATATATATATATATATATATATATATATATATATATATATATATCAATAATTGCATATCAATATTGTATTTTAATTGCAATTAGCCATCACTTATAGACATTGGCTATTCTCATAATTTGCATCAATAGAAACTCATGATAACAATACATAGAGTTAAGCTATGTTATCTGGATCCTATTCATTGTTTGAACCAATAAATAAAAGGTTGATACAAGGATTTTGAATCATACAAATGATATACTTCTATTTTACAAACTAGGCTAATTGAAGTTCTCACCAATAGCATATTCAACATTATGTCTCTTCAATCATTAAGACTTTGGAGACACGAGAAACTAGTTAGAAACTTTTCTATCACATGTCGTAAACACTAAAAGCTCTCACCAGTAATCTGCGAAAAAAGATGATTCAAATGCTTTAGCACGAATGCTAAGTAAGCCTCGGGGCATCCGTATGACCCCTTCATCATCAAATAGAAGAACAATAGCTAAACACATATAAACTTATATCATTGGATCAGCGACAAAGAATGGTGAAAGTACAGTTGAGTGAGTTTAATATCAAAAGAAGATATTAATTATCTTGTCGTAAACACTACACTTTTGACTAACACCGCATTTAGTACAACAAGACGACATTTAAACATTTATTATATCTTCGCATAGTTAGATTATGCATTAAAAGCTATATTGAAAAATTTTAAATTTTTATAAATTTGGGGATGTTACAGGAACCTAGGAAGAGAAGCTACATATACAATTTCACATTGGGTATTGAGGTGGAACAATTGTTGGAAAGATCTTCTACGAATGGGAAGGGAATTTAGGAGTAAGTCCTAAACCTGAAATTATCAATACAATAGTGGTTTCACACTACCGACGTGCCATAATTAAAGAATAACCATACTCGCCTAACACCACTAAATAAAGTGATAGGGGACAATTTGACCACTTCAAGTAGCTTAACCTTTAGTTTCTTTCTTGTGTTAGAGGTTCTTTCCTAACAAGTACTTCACATTACTTATGGATTTTACACTCTTTAAAAATCCTAGTTTTTTTTTATGTGGCCTTGGAGAAGTTAACTTTCTAATACTACAACCAAGGCCCTAGATCCTATACTACAATTGGTTTTCTATCAAAGCAAAACATGTCTCGTTCATTTCAATTAGGTTGATTTTAAAAGCTGTTATTTACATAGAGGGATGTAGATGTGTGAAAAATATGATGTTCCCAACTGAAAGCGATACCAATGATACCACTTGCAGATGGAATACCCCTGAAGACATTGAAATATATACTTGACCATAAACAACTTACAAAAAGAAAAGAACCAGTTGTAGAATCTTTCAAAACCTAAGAAAGTTGCAAATTTTTAAGGAAATTGTTGTAACCAAAGCAAGCAATTCTTTATGATTTTCAATATAACAAGATATTGCAAGCCATATAATATTTTCCTTTATATGCAAGCACTTCCAAGGACATCAAATACCTAAGAGATTCCTACATGAACCGGAATAAAACTATGATTTCATAGAATATTCATTTTTTTCTTTTCATTTGGGGTATAATGCAAAACACATTAAATGATGATTTTCAAGGCTTAAAAATATGAATTATGAAAATCCAAGAAAGACCCAGAGCCCCACTAGACCTAATAAACCTACATCACCAATTTTTGTCTTTTAATTTTTCCCCTAACTAGTTCGACGCTTTTGTTCCTTAATAAAGGTACACGGGGAAGGGTTTCCACATGTTTGTTACCTTCTAAAAGGCATGTGGCCACATGGTTTTTGAATGGGAAAGGTACATGGGCCCTCAGATCCATGCCATTGGTACCACTACATGGTGAATGGAAGGCATAGGAAAGGGTAAAAAGGGATGAAAACCAAAATGAAATGTTAATATGCCTATAATTGCTTAAAAATTACTCTTAAATCTTTTCCTTTCAACCATTTTTACAAAATGAATCTTGAGAAGAAATAATCAATGATATTTCTTAGACTCATGCAAGACACAACTGGTGTACTAAGAAGGCAAGTTTCTTAAGCCAATTTCCTTTAAGGGTAATAAGAGACACAACTAGCGAGATTGCACTCTTGATTTCACACCAAGGCTACAAAAATTAAAATCAAAGGAGAAAACAAAGCCAAATAACCTCAAATGTTTCACAATTTATGTTTTACTCTAAAGGAAATTTACTCATCCAAACACCACTCAGAAGGTTCCAAAACAAAACAAGACAAACCCCACTATGCTTAGAACAATCAATAAAGTCAGACTCTCAAGGAGGAGAATGGCAGAAATAGTCAAAAGACCAATTCCATAGTCTACCACACACACTTGTATACACTAGGAAGTGCGTGGAGTTCTTGGGATTGACTGCTATGAGAAACAATCAAGAAAATTCTCTCAAATTAAGAAAAAAAAAGATTGTTGGGTTATGACAAGGCCTTTAGAAGATTGAAACACCCAAAACAAACTAAAAAATCTAAGAAAAGACCCTACATAGACTCTTAACTCCCTAGCAGAGTCCCTAGTTCTATTGTGCAGAAAGTGATCATAATTTCTAGGGTGAAGTCACCATCATACTAAATTGGATAAATAATGACTCAAGGATTGGTTTTACAGGGTGATTGAACTTGGTTAAGGGTAGTTCTACCACAGTTTAAGGCATGAACAAATAAAAAAATATGATAAAGAAGGAGAAAGAGAGGCAATGCACCTTTTTACGAAGGTTGATCCTCGATGCTCTTTGTAGGCTCTTCTAATCTACTCTTGAGTGACAATATTCAACTTGTGAAATTCCAATCACTCTTCCTCAAAAGCTTTTGGCTATGAAGATAAATCAAAACCAAATAAGAACATGTACATAACAATGATCAATTGAAACAATATTCTTCTTAATTGTAAGCTACTTTCCAAAGAATCAACAATTAATCATTTAACACTTCTTTTTTAGGGAGGGAAATATGTCAAATCTATATTAGTGCAATGAAAAAATACACAATCAATTACCTTTTCACTGTTCGACAGCTTTTGATACCTTTGACTAGGTTCCCCTACTCTTGATTCCTATAGAATCGCACTTCAAACCATGTAGGTTTCCAAATTTGCTTGAGGTAGAGATCACACAAGATGAGTGACTCCAACACTTCTACAATGGATGCTCATAGAAAAGGGTCAATGAGGGATGAGGGCATGGATGAACCAAAATTACAATGAAATTTCTCCAATGTGACAATATGGATGGGTGTCCCCTTTTGGTGGTTCATATCATCTCCTTTTATGAGCGATAGAGATATTTGTATATGGTTACCATTAGTTATCAGGGTTACAACTGAGACCAAAACTATTCAAAAGTACCATAACTTGCCTATATTTCGAATATATTGCCAAGTTTTTGAGGTTCACGTGCCTTTCTTAAGAGAAACATACATGGCACACAACTTGCTAGTTCAAAGGGTGTGCATAGTCTCATCTTTTGTTGCAACTCTACCAATTTAAAAGGGAAAGAGATGGAACTTCATATTGGGGACATGAGCCATGATATCGAGTCAAATTATGGGCCTTTCCATCTTTAGAATTTTCGTGGGACATCAGGGACACTTAGGTTTCATTTTTTGGGAGACTGTCGTCATGAACAAGAAAGTGTCAATTTGAGCTATAACATCAACTTATTCTCCAACTCAATTATTTTAGTGTCTATGTGTTTATGAATCTGTCCTTCGAATGACGCAAATTTATTATCAAGGCTTTTCCCTAACTATGATTGAAGTTTATCATCTGTTTCCCCTACATTTATTTAAATATTCTATATAGTCACAAAGACTATCTAGGATTTCCTTGTTAGCTTTCCCATTTAAAAATGTTTTTGGTAAATGCAATGACTTGTTAATATTGGAATAAAGAAATAAAGAGGAAATAAACTATTACCAATATTGAGTGAAAGTGCTTGTGCCCCTTGTTGTGTCATGAGATTACCTTGTGAAAATGCCTCAATGAAAATGCCCCATAAAAATGCCTTTGTGAAAAGGCATTAATAAAAATAAAAAGGAAATAAATTATAACTAAGATTGGGAGAAGGAACTTGCACCTACTTAGGAAGTTCCTTAAACATACATAAAATGATAATGCAATAAAATGAAAGAAATAGAATGTGCCTTATTAGGTCAAACTCATGGATTATGGTTTAGGTATTCTATGAAAATGTTCAATCTTAAAAATTCCTAGTGAAAATGGCCATAAATGTGCCTCAATGAAAATACCCAATCTTGAAAATTCATAGTGAAAATGGCCATGAAAGTGCCTCAATGAAAATGCATATTCTTCAAAATATGTGGTAAAAATGCCCCCATGAAAATACATGGCCAACTCCATCCTAAGTAATAAAAAAGTTCGATTATATATTATAATATTTTTATTTTATTTTTATATAATGAAAAATCATAGTCAATAAAATATTAGTTTGTATCAATTTAAATGAATATATAGGTTTATAATAATTAACAAAAGCTAAGATTTGTATTTCTAATAATTGTTTATTAAAAAGATTAAAAGAGTGTATTTTTATATTTAATTTTAATAAATTTCAGTAACTTTTTAAAGTTCTTTTCAATAAATATTATAGTCACTAACCTACAAATATTAAAGGTTTTTAATGAAAATATTAAAGGTTATCTTTGTAAACATTAATATATATCATTTATGTCAAATCATATTCAACAAAATTAATAAATCATAATATTTTTTAATCAAATGTTGTCGGATAGATATTCGTTATCACGACTTTAATAACCTATCCAAGATTCCATTTCCATTGTGAGACTTGTGATTTGACTTTACGCTTTTTCTTTTTATGAAACTTTTTTAATCATTAATTAATTACATTTAAACAAAAGAGTACTTTTTTATAAACTTTTTTATATGGTCCTCATTAGATATTATGATTATTAACTTTAATGTATAGTTTTACGAAAATAAAAATATGATTTTATAAAAAAATTGAAATGGAACCCATATCACTCCACATTAACTAGTAATTTTGGTATGGCTTAATTTTAATGTATCAACATGAATTCTTACAAAAACCGTGGAGTTAAAAGATTCTTTAACTTCACATAACCCAATTTTAAACAAGCTTTACAATAAAATATAAACAAATTTTATCACCATGAAATATTGGAAATTTTGATTTTTTTTACAACCAGTAAATGTAAGAAGATGTGCATGCAACATTCAATATTCTCGAGAATGAATTCATAAAACTATGAACTTATATACTAGCTATTGCCCCCAAGAAGGTGCAATTATACGCCGATATGTAATAATAGAAAGGAAATGGAAGTACTAAGTTAATATAAGTAACTGGCATAAAATTTATGGCACAAGAATAATAGATATTGCAGCAACATGGAGGGCATACTAGAGCTTGCATAACTAAGCTTGACTAATTTGCAAGTTATATGGTTTTCAGAGGAAATTGCCCCCCACTCAATTGTTATGAAGGAAAAAGGCAAAGCCCAGGCATAGCGGGCTTGGGTTCAATGCTTTTGAAGACAAGAACTTATATTTTAGCTAGGGTAGGAAGGAATTGCTTTGAATGAATAGTAGAGAAATGTGAAAACCAATCCTGCATACTTTGAAGTAAATATATTAAACACCAATAACAACAATCATGTGCTTGAAAAAAAACCCACGTTGAAATTTATCGTCTCTTAGAAAACTCGTACTTTAGTTTTATTAATGGAAATAAAAGTGTATCTGAATTACATGTAGAAGTATCTCTCAAGATTGTATGTTAAAGAAAGAAGCAATAAGAAGATGAAGTTCTGCAATAGCAATCGACAAGGATTCTGGAACATCCTGTTATGGATTCCTTTCATGACTTAGCTGAGCTTATATATTTGGTTAGTTATAAGTTGCATCCTATTCATGACAAGGGACTTAGTTGAGATTCTTTAGTTCATATCATACTAAAGACACTGAAATTGTTCATCACATAATACCAAGAGATTAAGAATCCCAGTACAAATACCTAGGCAAGACATAATAAAGAAATAAGAATATTTTATTGAGAACATTTTTGTTACAATGATACTGTACAATAATACAAGATTTACATTATATAAAACTCAGTTCAAGCTGAGTCAATTTAATTATAATTAAATTACATTAAATACAGCTGAAAATCCCCAATAAACAAACTTCAGTTGTCACTAAATAGTAAATACATACGATTTCAAAAATATCAGTGTTATTTTGCACCATTTCACCACCATTTACAGGATCAATGAACAAACATCAGTTGTCACTACGATTCATCTGGTTTCAAAAATCTAGCATACTCCTTTTGCACCATTTCGCCACCACTTACAGGATGAAATGAACATCTCTAGAAGCTGCATACATGAAATAACAATGCTAAAGTAATCAGGGACTTTTATCTTTTCCTCAGAAGAGTGTTTGTGTATTGGTTTTATCATGTCAAGTCTTAATTTTGTTAAATATCAGTAATGATTACAAAATTCCATCCAATCAATAACATTTAGCAGCAAATACATATTTTTCAAGTTACCTTCCATCTAGGCCAACAATGACAATAGTGTTCTTTCGATGGACAAAAGCTACAAGAAATTGTAATCCCTCTGGCAAGTGAAATTGAGCAAAGGACCACTCAGAGCTAAAATATCTTGCTAGCACTCCCGCAAAATGAATGTTCAGTGCTCACATTTGATTATTATCACATTTGGTGCTTGACATTACCTTGAACAAACAACATAATTATATACATATATTACATATCAAAATTCAAGCTCAAATTCTTACCTCTCATAAAAGAAAGTGAAGAGTTGGGATTAGCTGCCAGTGAGGGAATGACTAGATTACCACTAGAACCATTTGTGGCTGAGAGACCTTGCATAGCATCAACAGTCCTTGATCTTGTCCTGGCCTTGCTTTATTGAGGCCAAAAATGTGAATTGTTCCCTTGTCACTTGAAACTGGGAACCACTGATGATTGGAAGAGAAGGCCAGACTGTAGATTTTTGCTCTATCAGCACCTCTATGAACCTACATTCAATTATATTCAAACTTAAAAGAATGTTTATAAACGTACAGGAGAAATCACCAGCATTCAATATTGGAGCTCATTACTTGAGGGATTGTTACAATGTTATAAATTAGTTGTTCCTAGTTGAAGCAAATACAACTCTTCATGCCCAGCTATGAAGAGAATATGTTTAAGATTTCAAAAAATATTATTGTGAAAATTCCCACCTGCAAAAGATAAATTGCAAAATAAGAATAGGTGTTTTATTTAATCCTTTAAGCATTATAGCAGAGCATTTTTGGGGAATAATTTGTTTCCCTTCTCTAGAAAGATATCTTTCATACTTACACGCAATATCTAATATCCCTAAAGCTTCTATTTCAAAGATTTTGAAAAGCATCCGATGATATTCTCCTTTGTTTCAAGTATGCCAAATCTCATTCAGAAAATTAGATTTCAATTTCAATTTTTGAATATTGAAAACACATGTAACTTTCTCTGTTTTGAGCTGCAAATATTTGTTTCCATTAAAAAAACATGTAATGATATAAAAGTCATGCAATTTGACTGAAACCTGAGTAATTCAATAGTTTCAGCAAATACACTTCATTTAAGACAATAGATTCTGTCTGGACTTATAAGCTATTCGCCAGCAAGGAACATAATAGGGATTAAATGGTAACACAGAAAATAATGATAGGGAAACACCTAATCAAGTTAAAACAGTACAAACAATATGGTAATGGATGAAAGAAAGGACAACTGAATTTTTATGATTCCTAGAGTGTATTGTGAAAGGCTATGAACCTTGTCCTTCTCAATGCTAAAAGGTTAGAAATTCAACTAATTGCATTATGAAGAAAACATAATTATATATATAAGGTCACTTCATTCTACTTCCTCAAACATAACACACTATATAGCCTAATATCCACATCATTAAATTATGTTTAAAGTTGAAACACCTTCTAATGGGCTGAAATGCACACGAAATTTACTTTTATTCTTAACATAAACGCCATAAATTAGAAGCTACTAAATCAGTTCTCATTGAGCTGCCACTTGGTCTTATTCAGTGTGAGACATAATATCCCATAACAATTACAAACAACTCCTACCTACAACTAGTTACACATTGACGTTGCTTTGGTATAATCCCAAGCCCTTGATGACATCCGCCCTCAGAATGTACTGCTGGTATGCAGTAGCTAATGCAACTCAAGCAAAAGGTACTACCCAAAAAATCCACTCTACATACAACAGTCATACTCATGAAGGTACTGAATCAACTTTAACAAATACTAATTCTGTTGGATTATATCCTAATGTTAATATAGAAGCAGTTCAGCTAGTTTAAATCAAAAAGAGCTTAGCAAATTTTCACAAATCACAAGCACTAAAACAAAAGTATTACAGGATTTCCTCTTATATTTGTAAAGACACTTGGAACTTACAAAATAGTTCATGTATATAGAGTCTAACGCATTGCATCCATTAAAATGAAACCGTGGACCTAATTTTATGGTACACTTTTGTAGTTTGAAGCTATATATATATGAAACCCTGAGCAACCGAATACACTGAGAAGAAATTATTAGAACACCCCAACAAGGAAAAGAAAAAGTTGATATAAATACATACATGGTCATTCCAGGATTTTTTGTGCACCATGACCAGGGTTGATGCCAGTACGAGTGATGGGAATGGTGGCCAAGTGCACAATGAAAACAACAAACCCAACAGGAAATGGAGCCAAGACCTACACAATGAAAGTAGTTGTAGTAAAACAAATAAGTATATGCATATGTATATATAAACATTCAGTTGCAGAGAAAAAGTGTAAGCCAACAGAAAGGTGCCAATAATGGTGTCAGTTAGGGGAGTAGGAAGAGGTTTTCTGAGAAAATGTATTTTTTAAGAGATTCGTGGGGTTCACTGAATGGTGAAAATTGCAGTGGGTGAATGAAGTGTTTTGCAAGTAGTTGGTTGTATTAGAATTGTGTAATGGCTATTTGTCTTTGGAATTGCTATTATGACATAGACGTGAATGAGAATTTTCACAGAAATCACTAATAATCAAGTCAGAGATCGGTCCTCGGGGTATGGGTTATTGTCTGAGCTCATGACAAGATACAAATGTGAAAATGATGGACAGCAGGGGATGGTCACTTCACCTCTTAGACCCTAAATAACTTGAGTCTAAATAGGAGAGCATATTCCCTTGGAGAAAACAACCTTGGTTAACATCAAAAGAGAACAACACAGAGATGCACATTCAATGCTGAGAAAATGAGTGTTGGTGACTACATATCTGAGCTTGAGATGATGATTTGAGAAGTATGTGGACAATTCCAAATATGAACAAAGACTAGGGTTGAGATAGAGATCTAATGTAGATTTTTCATTAATTGAATTAAAGTGATCCTATAGCTTAGAAAGGTGAGAGTTAAAAAAAGATATTAGAGAAAGGTTAGAAAGTTGAATGAAATCATATGTCTATGATAGGCCTAATGATAAAGTTATAATGATTATTTGGGCATAATGAAGAAGGAGTGAATTGTTGATATGAAGAATGTTGATATATAAATGATTGTTATAGAGAAATCAAGAGTGTTAGAGTACAGGTAGGAGCATTGGTAAGCTACAGGAATAGCTGAAGGAGTGGTACAGGTTGTGGATACATAATTGTATTTAGTTTTTTCTCTAGTTGGCTTTAATACAATGCATAAGTTTCTTCTGCCCCAACCCATAGATATTTGGAAATTGTGTGGTGTTTCTGCATTTCAGTTTTCACTAACATCTTGGAATACATCTAATATTATTAGGGAATGTTATGATTGTGCTCTCAATAATGGAATGAAAAAAAAGATGATACATTTTATAAGTTTCCATGCTTGACTAATCTGTGAAGGGAAAAAAGAAAGGAAAAATGAACACAACATCAACTAATAAACACTTGACTGTACTAATGGACAGTATGTTCCTTTTATACAAAGGCTACAACAAGAGCATATGATGTATATCCCAAAAAGCACATGCAGAAGTTGGATAGAGAGAAGATGAGTACCCTTGATGAAGATGTTGTACAAGAACAGAATCATATTACAAGACCAGCATAACAATTTGTTTGTAAGTGTAAGCAATGCAATAATCCATAAGATGTAAAAAATGGTAACACATGAGTCTTACCCGTGTGATCTGATTCATTTTTGTTTTTGCTGAAGATGTGAGGTAATCATGTTGTGAAAACAGGAAGAGTATCCTTGGGTTATGTTGACTCATTGTTTTGGTAGAATGTGTCAATTTCCTTGAGTGCAATGTTGCATGAAATAAGTTTCACACAACTTTGTGTAAAAAAAGGAAGGGGAAACGAGTAAAGGGTTGTTACCATTTTATGTGAGCATGAAGGGCTTGAGGTGAAAGGTGTTGAAGCATGGATCCATGTGCCTAAAAAAATGCAAGGGAAAGCTGGTGAAAAGAAATCCTAGCTTAAATATTGATAAAGTAACCTACATGATAAAGGAAATGGCAAAGGACATAGCATACATTAAACAAAATCAAAAGGAAAGAAAAAGCGACTATAGATTATATACAGACCTTAATGAACAATTGTAATGGAAGGCAAGGCGGTAAGGTGGAGATCTTGTTCATTGTGATTTGAATGTGAACTGCAATACAAGTTATGTAAGAGGGTAAAACAAGATAAATTGTACATATTTATAGAATGGAAATGTAGTATAAAAGGCATGGTGGGGAGATTTGTACCATTTCAATTGGAACTTGGATGCTCTGTGTGCATCTAGAGGAAGCATAGCCTTTAGTGTGACGAAAATAGGATGATTCCAACAGAAGGGAATGTAGTATGAAATGGAAAAAAGCAGTAGAAAGCTGTCACAACAACTAATATTTACAGACCATGTACTCTCCCTAGGAGAGCATCTTAAACCAAGTCAATGTACAAATTGTATCATTGTAGTAGTGTAAAAAAATGGGCAATACATGTAAGTGTAATTAGGAGAAATATTACAATATGTGATTGTACAATACAAATGTAGGAGATAGTTACAGTAGAACCAATTATAGAGGCACCATAAAAGAGAAATGTAAATATGTGATATGAAAGAGTTGCATGAAGAAGTGGGAAAAAAAACATACATATATACATTTGGAATATAGGTAGACTTGTGTTTGCATTGAAATGTGTAGATGAAAACTTGGTAAACAGAAAATGAGATTTGGTTTAAACTTGTTGTGTGTGCAGAAAATGTACATGTATTTTTGTATTAGTGGGATGTAGTTCATGGGAAAAACAACATACATATATAAATTTCAAATATAGGTATACTTGTGTTTGCATTGAAATTTGTAGCTAAAAACTTGGAAAATAGAAAGGGAGAGTTTGTTTACACTTGTTGTGTGTGCATGAAATGTACATGTAGTTTGGTATTAGTGGATGTAGTTAATTTGTACAATGTTTGTGGTTGCCATGATGTGATAATACATTGACTAAATCAAAACAGAGGTTGAAGATATGGTAGGAGATACAAGTGGAGAGGGTAGAAATGGGTAGTGGAGAAAGTGCTGGGGAAAAGAAAAAGGGGTTGGTGGGCGTAAAGGTATGTGAAAGTTGCAGCAAATAATACAAATGCAGGGGGAAAGTGGGTGGAAGGAGAGGTGAAACGAAACTTAAAGGTAGGAGACATCAATCATAGATGCAAGTGGGCTTATGACAACAACAACACCATCTGCGATTTATGTATGGGGAAAGGTGTGGGTTGCGGCGTAGCAAGTCTTCTTGGGCCATGCATATAGTGGCCTTTTCATGCATATGGATAATGCGTTGAAGGATTGCTCTCAATTCTGAGATAAGCTTAATCCTTGGTTGGAAGTAATTCAATGGGAGGTTGGAAGGTCGTTGGAAGCGTGCCTCTATTCGTTGAAGGCTTGCTTGTTGTTCGTTGATCTGTCGGCTGAAGTCGGCAAGGATGTTGAGGTACTGCATATCCATGGCTATTGTGAAAGTGCTAAAAGTGGAAAAGGGAAAAAATTAAACTCTTGACAAGTTCAAACATACAGATAGCATATAACTGAAAGGACATTTTTTTTTTTTTTTTTATGTTGTATTGAAGTTTGAAGAAAATGATGGTATTGAAATGCTATGCTAGAAGGAAATAAACATAATAACTTAATTGTACTTGATGGAAAGGAAAAAAGACATGAGAAATAGAAACATGATAGATATACATGAATATAGGAAGTAATTTGTTGTTCATTTTCATTTGGGAAAAGAAGGAATAATAAAAAGTGGAAGGAAGTGTATATTAACATGTGCAAAGCATAGTAAAAAGCTGAAATGAAAGTAAATGGCATTTGGTATAAGAACAAATGAAGGAAGACAATAAATGAAAGGTAAACATGTGTAAAGGACTAAATCAAATGTTTTCTTTCTAGTAAGTGCAAAGCAATAGTGAAGGCAATTTAATTTGTTTTGTATGGTATTTTGTAATTTTTTTTGTTGTGTGTAAACAACAATAGTTATGAAAAAGTTGAGACAAAAAAATGTAGTACACATGTGTTTAGTCCCATTTAGAGCAAGAGCAAACTAAATGATGCATTTCTTGTAACCATATGCAAGTACATGTGTTAATGGACATGTGGTGGAAGTGATTTGGAGGCAATTTAATGCTCCTCTTGTTTTCGCCATTGAATAGAAGAGCTATCTTTCAAACGTGAATATCAAGCAAAAGAAAAGGCTGGCATTATGCGAAGGTCCAAGAGATGTCTAACTGTTGGAACAGTAGTGAAGGTAAGACCTTGATGGTCAATGTTGCCAATGTCGATTGTTGCCTTCTGTAAGGTCATCCCTTGTGCTTTATGGATCGTTAAACCCCAAGCCATGTGAAGTGGAAGTTTCCTACGAGATCCCCTTGTTAAAGGGAGGATTGGCACATGGCTAGGGTTGGAAGCATCCCATGGTGGGCCTTTATAGTTGATAAAATTTATAACAACAAACAAAGGAAGGTTAGGTTGAGTAGTATCGGTGTTGTACAAAATTGAAACAAATTGGCCAAGAGCACCATTAACAAGCCCTGCCTCGACCCAAAGGTTTGTGGTAAGCATAACTTGTTGGCCAATGGAAAGGAGCAAAGTTATAGCGAGCTGTTCATCTTCGGGTGCAAGTGCAAATGGTTGTTTCCTAATTTCAGCATTACAACATGCAATTGGGACATTGAGTTGTCTAATCATTTGTTTGTTATGCAAAGTTACATCATTTTTAGTTGAGAACAAGTGCGTGGAATGGTCAAATACTTGGTTGTCATTTTTCAAGAGGCAAGAGGATGACCTCGACATGAGAAGGTTCCAATCGGCAATAGTTGGGGTTGCATTTCTGAGGTTGAGGAGGAGGTTTCGGAATTGAATTTGAGAAGGGTTGTCTCCTTGTTGACGAAAAACTGTGGAGAGGGTAAGGAATGTGTTGAAGCTTCGCTAGAGTGTGTTCCCACGTGATGCAACTACATACATGGGGATATCCTTGACAAGAGGAAGTTGGCCAAGGTCACCTACAAGGATGATAGAGTAGCCACCGAAAGGGAAAGTTCGATGGGAAGGGAATGCTTCACGAAGACGATCGTCAATGTTGGCCAAATGTTTTGGACCAATGAAACTCATCTCATCTATCAAGATATAATGTATAGGGATGAGGCGGTCTTGTAGGTTTGCAAGGGCTTGTCCCTCAAGAGGATGCATTGTGGTTATGGGTATGTGGAGGCCGTAATGTATTGTGACTCCATTTATGTTAAATGCTACGACACCGGTTGGAGCAAGTAGGAGAAGGGGGGATGGGCTATTCCCAAATTCCAAGCGGAATGCATCTTGCAAGCAACCAATCAAATATGATTTTCCTGTGGCTACAGTTCCTTGGATGATCATTTTCAATGGGAAATTGGTTGTTTGTCGTGTACAGTGGGACATAATAAGGTCAAAGGCTATGCATTGTGTGGGAGATAAGAAATCAGGAGATGTGTTTTTTGAAAAGGGTTGCTGATGTACTTGGTTCGATGACCGGTTCAGGTCAATGAATGAGATGACCAAGTCTTGCAAGGGTAAGGGAATATGTGTGTTGGCCCAATTATGTGTTGTGTCAAAGTCACAATGTCCAAGCATGTCAATATCATCAAGTTGGAGGTTTTTTCCACGATGGAGGTGAGAGAGAAATTCCCATTCAGACATGTCCATTAACTTCATGGGGGGGTAATTTTCAGCAGGAAGATCTAGGGGGGGAGTAGGTTGTCGATCGACATGCCAGGAAGTGTAGGTCCCATGAAATCATTCCCAATGGGAGACAATATCCAAATCTGAGCAACCAACGTCATTTGGAAAAACACGAAAAGGTTTGTAGAGGAGGAGTTCACTCCAACAAAATTTGACATAAAGAGGGGAAGTAGAAGGAGGGATGTTAGAGAAGCGGGGAAGGACATGCACAATCTTGGGTTTGATGTGGGGTTTCCATGGGCAGGTTTTTTTGCGTGCAGAGTAGGACCAAGAACGTGCAGCTTCTAGAAGGTTCAATTGCTTAAGTGAAGTAGGTCTTTGCATGTATGCAGCAATGAAGGTGGGTGGGGGGTGGTGTGTTTGGGAGGTTTTCTATGACATGTTTGAAAATAGTTTGGTAAACATTTAGAGACACAAAGGAATGACTCGAAAGGGTCAATGGAAGTTTTTGCAGCATATGGCAGGTCTCTTGTGCACCAATGTCCCGATTTCCAATAGTTTATGATAGAAGTTTCCGGATGGGTAGTAAGACTGGCTCATCTTCAGGGGTAGCGTGTGCAATACGGGTTAGAATGTCATGGTAGCTTTCATACTTTCGTTCTGATTTTCATGCATACTTGCAAATGTATGTGAGGACAACATGGTGGGATAAGACAGGTTGGAAATCAACATTTTCTCTCCACACTGAGAGCATGGGAGAGTTGTGTATGTTTAAGGTTTCATCATTCCTAGCAGGGATGTATGTTTTTTTCCCATCAACATCAATGCACATAGAAGAGGTAGTGTTCATTTCAAAGGGGAAACCATAGAGGCAAACAAGTTTTGGCCCTTTTTTACGAAGACAAGATGTTTCATTGCATGTTGTGTGTCATTGAACACAATTGACAAGGGCTTCATAGTCAACATTTTCGGTTCCTGCAAGTATGGATGTTGATTCCAGTGTGCACGGATCTGCATGATTTGCTCGATGGAATGTGGGTGCACGAAGGTGCAATGGACGTGGATTCCATGCAGTTAAGAAGTTGCCAAAGTATTGCTTTGCAGCTTCCAATGCTGGAAGATCCTCCCAGTCGAGGCTGTCCATATTGGGTGCATTCTCCAACCAAAGGAATCCATGTATATGAGCAGAACCTTGATTTTTCCATTCATACCTATATAAAGAAGGGTATACAAGTAGTGAGCAATAAAGTGGAATCGTAAAATGTTTGAACTAAATAAGTGCAACAAATGAGAGGGGCAAACTTGCACCAGTAATCCTTTGTCTTGAATGTTTTTTGAAGGACCTCTTCAAGGAAGATGGTGAATCTATGGTGCATGTATAGGGATGTAATATGTGGGTTGGTTATAATGTTATGAAGTCTCCATTGGAATTGTGCGGGCAATGAAGTTGGAGGATGGCCAGGCATGAGCAAGTGAAGGTCCGACCATTTGGTATCAACTGCACTAAGGGTAAAAGAGAAGGTTGGGATACCAAGTTGGGTGATCATATCATATAGTTCACCTCGCCTTTTGTTCCAATAAGAGCGTGTGCCGCAAAGGGCAGATCCAAAGCGTATGGCATCGTCAGCAACATGAGAATCAGGAATTTCTTAGAGTTGTGTGCGCAGGGCCAAGATAGTTGCAAGGAGTGTGTCTTGTATGTTACGTTTAACAAAGACTGCAGCAGTGGCTTGGCTTCGATGTCGCATCATAAGGTTGTAAAAGTAGTAGCGAAAGTGAGGGTGTTGGCCAAATCTATCATCATGATACCACATAAGGTGTAATGCATATTATTGCATGCCAATTTAAAGAAGATGTGGTTGCTTTAACATGGAAACCCCAGTGGGGAATAAGGTTGGAAATGCCATAGAGAGGAGTCCTTTTGTGTTGTATTCATTGATTGGGGAAAGGCCAATGGGGGACCAGTCAATGGAAGTATTTGGTGTGACAGAGCTCGATGAGGCAAAGCACCTAATTTCTTCAGTCTCATTGCGGGAAGTTGGGAGGGAAAAAATGAAGGAGGAGGTTTGGGGGTTTGTTGTGGATGGAAAGAAAGGAGTTGCATCATCATCATGGGGCAAGGGTACTTGGAGGTCTGGTCCAGGGGTAGTGGAATGACGAACAAGGGAGGGCACATCTGTGGGTTGAAGTAGCAAAGCATTTAATGCAAGTAAGTTGATTTGGACATCCTTGTAATATGGGTCAATGGACATTTTGAATTCCAGTGCAGCAAGGACATTGGAACGGCTAACAATGAATTCATAAGGCTTGCTTGTCGCATTTAATTTCCAAACAACAAGGATGTCCAAGTCTAGAAACAAGCGTAGAAGGGAGGAGGAAATTGTGGAGATGTCTTGGTGGAAACTAATAGTATGGCCATAGTATTTGCATTGCCCACCACATGCATGGGTAACTTGAAGGATGGGGTTGACACGAGCAATGAGCATTTCTTCAGTTTGAGTAAGCCTAGCAAGTACTGAGGGCTGGGTGCCAGGGTCCATGTTGTTGTCTAAGGAGAAGTGATGGCCATTTCATTCTTTACTACAACGAGAGCATGTATAAATTCCATTTGAAAATTTGGTTTGAATGCCTACATAGGATTCCTTGCATATAAAGCAAACATGCATTGGGTGGAGGCGATCGAGCTGTTTACAAAATCGACATTGCGTGTCCTTTTAAGGAGGAGTTGCATGGAGTGGTTGGAAGAGGGGGTGTGGTGGAGGCCTGCATTGGTGGAGTATTTAGGTTTTCATGTGGAGGGGAGGAGGGGATGGGTGCAGCGTTGAGGGTGGCATGTCTATATTGATATACGAGGCATCTTTGTGTGTCGAGGCGATCTTTTTTCTGCGTATATAGAATCCTTGTACGTACATTTCTTTGTTCATTTTGATCACTGGAAGGAATTTGTATGTTGATGAAAATCAGCTTTGCGTTGAAACTAGATGAGACATTAATGGGGGTGTAGCGTGTTATAAATACATAAATTGTGGAAAAAAGGGATGCACATATGTTAACACAAAGAAAGGCATAATAGAGAGCATATTGTATTTGTGAATATACAAACAAGTCCATATGAAAGTGGTGAAATAAACAAGGTGAAAAGCATGTGGAGAATATATATCTATGTGAGAAGTAAATAAGAAGAAGCATAACACATTAAAGAACAACATGAATGATGTATACATGTAAGGGAATTATCACTTTTGGTTGCACACATATAGATAAATATAGTGTATGTGAACCATTGTAAGTCATAGTTAAAAAGATAATGTTTAGGACACCATATAGAGTAGTATGGGAATAAAAGAAATAGTAGTTGAATACATTAAGGATTTCTGAAAAGTGAAATCATATAATGGTAAAAGGCTATCTAAAACAAGGAATCAAGGTGATGGGAAATAGAGATAGGACTAATGATGAAGTGGAAGAAACATAATTGGGCGGAGATGAAGGGGAGGGAAATGCAAAGGGATGTTTGGAAGAGAGGATGGGTATGTTCTATTGAGGGGAGGTTAGAGACGACGGGCAATAGGATGGGGCTGAGATCTTACTGCATTTATTTATGTGAGGAGGATGGATGATGCATTTGCATAAGGAAGCTCTTCGGAATTGACAATGGTTGTTTTCAATCAAGCAGTGGAGTTGAAAGTCTCTATCTTAATGGATAAGGTGAAAAGGTATTGACATGAAGTTAAGTTTAGAAAGAGTTCCTGTACGGTTGATGGTTCACTGGACAGGAGGCACAGATCCTTTGCAGAGATACCTAGTAATTGATTTGCTGCATCGTCAAAAGTTATTGCTCCAATGAGCTTCCTGGTGTGGTCATGTAGTGAGAGCTTCAAAATGTACTTATAGTCACACTCTGGGAATTCACCATCACACTTGCTACAATGCCAAATGTTGAAAGCTTGGTGTGAAATTTTTTTCATGCATTGTATGCCGTCGACAAAGAGATGGCTTGCAAGGAAGTGGAAGTCATCCATGTTAATGTCAGCGATGGAAGCACGTATAGAGAACCAGAGTGACTTCTCAGAGGGTTTCATGGTTTGCAATTCCAAAAGTGTTTTCTTTGGGTGTGGTTGGGATGAAGAGCTTGCATATTTTCGACTCAAGGATGGGGAATTTGAACGGAATCCATTGGCATGAAACCATTGATGAAGGAGGTGGGTTGGCTCAATATTTGGATTAATAAGCAGGGAAGTACTCGGCACACACCCAATTGTTCTGCCATTGAAGTCTGTAAGGCGTCCGCCCTTAATTGTGAGGACGGTGGGTGAATCAGAGGCATACAACGAAGCAATTTGAGAGCCCTCATTGTGGTAATGATGACCCCATAACGTGACATTGATTCTAAAGCATGACTTGTCTCTAAGGGAAACAGTTCGCCTGCTCGTTTCAGAGCTATCTCTCTTTCGAATTGTTTATGCAAGGGAGACAGAGATGGCCATGCCAACAAGATCAACTATGGAATTTAGTGGTGAATTTTGGATGTCATTGATTGTCTTAAAGTGGAAGGAATGCAAAGGAATGGAGGGGGAATTATGTAGGCAAGGTTGGATGGTTGACACGGCAGAGAGGATAATCTCAAGATGGTTGTTCAAATGGTTATATGTAGGGTTGCTTGGTTTGATTGTGCCATTGGATATAGTGTAAACTTTGCCTATTTCAATACGAGGATAGAAGGAGTCAACAAAGTTGTTAAATGCAGATACATGGATCTCTTCTTTGGAGCAGTCAAGGAGGTCAAAACCAAATAGTTTCCTTGGTCCTTTTTGGTTTTTGTATTCATGGATGTTTGTCTTTGCAACTATGCGACCTTGAAAGGATCATTTTTTGTAGTTGGGGTTTAGTGATTTGAACGGAATAATAGATAATGGCATGGATAGTGGTGGAGGTGTTGTATGGGTTGAGGAATTAATGTTGTCTTTTGTGCGGCAAAGGGGTTAGGTAGTTGATGAACTAGTTGGAAGGCTAAGATTTGTTGGTAGTACGAGAGGGAGAGGGCTCCCAACAAGGAGTAGCTTGCGGTGGAGAACTTCAAGGTCGAGCACTGTAATAGTCCTGATAAGAAAAAAACACAACATTAAAAAATATGTTAAAGTTTGTGCAAAGAGGGGGTGGTTAAAATATGAAGTGCAGGCTTGAAGTAAGAATTTTTAAAAAAGGAGGGAACAAAAAACTTTGCAAAGGAGAGATGTACGTGGTATTGTGAACGATGGTGCAGGTGCACTTGGAAAGCTTGATGATAGAGCCTTCTTGGAGTTCTCCATCTAAAAGGGGGGAGTTGAAAGCTATTGGGAGCAAAGTCTGATGTGTGTTGGTGCCATCAGAGATAGTCATCCGGTAGCATGGAGTTGATGCCTTCGTTGATCCGATCAGGGTTAGTGGAAAAACCTGTAGGTATGGTTGGAGATGTATAGTACCGGCCAAGAGCAGAGATATTGCATTTTCTGTCAATGGTGGCTCCATTACGTGGTGGTTGCCTTAGTATAACAGGAAGAAGGAAAAATGTAAAGATACAAGTACTAAGTTAAGGAAAGGCATTTTATACAACTATGCATAAATCCATTCAATATGTAGCAATTAGAAAAAGTAAAATGTATAGTTGGCAAATGTACATTTTCAAATGTAAGCATGGGAAATTGTATGTTTGTTGGGAAAAATGTTGGTTTCATAAGAAGGAAAGAAAAGAAGTTCCATGTTTAGAAAGTATAAGGCACATCAAGCTTTAGCCTGATGAGAGAATGGAAAGAAACAAAGAGTATTATATTGGTAAGGGATTTAAATTCAAGTATAGGTGTTTGTTAAATGATAAAATAAAAGAAGAAAGGGTTGGGAAAATAATATGAAAAAACGATGAAGAATGCTTTGCTTTAGATGAAGGGGAGTAAAGAAGGAAACTATAAAGGATATGCAAGAACTAACATAAGTAAAGATTCATTACTATAGAATAGATGTATGTGTAAATTTCAAGGGAGTTGTTGATTTTATTGTTTAGGTGAACCTAAATGATAAAGGGAGAGGACAACTAAGCAAGGTAAAAATGTTTGTACGAAATATAATGAGAAGATATATGTGATTCTCATCTTAGACATCAAATGAGCTTGCATAGATGAGGGTGCAAAGGTAAGATGTGAATGATGTGCAAGTATGTTGATGCATTGGGAGAGATGTTGGAACTACTTGGGTATCATATAGCATATCAAGATGTGAACATAAGTATAGATGCACATGTGAAATGGACAATAGTGGTGATAGTAATGCAATGGGTTTTTAGCCACGGTATCATAGTTTTATGTGGCCATTTTGCTTTCATCACATTACTATGTCCTTGGGAAAATTGATACAAGTTGCATTGTTCTTGTTTGTGTCAGAAATTGTTACTAAGGCTAGGGTAACAAGCCAACACAATCTCAAGAATAAAAATCAATTCAAACTAGGGTTTAGGGTTTTGTTTTATATATTTTTGGTCATAAACTTCAAGAGCATAAAGGGAATACATTCAGCAGATAAGAAACAACTAAATCATACACATATATCGATAAAGATGCATATATATCACAAGAATCCAACAAAAGACTGTAATGAAGTTCACACATAAAGGACAAGCACCACTGGAAATTACACATCAACCAGAAATGAATTTGTCATTCATGAAACTAAATAAGTTCAAACATGAAGCCAACACAGATCAAATGAAGGGAAAAGAGTCATATATTCATAGTTTCATCAATAAATGCATATAAGAGTTTACAGTACCTATCACTGAACAAGTCTGAAAGTACAAGCAGCTAGCAGACCTCCTAATGCTCCCAAAAATCAGAACCCTTACAATGTTTTTCTTCTCCTTCTAAATAGTTTTTCTTCCAAGAAACAGTTAGGTCTTTCCTCCTAACTCTCCATCGAATCACTAGGTTAGATAAAGTAAAGTTTACATTTTTACAAAATTTACAAGTCTGCTAAAAATAGCAAATTCTTTAACAAAATGTTTATCTAAAATAACCCCTAACTAATAACTGCCTCATATCTCCTTCGCTGCCTCCACAAGAAGAGATATACCATCTGGACTTGAGGATTTTCTCTTTATTCTTTTATGCTTCTTCTCCAGCTCAGCTATCTTCTTCTGAAGGTGTTCATTTTCCTGTTGTAGAGTTTCAACTGTTTTTTCCAGCTCTGAACAGTGCCTGTCAGAGGCCCTTTTTCTTCTAAGTGCTTCCTTTGCATCAACCACTAATTCTTGAAAATTGTCATGAACATCCTGAAGATCTTCTCTTAATATTGTATTTGCCATCATCAAGCCATCATTAACTTCCTGCATGTAATTCATTTGGTGCTTATATTGTTTGACAGTCTTCTGTAAATCTTCCCTGTCAGAATTAACCATTTTCTCCATTGCAGCATCTTGCTCTTCATTAGGCTTCCAAGGGATATCAAATTTCTTAAAAATTTCTGCTTCTTCTGTCAACATTTTCTGAGAAGTGTTTTCAATGATGAGCTTTGAGTTTTCATCTTCTGCTACTTTCACTGAATTAATCTCCTCTTTTTTACATGGTTGCATTTTATCTATCTTCGATTTGTCATCCTCCATGGCTTCTTCAACTATGATGGTCACTTTATCTGAGTTCAATTTAGGGTTTAATAACTTTTTCATGTTTAACCTCAGCTTATTTTTCGACCTAGTTTTAGGTCTCCAGAATGTAGCTGCCTCTCCCATCATCTTCAGTTTTCTGCCTTGGTACTGAACAGAAGCTAATTCCACCACTTCCAACTTATTTATTTTCTTGTTAGGCTTCATGATTGTGCCATCTAAAACTTGAGCTTCTTCAAATTCAGTTTTGACCTTAATCTCAGGAACAGGCTGTTCTTCTTCTAACATGTATCCTTCATCATCCGAAAGGATTGTAATGGGGCTTCTTGGCCGAATAGGAATTTCTTCTTTAGCTACAGGAGCTATTTTAATATCAACTTTCCTTTCATCCTGAGGATCTGCTATAGGTGATGATTTCTTTTCAAGCAATTCCTTTTTGTCTTCAAATAATGTGAACTTGTTTTTAGTGTGATCTGGAATTTCTTGGGGCTGACTGTCATCCTGTCCTTCTTGTGCTACCTGTTTTGTCACCTTCTTAGCTTTAATATCATGTTTGCTTGTAAGTTTGACTGAGTGGCCTAACTTTTGCATCATTACCTTCCCCTTGTCAGTCTGTCTTTTTGGTTGTTGATCTTCTCTTTTAGGATGAACACCTGACCAGAACAAAAAGAAGTCCCAAGTCCTTCCCTCATGCTGCAACACTGTAGTGATGATCAGTTTAATGAGACCATGGTGAAAAAGTGACTGAGAAGTGTGATCATCATGCTGTTTTATCTTGCTTGACATTTTCTGCAGGCTTTTAAAGAAAAAGAAGGGCAGATTCATCTTAGAGATTCCTGCCATATGTTGAAGGAACCTGAGATGATATTTAAATACCAATGAATATCTTCCTTCACAGGTCACATAAGTTTGAAGTATTCTTATGGGCTCAATCCACTCTTTTCTGAAATTTTGAATGAAGATACCCTTATTCCAGTCAGGAGTCACATTAGGCAACAAATACCTTTGGGGTTCAAACTCAAAAGGTGATTTCTTGAACCAGTGCTCACCTTCACTGCTAATCTCAGTAGCTTCTGCTATTAATTCCACAGATAACTTGAATTTCAGAGCATCCATCATAATCATATCATTTTTAAGTGCTTTAGCAAACTTACAGGTGACCTGAGTATCGAAGCCATCAATCTTTTTGAAAAACTTTAACCAACCTGCCTGCTGAAAAAGTTCTGCACAGTCAGGAAGCTTCTAAATCCAGGTTAAGTTTGTGGGCTCAGCCCTGTTGACCTTACCACTTTTGCCACTTTTCCACATATTCTTCTTTTCAGTAAACATGCACAATCTGTCTTAGGTTTCAAGAAGTGTTTTGTAAACTGATTTCTTATGCTTTGGGATCTCTTTGAAATTTTCTACGGACCCTTGAACAGACCTTCAAGTTCAATGTTCTCTTCTCTCAACCATGCAACTAAGTGGATATGTTTTCCAAGCAAGTGACTTCATGAAATTCTGATAATTTTCAACAATGTCTAAACCATTTTCATAAACCAACAAAACACCTATTGTGTGAGAATGAGCATAACAGATAAATCTGCGAGTCCTCTCAATACTATTTCCAGAATTTTGAATGTATAGGACAGCAAATGATAAAAATCTTCGTTCAAACTGTCATTTGAATTTCCCAGACTGAATACTTTAAATTTGAGACTATTCCGCTGCTCTGTTCATGCATATTCCTCATACTAGCTTCAGATAGTTATTTCTGTGGCGAAATGCTCATTTTATGATCTATTTTATCATTTCCAGCCACCAATTTTTCCAGATAATTGTGCAGCGAAAAAGACCCAAATTTTCCAGCTATAAGGGTTTATATCGGAATACCTATCAGCTACTCATCTGTCATGGTTTACAGCTTCGTTTTGGGGTATCAATGGTCTCCTCTTATGAGAATAGGTGTCCTCCTATCGTTTCTTTAACTGCTGGTGAATGAATTCGGAAGCCCTAATTCTCGCTGGCGATAAAACACACCTGTCTTCTCTCCACAACAACACAATCCACCATTTTAGCAGTGAGCTCTCCTTCACGAACACTCCTCTTCTATAATGATGCGTGTAACAAGAGAAATTTGACAGCTAGACCGGAATTTGCTGGCTTTTGTGCAACTGATTCCGCATACCATGCAATGATGAACTTGTTCTGCTTCGTGACTAATCACCATCTAAAATCATGCTTAAACTGCTGCAAACATGTGTTAAAACACTCACACAAGGCGATTAGACACTCCCATACTGCATCATGATTGAAATTAGTTCAAAAATTGAAAGAAACCACAGGCCGTGATATTCCTGTAGCGCGTCCTTTGTTAAAATTTTGCCTAGCGCTACAAGAATAGCTACCATGCCAAAATTTAGCAGTTTTTTTAACTTTTTGCTAATTTGTCGGAGGTTCTAATAGTTATTTGGTTTAAGAAATGAGTTTAACCATTCTCTAAACACATTAATGATTCTACCTTTGAAAATATGACTCTTATTAACCCCCTTTACAATATAAAAAATCACCAAAATTAAATCAAATCTGGAAAGAATGGGCTAGAAACTTATTCAATCACCCATAAAGTTTCTAAGATGACTAAAACTGAAACTTAAAATCAAAAATTTAACTGAGGTAGATTCAAAAACAAACCAAAACTGGAGAAAATAAATCAAAAATGGAGAAAAATTTACTGACTTAACATCTGGCTCTAGCTGCGGGATGAAGTCCTCCCTGTGAGGCTTCAAGAACTTGTAGACTAATGCCTTCTATCTTCAATCTAAACTTCCATTGGGCTATGGAGTCTTTATTTAATCTCACTCACACCGGTATATACAATGAAAAGTGACAATGACCCTCATTAACTGTAGAAATGCTTGAGGAATCGCCCATTGACAGGGATGAGCAACTCCTCCCCTTCAAGGGACTGCAAGATGAATGTATTATTTTCCAAAACTTTAGATATCAGAAAAGGGCCAAACCATAGATTATCAAATTTTCCATGCTTACCTTTCTGTTCCTTTCTTGCATCCCATCTTAAAACCAACTCACCTTCTGAAAAAATATGTTCTTTTATATTTCTGTCAAACCTGGTTTTAATTTTAGCTCTATACAGCTGTGCTTCTTTGTCTACCTTCTCTCTATTTTGCTGTACCTCAATCATTTCGAAGATTCTTCTTTGTAAATCATCTGGTTCCTCTTGAGAATTCTGAAGGAACTTCATTACTGGAATTCCCAATTGCACTGGAAATACTGCTTCTGTTCCATACACCAGCTGAAAGGGAGAAGTACCAATGGCTTGCTTTACAGTAATCCTATCCGCCCACAATGCATATTTCAACATTGAATCCGAAGATCTTTTATTGTGTTTGAGCAACTTCTTGATGCATTGAATGATATTTTTGTTAGATGATTCAGCCTGACCATTTCCCTGAGGGTAATAGGGAGTTGAGTGTTTTAGAATAATACCATTTTTCTCACAAAAGGCCACCATTGCCTTGGATTTGAATGCTTTGGCATTATCAGTAATCAATCTTTGTGGACAACCAAATCTGCTCAGAATATTATCTTCAATGAAATCCATAATCACCTTATCTGTAGCATTCCTTGTGGGAATAGCTTCCACCCATTTTGTAAAGAAATCTGTGGCAGTCAAAATCCAATGATGCTGACCTGAAGATGCTGGATTTATTTCTCCAATAAAATCCAGACCCCACTGCTGAAAAGGGGCATTGACTGCAATAGGCTTCAAAGGTAAAGATAATAATTTCTGTTTACCTGCAAATTTCTGACAGGGTATGCAAGCTCTTACCTGCTGGTAAACATCATGGAAGAGGGAGGGCCAATAGTATCCAGCTCTCAAAATTTTATAGGCTGTTTTTTTCCAGTATTTATGTCCTCCACAAGCTCCTTCATGTGATTCTGAAATCACTTCTTCTATTTCAGCCTGATCTAAACACCTTAACAAGATTCCTCCTGGGTCTTTCCAAAACAATTGATCTTCTATCAAACAGTATTTAGTAGCTTTTAATTTCAGAGACCTGGCAGCCTTCCTATCCAAGTGTTTTGGGCATTGCAAAAATAACAAAAAATGAACAATATCAGCATACCACTCTGAAGATGAATAAGAGTCCATGATTCTTTCTTTCTCCAGGAATGCTTGCTTTTCTTCAGGTGCTGATTCTTCTACCATAAGATGTAATCCTAGTGCTTGACAATTTGAATCAGCCAACAGTTTGGCCAATCCTTGTCCTTTGACCAGTTTAGTAGGTCTGATTTCTACTTCATACTCCATAATTTTAGCAATCCACTTTCCCCTCTTGCCTTCACTATCAGGCTGTGTCAAAACATCTTTCACTGCAGCATTTGGAACAAATGAAATAACCTTGGAATGTAAGATATAAATTCTGAAAAATTTTAAAGCCTTCACCAGAGCATAGGCTTGTTTCTCCAAGATACTGTATTTAAGCTCTGAATCTCTAAGTGTTTTACTGAAAAAGGCAATTGGTTGCTCTAATCCTTCCTTATTCTTCTGGAGTAGTACAGCAGCAATAGTATCCTCTGGAGCAAAAGAAAAGGTAAGGAATTCCTTGGCAAAATCAGGACTTACTAAAACAGGTGCTTCTGTCAGAGCCAATTTAATTTTCTCAAAAGCTGCCTTTGCTTCAATAGTCCATTTGACTTCTTGGTCCTTTTTTAACATTGCTGTGATTTGTTTAATGGTCTCAGCAAAATTAGGAATAAACCACCGTAGAAAGTTTATTTTACCAATGAAAGATTGAACATCCTTTTTACTCCTGGGCAAGCTAATCTTCAGTATTGCTTTGACTCTCTCAGGGTCAATTCTAATACCATCAGCTGACACCAGGTGGCCAAGCAATTTACCTTCTTGCACAGCAAAATGTGATTTTTTTGGGTTTAAGGATAAACCAAATTTTCTGCATTTTATTAAGGTTTGTTCCAAATGCTTCAAGTGTTCATCATCTAACTTTGAGAAAACAGTAATATCATCCAGATAGATAACCACAAACTTATCTTTCTCACCTACGAATGCAATATCCATGGCTCTCTGAAAGGTTGCTCCAGCATTCATCAAACCAAAAGGCATCTTGTCATACATAAATGTCCCCCAGGGGTTGTAAAAGCTGTTTTTTCTTTGTCATCGGGGTGCATGGCAATCTGATTATACCCTGAGAAACCATCTAGCATAGAAATCCTTTGAGCTCCAACTACCTGCTGCAACACCTGTTCAATCTTGGGGAGAGGATAATTGTCTTTTAATGATGATCGGTTCAGATTTCTGAAGTCAACACATAATCAAATTTCCCCATTCTTCTTTCTAACAGGAACTAAATTAGCCACCCAAGAAGAATACCTAAGAGGCACTATTATCTTTGCATCCAACAACTTCTTCAGTTCTTTTTCAATTACAGGGAACAAGGCTGGATTGATTCTTTTTAGTTTCTGCCTGAAAGGTTTGACATTAGGTTTCAAAGGAACTTTGTGCTGAATAACTGCTGTATCATAAGTTTTTAGTTCCTTATAAGACCAGGCAACTGCATCTATATATTTTTTCAACAGCTTAATGTATCTGCTTCTTTGCTCCACTGTTAAGAATTTAGAAAGCTTTACCATTCTTGGATGTTCTGCTGAACCAATATTGTAGTCTTCCACATTGTCTTCTGAAGATTGAATTACTGGCTTTGAAGGTGTATCATCTTTGCTGAATATTCTTTCCAAAGGTACTAGGCCTTTCGGAATGAAATTACTTTTCAATTCAATGATTTTATGCCCTGCTATATCTTCTGCAGCAAACTCATCTAACTGTTCATCTTTTCCATCTTCTTCTTGATCAATTTGAATATTTGAAAACTCATTTACGAGCTCAAGAATTTTTTTTATTTCAATGTCATCTTCAAAAACCCTCCAGTGTTTTATATTATCAGGAACACAAGGTCTATACCTCACTTCTATAGGATACTTTAACTGAGTAATTTTAGGTATTCTAAAATATGTGGCAGCCAGGGCTAAAGAATCTGCAGTCTCATTATGATTCCTGGGAATATGAGTGATATTAAAAGCTATAAAGTAGTTTTCAATCATATCCCATACCTCATTTCGATATACTTTCAGCAAACCTTGCTTTACTTGATATTTGTTCTTCACCTGTTGAACAACTAGTTCGGAGTCGCCAAATGCAGAAATTTGCTGAATTCCCAAATCTTTAGCAGCTTTCAATCCCAATAGCAAAGCCTCATACTCAGCAGTGTTGTTAGTGGTAACAAACTCCAATTTATACATAAGTTTCACTGTTTCACCACCACGGGAAATAAGTAAAACTCCAGCTCCAGCACCCTCTCTGCATGAAGATCCATCAAAATATAACTGCCATACTGCATCTTTTTCCTCTATGCTATGTTTTATTGGCTGATCTTTTTCCACCTGTAACAGACCAGCATAATTATCTTCTTCACTAAACTGTAATATGCATGAGCCAAGGTCTTTATCCACAGAGTACATTGGGTGATTAGTGGGGTTCTTATCATCTGTGACAATGTAAGCAAGCTGTAGCTCTCTGTAAAGTCTTCTATTTTCTCCACCAAAAACAGGAATAGTGGCATAAGAGAGGTCCATCTGTAAGGTTCCTCCAACCTTCTTTGCCCAGGATCTTGAAAGAAGTAAGCCAAACTTCGGGGTGATATCAGCCACTACAACGTCCATCATGACACTCTTCATTGGCAACTGAGCAAGGCTGACAACCATATCTTTAATCACTCCTAAACACTTGACAGCTCGGGAATCAAAAGCATATAAGTCGTGATAAGGTTTGGTAATATTGAGACCTAGGGCTTCCATCACAGCTTTAGGCATTAGATTATGGGATGCTCTAGAATCTAATAGACAATTATGGATCATCTGATCATGGATAGTTAAGGTAACATAGAATGGAGGAGAAGCACCAGCTTCATTTTCTGTTTTCTCGGCTAAGGAAGATCCAATGAATATTTTTGGACTTTCTTCTTGCAAATTAACAGTATCTGAAACAGGCTGGCCACTAGCAGAATTCATAACCTTCAAGACTGTTTGTTTATATGATGGATTTTTGATAAGCTCAGAAAATGGCACAGGAATTTTCAGTTTACCTAACTCATTTTCCAAATTGAAATTTTGAACTGACTTATTTACCTCCTCAATTTCTACATTCTTCTTGGATTTTTCTGCAGCTTGCTTATTTTCTATTGCAGGATCAGCAACTGGTTTATCAGGAATAACTGGAGCAGGAACAACAATTTTCTTCTTAGGAGCTTGGACTACTTGTTTCGGGCCAGATCTGAGATTAAGAGTCTTTTTAATTCCATTCTGATTAGCAGCAACATTTACAGCAGTTTTTTCAAACTCCAATTCATCTTCAACTTCATACAAATCTGCATCATAGTACTCAGCATTTAGAAAATCTTCTTCTGTTACAAAACCTCCAGATAAACCATCTCCAAAATGATTCACATCTTGATCTGTCTCAGTTTCTTCAAACAATAATTGTTGATCAATTTCTTCTTCATCCACCAAATTATTTTGAAAAGGCGGGGGTACTTTTTGATCCTCATTCTCCCTTCTTTCTCGCTGAATATCATTATTTCTGCGCTCTCTTGGCATGAATCTAGGAGCAAATTGCCTCCTGAACTGATTTTGGTTATTTGGATTTCGATCAGCTTCTGGGGCAGGTTTAGCAGAATTCTTTTCAAGTTCTAATTTATTCAACTTAGCAGTAAGAATCTTTACAAGCTTGGCCATTTCATCTATTTTAGCTTCAGCAGACTGGGGTGCAGCACTTGTGGAAACAGCTTCCTTCTTTCCCTTTCTTTCATACTGTTGCTGAGGTGTTTCTTTCTTGAGCCTGTTAGAAGCCAGCAAGTTTGACTCTACTTCTAATGCTGCCTCTTGCATGTTTATCAAGGTGATAGGTCTTCTCTCTCTAAGTAATAAAGAGAATTCATGATCAAAAGCATTTGCATAGGTCAACTTGGCTGACGTTTCAGTGGGTTTGATTTCTGCAGGAATCCTAGTATACATCTTGTTAAATCTTTTGGAAAAGTCAGAAATAGTCTCATCCTTCTTTCTTCTCAAAGCTCCAAACTCAGTTATGTAATAAGTGTGATCCTTGGTGTCTCCCCACTGTCTCAGAAAAAGATCTTTGAGTTCTTCAATTATGGTGATGGAATTAGCAGGCAGTTCTCTGAACCATTTTCTCACATCCCCATCAAGACTTTGTACAAATACCCTCATCCATACATCTTTAATTTCAATGTTCTGATTATCTGCATAACTCTCAAAAGCTTCCCAATGTTCTTCTGCAGTTGTTTCACCTTGTCCATTGAATCGAGGCATATACTTTTGGTAATCATGTGTAGGCAAGGCATGTAAAGGATGAGGTAATACTAATGGTGCATACCAAGCTGCTACCATTCTGTCCATCATATCCATAGGTGGATTTTGGGCTGCCATTGTGAACTGAGGTTTAGACTGAGGTTTTGAAGAGGAAGAAATTTGACTGGGACTTTTTTGAAAAGGATTCCTTCCTACTTTCAACTGAAAGATGGGTATTTTATCAGGAGAAGAGGTTTTAGCTTTCAAAAAGCTTCGAGGACTAGTGAAAACCTGGAAAGTGCTCTCAGGGATGATAGGTTTTACACAAGGTGAAGTTTCAGCTGGGTCTAATGATTCACCCAACTGGTGAGAGTCACAAGAGGCTGGTAAAGATTGAGACCTGCTGAGCTTTCTTGCTGTTTTTATGATCTTTTCAGGGTCTGTCACACCCAGCTGTAATGAGGAAGTAGGTCTGCTCCTGGTTCCAATTCTGTTAGAAGCCACTGTGACAACTTTCTGGTGAAAATAGCCTTAAAAAAAAATGCTCGTTCAAGTCCACCTCTTAAACCAGAAAAATGATGAGTATCCCAGGGAAGATATGCTTCAGCTTCGTCCACGGCAACGGCGCCAAAGATGTTTGTGTCAGAAATTGTTACTAAGGCTAGGGTAACAAGCCAACACAATCTCAAGAATAAAAATCAATTCAAACTAGGGTTTAGGGTTTTGTTTTATATATTTTTGGTCATAAACTTCAAGAGCATAAAGGGAATACATTCAGCAGATAAGCAACAACTAAATCATACACATATATCGATAAAGATGCATATATATCACAAGAATCCAACAAAAGACTGTAATGAAGTTCACACATAAAGGACAAGCACCACTGGAAATTACACATCAACCTGAAATGAATTTGTCATTCATGAAACTAAATAAGTTCAAACATGAAGCCAACACAGATCAAATGAAGGGAAAAGAGTCATATATTCATAGTTTCATCAATAAATGCATATAAGAGTTTACAGTACCTATCACTGAACAAGTCTGAAAGTACAAGCAGCTAGCAGACCTCCTAATGCTCCCAAAAATCAGAACCCTTACAATGTTTTTCTTCTCCTTCTAAATAGTTTTTCTTCCAAGAAACAGTTAGGTCTTTCCTCCTAACTCTCCATCGAATCACTAGGTTAGATAAAGTAAAGTTTACATTTTTACAAAATTTACAAGTCTGCTAAAGATAGCAAATTCTTTAACAAAATGTTTATCTAAAATAACCCCTAACTAATAACTGCCTCATATCTCCTTCGCTGCCTCCACAAGAAGAGATATACCATCTGGACTTGAGGATTTTCTCTTTATTCTTTTATGCTTCTTCTCCAGCTCAGCTATCTTCTTCTGAAGGTGTTCATTTTCCTGTTGTAGAGTTTCAACTGTTTTTTCCAGCTCTGAACAGTGCCTGTCAGAGGCCCTTTTTCTTCTAAGTGCTTCCTTTGCATCAACCACTAATTCTTGAAAATTGTCATGAACATCCTGAAGATCTTCTCTTAATCTTCTATTTGCCATCATCAAGCCATCATTAACTTCCTGCATGTAATTCATTTGGTGCTTATATTGTTTGATAGTCTTCTGTAAATCTTCCCTGTCAGAATTAACCATTTTCTCCATTGCAGCATCTTGCTCTTCATTAGGCTTCCAAGGGATATCAAATTTCTTAAAAATTTCTGCTTCTTCTGTCAACATTTTCTCAGAAGTGTTTTCAATGATGAGCTTCGAGTTTTCATCTTCTGCTACTTTCACTGAATTAATCTCCTCTTTTTTACATGGCTGCATTTTATCTATCTTTGATTTGTCATCCTCCATGGCTTCTTCATCTATGATGGTCACTTTATCTGAGTTCAATTTAGGGTTTAATAACTTTTTCATGTTTAACCTCAGCTTATTTTTCGACCTAGTTTTAGGTCTCCAGAATGTAGCTGCCTCTCCCATCATCTTCAGTTTTCTGCCTTGGTACTGAACAGAAGCTAATTCCACCACTTCCAGCTTATTTATTTTCTTGTTAGGCTTCATGATTGTGCCATCTAAAACTTGAGCTTCTTCAAATTCAGTTTTGACCTTAATCTCAGAAACAGGCTGTTCTTCTTCTAACATGTATCCTTCATCATCCGAAAGGATTGTAATGGGGCTTCTTGGACGAATAGGAATTTCTTCTTTAGCTACAGGAGCTATTTTAATATCAACTTTCCTTTCATCCTGAGGATCTGCTACAGGTGATGATTTCTTTTCAAGCAATTCCTTTTTGTCTTCAAATAATGTGAACTTGTTTTTAGTGTGATCTGGAATTTCTTGGGGCTGACTGTCATCCTGTCCTTCTTCTGCTACCTGTTTTGTCACCTTCTTAGCTTTAATATCATGTTTGCTTGTAAGTTTGACTGAGTGGCCTAACTTTTGCATCATTACCTTCCCCTTGTCAGTCTGTCTTTTTGGTTGTTGATCTTCTCTTTTAGGATGAACACCTGACCAGAACAAAAAGAAGTCCCAAGTCCTTCCCTCATGCTGCAACACTGTAGTGATGATCAGTTTAATGAGACCATGGTGAAAAAGTGACTGAGAAGTGTGATCATCATGCTGTTTTATCTTGCTTGACATTTTCTGCAGGCTTTTAAAGAAAAAGAAGGGCAGATTCATCTTAGAGATTCCTGCCATATGTTGAAGGAACCTGAGATGATATTTAAATACCAATGAATATCTTCCTTCACAGGTCACATAACTTTGAAGTATTCTTATGGGCTCAATCCACTCTTTTCTGAAATTTTGAATGAAGATACCCTTATTCCAGTCAGGAGTCACATTAGGCAACAAATACCTTTGGGGTTCAAACTCAAAAGGTGATTTCTTGAACCAGTGCTCACCTTCATTGCTAATCTCAGTAGCTTCTGCTATTAATTCCACAGATAACTTGAATTTCAGAGCATCCATCATAATCATATCATTTTTAAGTGCTTTAGCAAACTTGCAGGTGACCTGAGTATCGAAGCCATCAATCTTTTTGAAAAACTTTAACCAACCTGCCTGCTGAAAAAGTTCTGCACAGTCAGGAAGCTTCTGAATCCAGGTTAAGTCTGTGGGCTCAGCCCTGTTGACCTTACCACTTTTGCCACTTTTCCCCATATTCTTCTTTTCAGTAAACAGGCACAATCTGTCTTAGGTTTCAAGAAGTGTTTTGTAAACTGATTTCTTATGCTTTGGGCTCTCTTTGAAATTTTCTATGGACCCTTGAACAGACCTTCAAGTTCAATGTTCTCTTCTCTCAACCATGCAACTAAGTGGATATGTTTTCCAAGCAAGTGACTTCATGAAATTCTGATAATTTTCAACAATGTCTAAACCATTTTCATAAACCAACAACACACCTACTGTGTGAGAATGAGCATAACAGATAAATCTGCGAGTCCTCTCAATACTATTTCCAGAATTTTGAATGTATAGGAGAGCAAATGATAAAAATCTTCGTTCAAACTGTCATTTGAATTTCCCAGACTGAATACTTTAAATTTGAGACTATTCCGCTGCTCTGTTCATGCATATTCCTCATACTAGCTTCATATAGTTATTTCTGTGGTGAAATGCTCATTTTATGATCTATTTTATCATTTCCAGCCACCAATTTTTCCAGATAATTGTGCAGCGAAAAAGACCCAAATTTTCCAGCTATAAGGGTTTATATCGGAATACCTGTCAGCTACTCATCTGTCGTGGTTTACAACTTCGTTTTGGGGTATCAATGGTCTCCTCTTATGAGAATAGGTGTCCTCCTATCGTTTCTTTAACTGCTGGTGAATGAATTCGGAAGCCCTAATTCTCACTGGGGATAAAACACACCTGTCTTCTCTCCATAGCAACACAATCCACCATTTTAGCAGTGAGCTCTCCTTCACGAACACTCCTCTTCTATAATGATGCGTGTAACAAGAGAAATTTGACAGCTAGACCGGGATTTGCTGGCTTTTGTGCAACTGATTCCGCATACCATGCAATGATGAACTTGTTCTGCTTCGTGACTAATCACCATCTAAAATCATGCTTAAACTGCTGCAAACATGTGTTAAAACACTCACACAAGGCAATTAGACACTCCCATACTGCATCATGATTGAAATTAGTTCAAAAATTGAAAGAAACCACAGGCCGCGATATTCCTGTAGCGCGTCCTTTGTTAAAATTTTGCCTAGCGCTACAAGAATAGCTACCATGCCAAAATTTAGCAGTTTTTTTTAACTTTTTGCTAATTTGTCGGAGGTTCTAATAGTTATTTGGTTTAAGAAATGAGTTTAACCGTTCTCTAAACACATTAATGATTCTACCTTTGAAAATATGACTCTTATTAACCCCCTTTACAATATAAAAAATCACCAAAATTAAATCAAATCTGGAAAGAATGGGCTAGAAACTTATTCAATCACCCATAAAGTTTCTAAGATGACTAAAACTGAAACTTAAAATCAAAAATTTAACTGAGGTAGATTCAAAAACAAACCAAAACTGGAGAAAATAAATAAGAAATGGAGAAAAATTTACTGACTTAACAGTTCTAATTAAAGCTATATGCTTTTAGGTGTGCAGATGTAGATGAAGAGAAGAAGTATATGTTGTAATTTATGTATAAGGATGGATAGTTAGAATTGTTATGGTTGGGAAAACAAAAGAGAAGAACTGTTGACATCAAAGTAAGATATAAGTATAAAATATGCAAGGGAGAATATAGGATATAGCAAAAGGAAGGTAAATTAGATTGATTGAGCAGGGGAAATTTAAAAGTAATACATTTGCATGGGAACATTGGTGTAAGGAGATGAGAGCATGCATTATGTATAAGAGAAGTCTATTGTTGGTATGATGTAGTAACAAGTAAAGAGAAAATGGTGGAGGACTGAAAGTGATGGATTGAAGCAAACATACCTTGCAAACGAGGGGAAACTGTAGATATGTTGCGGACAAATGTAGTCTTCACTCTGGTATGGCGCTGGGAGATCTGCAAGACAAGTGGGAAGGAGTTAGAATTCAAGTGAGCAAAAGTGAGCTAAAGAGTATATTAATCACAAAATAGGACAAGAGTATATTTTGGAGTTGATCCCTAACCAATAGTTGAAATAATAGTTATGGAAACCAAGTAAAGGCATCAAAGGTTATTTTGTTGCAATTTAAGGAAAAATGTTGCAAAGACCCCTTTAATTTATTGAACAAACTATTGATAGGGCAGTAATTTTTTGTTCCATTGAAAAGTTTATACTATATATTGTTCTAAACCAGTAGGTATGTACTTGATAGGGGTATTGTAAATTTTGCTAATGGGTAGGTGACTGAAGTGATTATGTTCTTTATTATATTTCTTCTTACTATATAGCAGGTAAAAGTTAGTGGCAATGAAATAAATTTAGAAAGGCTTAAAAATTATTTTATGACAGCCAAGCAGAAACTAAGAAATACAAATAGTCAAAAGAGCACTTGGATTCAAATCCTGCAAAGAAAAAGCAACTTGGAACCTACTGAAAGTCAATGGAATCCTAGTATAAAATCTACAGTGGAGAAAAAGACACTTAAGGCCATGAATCAAGAGGCAACTATCGGTCAAATCAGATAAAAATCAGCGAAGCCCATCTTTTAAATCATAAAAAAAGCACTCGATTTCTTGTTCTGATCATCATAATTAGCTTAAATTTGATAAAATTCAAAGAATCCCGAGTCAAAAATGAAAAAAAAGAGTACTAATGATATAGGTAAAAATCTCCAAAAAATGGACCAAAATCCCAATAAATAGTGGCACCATAAAAAATAAGCTTGCATTGTGGAAAAATTAATAATTACAGAGTTTTGAAAAGATCTACTTGCACTATAGAGGAAATACTACTCACAAGAAACACAAGTATGACAAGATCCATCTTTAAAAAGGGTACCAAAATACTCCTATGATGTTGTGGCACCATAAAAAGGAATATGCAATGCATAGGAATTACAATTCACAATAGAATTTTGAAAAGATCTATTTGCAACATAGAGGAAATACTACTCATAACAAAACACAGTTTTGACAAGATCCGCATTTCAAAAGATGGGCTGACTCTTGCCAAAACTACTAAAATGCCAAGACACAATGGCACCATAAAATGAACTTTCATGGTGAAGGAATTAGTAATCGGAACAAATTTTTGACAAGATCCACATAAAAAAATAAATCATTCTTGCCAAAACTCTCAAAATTCCAAGACACAATTTCAACATAAAAATAAACTTGCATTGTAGAGGCATTACTATTACAACAAAATTTTGACAAGATCCACATCAATGAAATGGACTAACAGTTACCAAAATACTCCCAAGACTCTAACCAAAGTACATGTGACTCTTACCGTACAGGGCAAGATTTATACAAGTGTAATAAAATAAGTTATTTTCACCAAATCAAGTACCAACCAAACCCAAAATAGAGGAGGAGGAGAGACTTTATGGGGCAATTTTCAATTTCTCAAGGGAAATATTAGATTAAAGGATTTATAAATTGAACTATATTAAAGTGGCATGACTCCATATGTATGTTGATCACAAGGCTTCCTGAATGTGGAATTTATTATATAGTTGTATATAAGCAAATTATTTGAAAAGACAAGTACGACTACCATTGAAAACTATACTTACTGTTGAGGGATCCATGATTCAATGCAACTTCCAGTTTTGTGAAGAAAGCATTCAATCCACTTCCATCTAGAAATTTGAATATGAAAAGCACAACCATTGATCTACCAGCCGGTAAGCATTGTTCCAAGGATACATTCTACAGGGTAGAGTTAAACAGTTTTTTAGAATCTAGTCCATCATAATATATACAACTAATTTTCTTAAAAGATTAACACTCTACTTATAAATACAATAGACATGGACAATTTTGTGTATATTTCAGAGATTGTTGAGAAGTTCAACAATCGGTTTAAAATTTTAAAATCAAATCAGAAAGTAGGGGCAATATGCTAATAATTTTAACATTTTGCTTATAAATAAAACATGCATGCACAATTTTCTGTAAATTTTGAAATTCAATCAGAAAGCAAAGGCAATTTAATGAGAAAGCGAGGGAAACATTTGGAGGAGGCCCAACATTCTGCCTATAAAAAACATAGCGGACAAGTTTCTATAAATTTGAAAATCTAATAAAAAAGGAGGGGCAATAATCTGTGAATTTTGACAATCTGCTAATAAACAAAATATACATGGACAATTTTATTTAAATTTTGAAATTAAATCAGAAAGCAAAGGCAATTTAATGAGAAAGCAAGGGAAACATTTGGAGGAGGCCCAACATTCTGCCTGTAAAAAACATAGCGGACAAGTTTCTGTAAATTTCTTTAAATTTCGAAAGTAATCAGAAAGCACAGGTAATATTCTGGGAATTCTGGCATTCTGATTATAAACAAAATATGCACGTACAATTCTATTTAAATTTCAAAATTTAGTCAGAAAGAAGGGACAATATTGCATGGGAACATTAGTGTATAGAGATGAGAGCATGCATTATGTATAAGAGAAGTCTATTGTTGGTATGATCTAGTAACAAGTAAAGAGAAAAATGGTGGAGGACTGAAAGTGATGGATTGAAGCAAACATACCTTGCAAACGAGGGGAAACTGTAGATATGTTGCGGACAAATGTAGTCTTCACTCTGGTATGGCGCTAGGAGATTTGCAAGACAAGTGGGAAGGAGTTAGAAATGAAGCGAGCAAAAGTGAACTAAAGAGTATATTAATCACAAAATAGGACAAGAGTATATTTGGGAGTTGATCCCTAACCAATAGTTGAAATAATAGTTATGGAAACCAAGTAAAGGCATCAAAGGTTATTTTGTTGCAATTTAAGGAAAAATGTTGCAAAGACCCCTTTAATTTATTGAACAAACTATTGGCAGGGCGCTAATTTTTTGTTCCATTGAAAAGTTTATACTATATACTGTTCTAAACAAGTAGGTATGTACCTAATAGGGGTATTGCAAATTTTCCTAATGGGTAGGTGATTGAAGTGATTATGTTCCTTATTATATTTCTTCTTACTATATAGCAGGTAAAAGTTAGTGGCAACGAAATAAATTTAGAAAGGCTTAAAAATTATTTTATGACAGCCAAGCAGAAACTAAGAAATACAAATAGTCAAAAGAGCACTTGGATTCAAATCCTGCAAAGAAAAAGCAACTCAGAACCTACTGAAAGTCAATGGAATCCTGGTATAAAATCTACAGTGGAGAAAAAGACACTTAAGGCCATGAGTCAAGAGGCAACTATTGGTCAAATTAGATAAAACTCAGTGAAGCCCATCATTTAAATCAGAAAAAAAGCACTCGATTTCTTGTTTTGATCGTCATAATTATATTAAATTTGATAGAATTCAAAGAATCCCGAGTCAAAAATGAAAAACAAACGAGTACTAATGATCTAGCTAAAAAACTCAAAAAAATGGACCAAAATCCCAATCAATAGTGGCACCATAAAAAATAAACTTGCATTGTGCATAAATTAATATTTATAGAGTTTTGAAAAGATCTACTTGCACTATAGAGGAAATACTACTCACAAAAAACACAAGTATGACAAGATCCATCTTTAAAAAGGGTACCAAAATACTCCTATGATGTTGTGGCACCATAAAAAGGAATATGCAATGCATAGGAATTACAATTCACAATAGAATTTTGAAAAGATCTATTTGCAGCATAGAGGAAATACTACTCATAACAAAACAAAGTTTTGACAAGATCCACATTTCAAAAGATGGGTTGACTATCGCCAAAAATACTAAACTCCCAAGACACAATGGCACCATAAAATGAACTTTCATGGTGAAGGAATTAGTAATCGGAATAGAGTTTTAACAATATCCACATAAAAAAAAAATCATTCTTGCCAAAAATCTCGAAATTCCAAGACACAGTTTCAACATAAAAAGAAACTTGCATTGTGGAGGCATTACTATTACAAAAAAATTTTGACAAGATCCACATCAATGAAATGGACTAACAATTACCAAAATACTCCCAAGACTCTAACCAAAGTACGTGTGACTCTTACCGTATAGGGCAAGATTTATGCAAGTGTAATAAAATAAGTTATTTTCACCAAATCAAGTACCAACCAGAGCCAAAATAGAGGAGGAGGAGAGACTTTATGGGGCAATTTTCCATTTTTCAAGGGAAATATTAGATTAAAGGATTTATAAACTGAACTATATTAAAGTGGCAGGACTCCATACGTATGTTGATCACAAGGCTTCATGAATGTGGAATTTATTATATAGTTGTATATAAGCAAATTGTTTGAAAAGACAAGTACAGCTACCATTGAAAACTGTACTTATTGTTGAGGGATCCATGATTCAATGCAACTTCTAGTTTTGTGAAGAAAGCATTCAATCCACTTCCATCTAGAAATTTGAATATGAAAAACACAACCATTGATCTACTAGCCGGTAAGCATTGTTCCAAGGATACATTCTACAGGGTAGAGTTACACAGTTTTTTAGAATCTAGTCCATTCAAATATATACAACTAATTTGCTTAAAAGATTAACACTCTACTTATAAATACAATAGACATGGACAATTTTGTGTATATTTCAGAGATTGTTGAGAAGTTCAACATTCGGTTTAAAATTTTAAAATCAAATCAGAAAGTAGGGGCAATATGCTGATAATTTTAACATTCTGCTTATAAATAAAACATGCATGCACAATTTTCTTTAAATTTCGAAATTCAATCAGAAAGCAAAGGAAATTTAATGAGAAAGCAAGGGAAACATTTGGAGGAGGCCCAACATTCTGCCTATAAAAAACATAGCGGACAAGTTTCTGTAAATTTGAAAATCTAATAAAAAGGAGGGGCAATAATCTGTGAATTTTGACAATCTGCTAATAAACAAAATATACATGGACAATTTTCTTTAAATTTCGAAATTCAAATAGAAAGCAAAGGCAATTTAATGAGAAAGCAAGGGAAGCATTTGGAGGAGGCCCAACATTCTGCCTATAAAAAACATAGCAGAAAATTTTCTGTAAATTTCTTTTAATTTCGAAAGTTATCAGAAAGCACAGGTAATATTCTGGGAATTCTGGCATTTTGATTATAAACAAAATATGCATGTACAATTCTATTTAAATTTCAAAATTTAGTCAGAAAGAAGGGGCAATATTCTGAGTGTTGTAACATTCCGCTCATACATAAAATAGGCATGGACATTTTTCTTTAAATTTTATTTTTACATGGCAGCATTGAAGGGTTCAATATCTCATAGCCCTTCAAAGTGAAATGGGACCCCACCCTTCAAATTTGATCCCTGGACTGGTTATCCTGTTTGGCTGTGTGTAATCAACCCATAAAGCAAAATCATGGCGGTTATTGACTCACAAAAGTCGAGTTTTGGCCTGTGCCATTTATGAGAATAGATTTGGATCTTTGAAGTCTGTAGTCTCAACGCGTTCACAAAGCAAAACAAGTAGTAATTTAATTACAAGTCCAATCAATGAAGCCGGTAATCTAGAAAGCAGGAATATGTCATCTTCTCTTAGTCAGAGATAAAATAAATATCATCCAACTACCCACATCTATGGCTATACACGTCTCACACTAATTTTGTCACTACAGAGAAGCGAAGTTCTCTATCCGTGTCTGTGCCTGTGATAGCACCAGTCTTGATAGAAAATACTACCCAATATGGCAGTTCATCTCAAGTCGATGACAGTGAGTGTTTTTATTCTATGGTTTGCTCTTTCCTTTTCCATCTGTTGTGGAGATGTAGCGGACATTGCCACCGAAGAGCAAAAACATAAGAACTAAATATATTGTATTATAATCAAATTTATAAACTTGGGCATCCCAACATATATCGACTGTAATGAGACGACCGGAGGAGGGGTTTGGTAATCAGCTGGGTTGCTCAAGAATTCCCAATGAAGAAGCCATGACAAATCTAAATATTTCTACATATTTCAGTGATAAAACAAACGCAAATCCAAATGAAGGACTATCAAGTAGACTGTTCCAATTCGAGTGTGAATTAGGGCAGCAAAACTTGAACAACACATGATGGAAATTTCTTAGTCGGACTAGGATAGCGGTGCCATTCAACGGTGTTTTGCTGAGGGGTTTTGATGCTGCAGTGGCCATTTCGGTATCTACAGAATAATGGCTCCTCGATTTCAGATGTTGAGTAACAGCAATCAAACATTGTTTATAATGAAATAAAATGAAAACAGAGCATTTGAAAGAGACCAGGAAAGAAGGAAAGAAAGACATAAGAATAATACCTGGTATTTTCGCTGAAGTATTTGATGAAACCTGAAACATTTGCATGTGTGTGCATCTCAACCCAATATATGGTCGCTAGAGGGATGGTCACTGGATTGACAAGATGTCCAGCGACCTCAATGAATACCTTAAATGAAAACTGACATTTCGGCCTTCAAAACTGTTAATCACGCCCAGGAAGGGATTTCGTGCAGAAAAACTATCCATCAAGCCCTCCATCAAGGGCAGGAAGGGATTTATTGCAGGAAAACTGTCCATTAAGCCCGGGACGGATTTATTGCAGATTAGATGGAGGGTTCACATCGAGCCTACAGCAAGAAACTTGTTCAATTGGAGGACGGATAGCACACTGAAGGTTGAAGGGTTTTGTTACGTCTACATAAAGCAACGACATTTCAACCCTAACACGGCGAGCCCTACTATCCTGTCTCTGACAGCTTCTTATGGTAAGCTCTATATAAACTCCGTTTTTGAATCGATAAGCTCTATTTCCTTGGTCTAACAAAGAATATGTCTGCAGCTTGAGCTGTAATCTTAACACTGTAGCTTGAGCTGTAATCTTAACACTGTAGCTTAAGCTGTAATCTTAACATGGTGAGCAGACAAGACTTCAACCCTAACACGGCGAGCAAGCATAAACCCTAACACGGCGAGCAGACAAGACTTCAACCCTAACACGGCGAGCGAGCATAAACCCTAACACAGTGAGCAGACGAGACTTCAACCCTAACATGGCAAGTAGACGAAACCCGTGGGCAAACAAAGAAACCGATGACATTTAAGCTTATCTGAAATACACGTGGTAGTTTCTAATTTGGGAAAGCGTGGCATGTTTTCATTCACCCGAGGGACGACGAAGAGCTACAGTGCTTCTCAGAATGACCCTCGAGAAATAACGCCTATCGGCATAATTACCGTATCAAAATAGAGCAACTTGACCGCAATACATGGAGATGAGATTTTACTATGATCTTTCACTTCTTACAAAGCTTGGGCTCTTTCAGGAATATGAGTTTCTTCTCCTTTCACGCTTGTTCTTCTCTTCTTCTCTTCTTCCCTCACACATCTCTCATTGATCTTCAATTATCTTCTTCTATATATAGGAATTGCATAATCAGCGACTCAAGATCGCTTCACCTGAAAGATACTATGATACATTAAAGATTGCAATAAATTTCTACCTAAGAATTCTTGACATGCTGAATACAAACACAGTTACATAAACTTGGCTTGCACCAGATTGGCTGCAAACTTACTGATTACTTTTTCCAACCATTTGTATAAATCTAAAATCAATAAATGGTTGTTCATAATATTTGGTTATTGAATATAATTTTGATTATTTAAATAAGAAAGGTCTAAAAGTCTATCAGTCTTTTCAAAGGAGAATTGATGTTAAATAAATACACTCCCACGTCAATGCAACACTGAGTGATTGCTAATCTTTTGTTTTATGATTTAGATTAATGATTCCGCAATCTAATACAGATTTACTCGGCAAGTGAGTGTCTGGAATCAAATCCTGAGACACAGTTCTTCAGTACATTTTTATGGAATTTATAGAATGAATGATTAGGTCGATCAACCGACAAACACTTTTACGGAGAATAATTCCCAAACTGTTAAATGATTTTTTTTGAAAAAAAGGATCATGGTTGAAAGTTGGCAATGCCTTTTCTCTCGGTCACTTTCAAACTTGCCATTAACCCACGAATATTCCAAGTAGCTCCGATTGCATTGCCCTGTAACTTTAATGTGCCGAAAATACCTCTCTTCTGTCACTGGGCACTGGGCAGTGGCAAAGGAGGAATCTTCCCGGAATTCTGCACTGTCCCAGTCCAATAATTGACGCAGACTTTTACAGCTTGGCTCCTCCGCCCATAATAGTTTGACAGCCTGCAAACCAATTAGCAATTACAAAGGTCTATTTTTTACGATGGCGCAGACAAGCAAGATGAACAAGATCAAGACCATTCTCAGGAGATGGCAAAGATTTCCCAGGGTGGGACGTTCATACTGTAATCTCTCTTCCAGTCCAGATCCATTTCATGACTGCGATGAAGTTAATATTCCTCCCGATTTTGCAGAAAATAGGCCTTCGATTCTCGTCCATGCAGATACTCACAAACTTGACGAAGCGCCTGAGGGATGTAAGACAGTATATGTTGGCAAGTGTAGAAGACGATATTTCATAAGTGCAGAGTATCTGAACCATCCGCTGTTGAGGGTACTGATCGTTGAGAGATTCAGGGATGGCTTCTTAGTCTCCTGTGAGGTGGTGCTGTTCGAGCATTTGGTATGGATGTTGGAGAACGCTGATCCAGAGGCTATTCGGAGCGATTCCAGCTTGGAGGAACTGGCCCACTTTTATGCTTCTAACTAATGCAGGGCAAGGCGTTCTGGCTCAGCTCCACAGGTTGGAACCAAGGTTTCTTCCCCAAGGAGAGGACTTTCTTACAAGTGTGTTAAAATTCTCCAATCTTGCAAATGCTGTCAAAACTATATTCTCGCAGCTAAATCTGACTCTACCCAAAAATTATAGTAGCTTTTGCTTGCTGTAACTGTAACTTGAGAACGCTATGGTTTTTATTTTATTTTATTTTATTTTATATGGTAGAATATGCAGTAGCCTATTAAAGATATATATTAATACAGTTATTTTGTCAGAAAATATTAATAGGTTACAAGTTAAGTGTTATTAATGATTAGTTTTCCATATTTAGTAAGCTCAGCTACAATTATCAATGCAATCGACATGTTAAAGATATATATTAATATAGTTATTTTGTGGAAATATCAATAAGTTAGAAGTTAAATGTTATTAATTGTTAGTTATCTATATTCAATACACTCAACTACAGTTATCATTGAAATCTTTTTGAAATATATATTTCTCATCTAATATTCCTACAATCTAGAAAAAAAAACCCTTGTTAATCATCCCAAATTATAATTATAATTAAACTAATGTACACAAAACTAAAACAAAAAAATGTTTTTGTCTTTTTTTTTTTCAGTGAAAAAAAGCATAGTATTGTTATTCAAAAAGAATCAAATAGTACAATGATGTTTGAGTTCCAAATAGAACTCAGAGTTCTTCAAAAAGACTCACAAAGACCTCAAATATATCACAAAATCTTCAAACCATCAAATGATGAATTGACGACGTGAGATACTTCAAAACAGTAAACAAGCTAAGTTAAAAGAAATAAGTAACACCCATATCTTGAATATGAGTATTAAGCCATTCTTCAATTAAGAAACCTTGTTCACCGTTCAGCCCTTGAATAAAGTATCTTCGCCAGTCATTTTTTTTTCAATGCAAAGGGTTAACTGTTTTTTATCTAATAGTTTAAAGAAAAGTTTTTAATTGTAATGTTTTAGTTATTAATATTTTTTGCTGGAAAATAAATTTTGTATTTTCTCTTTGTTTTTAAAAAATCATTATTTCTATTTAAAGATAAGACCGACTTGTATAGTCTTCTGTGACAACACATCTCTATTCTTATTGAATAGATAATTCTTGCATTCAAAATTAAGGCTGGTCCTCACAACTAGTTTTCTTGAGGTGAGTGGTGTTTCCAAGGTAATAAAAAGATAGATTCCAAGCATTTATTGCATTTATCTAGATATAATCTTGAAATAAAACTTAAAACTGATTTTGATTCTAATTCTTTTAAAGAGATCACACTCCATCCATGATAATTGTCCAAAAGTCAATGATAATTGTCCAATAACATTTTCTGAAATAACAAATAAATTTCCTTTTCTTACTTTTAAAGTCAAATAAGAGGAAACAATTACACATTAACCAACTATAATTCAATATTCAAATTTCTCCAATGAAAAAAGAAAAATCGTTATCGACAATAAAAATTTAGATTTTCATAAAACAACTTAATTTATATTTTTATCTAAAAATATATTCTGTTTATTTGAATTTACACATGCTTATACGTTTAGAGTATGACTTTGATGTTAATTAAAGTAATGTTTTGCCTTCAGCCAACATTTCAAAACTTCAAAAACTTTTTTATTCATGACGTTATTTTTTTTCTTTGTGAGATTAAGCTGGATCAGTCACAGTACTGTCATTTTCATTAAATGTTACATATTCCCTTTCATCACATTAAAGCTTTTTTAAAGTGGTCCAAAGTAATAAACATAACGTAAATGTAGTTCATTATGGTAGGTGTTTTACTGAAAATTGAATCTTAAGCAATTTGTGATCCAACAATCAGCAAAACACTAATCCCAACATTCAATACTACACTGCAAAATGTTTATTATTCCCCCGATCCCTAATTACATATACTCTAAAGTTGAAGCATGTTGTATACCCAGCATTATGGATTCCTTGCTTTTTTGAAGAGGCTTTCTATTCTACCAGGATTTTACAGAAGAGACGTAAAAGGCTCGCCCAGGCGGTGTTTGATCTGAGATCTTTAAAAAATAACAAAAGCTGCACAGAAACATAGCGATGATCTCATCAGATTTGTTTGGGCCCGTTGCAGATTTGTTTGTGTCCGTTGCAGAAAAGAAGACCATATCCTACCTCCCTTTAGCTGGATTAATGGATATTTTGAAGTCTAGTAGTTATAAACGGTACAGTGCCACATTCAATGTATTGTTTGATATCTTCTTGTGAGCTATATACTTAGTATTCCAATGATGGTTTGATTTTTTTATTGAAAATAAAATACATATTTAGTGATTATTTGTTAGTTGTTATTGTTAGATTTTCTTCTTGATGATGATGATGATTAATCTGGAGTGAGACCAACTTTGGTTTATCTGATATTAAAAAGGTTATTACTTGGTTTGTTTTAAATTTTTGTTCCTATGCTTTAAAAGTTTGGTAAAAAGCTCTCCAAGCTCAGTATAGTTTTGGCAAGTTAGAAGGTTAGCAAGGTTTGCATTGTAATAAATACTATGAAACTCATGTCTAATTTGGGTGTAACTAAGAGAAAATGATTTTCATCCTCGACCCTCATAGACTCATAAATATGGCAAACTCCCACTGAATTTTGGGAATAGACCACTAATGAGAGTTCATTCTAATTTTAATACAGAATAACAGCATTGTATTTTTTCATTTTAGCCAGAATATATCAACATATATTTATCATAAAATTGGTTCTTTACAAATAAAGATATCATTTAGTGTTTAAATTATTTTATTGTTTAATTCTACATTATATATTAATTTTAACTATTTTTATATTAAATAATCAAAACATTTTCACATAAAAAAAAATTGATTTTTTTGAATGGTTATTAAGTTAGATTTGAGATGGATATATATTTGTTTTTTATTTTTATCTAAAATTGAAAATTAAAATCTCTAATAACTTTAATTTACTTTTTTTTTTACTTACATGTCAAACATCTCCTTGTACAACACCTAACTTCTCTCCAATAGGAATATGCAATGCCCAACACCTAACTTCTCCCAAATATGAACATGCATTGCAAAGATTTTAACTCAGTGAATTCATAGACCTTTTTTTTCCAGAAAAAAAATCATATTCATTGTTCATACAGAGCTCCGAATACATTCCTTAGATACATTTCAATACTTTTGAAAGTTCAAAATGCTGCATATTAACATTACAAAAGAGTAGGTGCTTTTCAGACTATTGAAAGTTCAAAAAACTGATATTTAACATTACAAAAATTTAGCAACAAAACTATATTGCCTTAATCTATATCTCAGATGAATGTCTAATATAAGAGTGAGTCCAAACGACTCCTTTTGTGCTCTTGAGCTCCATGAGAGCAAGTTGTAATTTTGCAATAGCCATCTTCCTTCAGTAATCCATCTTTTGAAAGTTTATTAGCCCTTTCATTTTGTTCTCTGTAGATGTCTAAGAATTCCACCTTTAGAAACTGTTGTACAAAAAGATCAATCCTTTCTCCTAAATTTTGCAGAGAAGGAGTCTTAAAGGTGCTCTCCCTGTTCATTCTTTTTATCCATATATCAGAGTCTCCATATATTCTGAGTAATTTCACTTTAAAAATTACTGCCTGTTGTAGAAGTAGGAGAAGAGCACAGAATTCATAGACATATGATGTTAAAAAATAGTTAAAGAAGTATAACTATTGCAAAGATTTTAACTCGGTGAATTCATAGACATATGATGTTAAAAAATAGTTAAAGAAGTATAACTATTGCAAAGATTTTAACTCGGTGAATTCATAGACATATGATGTTAAAAAATAGTTAAAGAAGTATAACTATTTTGTGGACATTTATCCTAGGACCATTCCTTAAAGAATCCGTACTTCCTTTTTTTCATTTGCACCAACATGTCGAATCTTTTCATAATTTACTTTGACTTTATGCAAATTTATTGGGATTAATTTAGATATAAGCTGGATTTGAAAGAAAGTTGAGTTAAATTGTTCAATAGAGATCATTGCGAAATTAAACTTATCATTTCGAATTAGATTGCGAAATTATACTTCTCAAACTTCTCTTTGAAACAATTGAGTACCTTGATATAGTGTGAGGATTTCTTCTTTCATAACTCAAAAGTTACGTTATTTTCTCTCATTAATTTTAAGATAGCATTATAAGTAGTGTGGATCATCTACGCTTGAATCATTTAAAAATACTCTCTTAATCATTGAGAAATCATCCTTCTCTGCAGTGTTATCCAGAAAAAATCATTTATTATTGCCTTCCAATTTTTTAATTGAGAAATGACTTAAACTTTTGATGAAAATAGCATATCAATTCCTGCAACACACGGTTGACAAAATGACTAGAGGTAATTCTTATGCTTTCGCTTATTAAGTTCGGAGAACTTTTGGAGAAAAATAGCATTGTGAAACTAGTTTTTATAAAAAGATCTCAATTTATGAGTTTACAAGATGCAAAGATAACGATCAAGAGCTCATATTTCTTCATTAAATTATAATGACGATTTTGCCTGTCCAGCCACTTTTTGCCTCTCTAGCCATTTTTTATTGCAAAATTCAAAATCTGTGTTGTTTGAATAGTTTTTTTAAGGCATAAATGGATTAGTCCTCCCAAAAACCTCGAGGCACCCAGATTATGCAAGCAAAACAATGTTTTGTAGAGGCATGCAAGTTTTCTTCCAAATTTTGGTAGGATTTCAATTTGGGCCAAAGTCATGTTCTTTCATGGCGAAATCATCGGTTATTTAGACTACGCTAATTATAATTGTCTATAGAAAATATATTTCAAAAATGATTGCAGGATTTAAAAGCTTTAAACTGGCCTTGGTATGAGTGTCAATTTGTTTTGTTTTTTTAAAGTAATATTCATATTGACAAAATGAACTTGAGAGAAAGGAAGACCTGCAACATTCTCTTAGACAATACTAGGAGAAGACTCAGCATGTGGTTTGATCACTGTAGGAGGTTCAAAGTCTCCTCCAAGTCTTCCTACCATCCAAGTAACTACCATCATGAGAAACGTATTCTTTTCCTTCGAGGTTTCCATGTGCTGCTTTAGATGACATAAATCATCATCCTTTGGTAGCATACCCAGGGTTTCCATAGTTTTGGTGTGCCAATACAACTCCAAGGTTCTATAGAATTGAGAATTACGGGTTTTGGTGCAACCCAGATCCCGAGTGATTCCTTGGCCAATTTGAACTCTACCTCCAAAACAGACATGGCCTCCCGATCTTCCTTGGGGACCTCGGCATGATAGAAGTCCGTGACTTCCACAACAACTTTGGCTACTTGTGTCGAGCTAGTGGCAGACGGACGAGGCTTCCAACCACATGGAGCCATTGTGTTGTGGACAAGGGAACCAAAGTGCCTCTCAACACAATACTCAAATTTAAATCAAGGCGCTGGAGAGAGTGAGGCCAGAGGAGGAAAGCCATGGCTTTTCCTTCGCTATTTTTCTTGATTTGAACCATGATAGGATATTGCGGTAGGCATACCAGACTTTCATTTCCACCATGAAGTGCAACATTATGGTCTATCGTGTGCCCTACTTCCCGTTCATGCACTTGCGAAACCATCTCCCTCTAGTTATGGGCCATCATTATCGTGCATGACCTCATACCTTGGGTGGTGTAGTGTCCTCGAACCTAGAGCCATTGCCTCCACCGCAAACATGTAGGCCTCCCTACTATTAGACACCCCATATACTATTAGACACCCCATAGGAGAAGTATCAAAGTCAATCTTGTATAAGGCCAGTGCAAGGTAATGATACCCACTTATGAAGCATTAGTTGCAATGGACTTCCTTAAAAACATAAATCCGATAATTGAAATGAATTTTTAAAGGTCTTTACATAGAAAATTGGTATGTTTTTTTTTTAAAAACATAATGCATATGCTTGCATTAGGCCATGATTTTGGTATGTAAATAGTCCAAATTTGTGAAAAAATTATGTAGAGTTGTAAATAACAGGCGGTTCTTGTGCAACACTATTTTTCCAAAATTTTCAAAGTTACATTTATATTTTTTTTTAAATTAAGGAAGTCAACAAAGCCCTAAAATGATAAGGTCATGCATTAGGCTCCAGTATGAGGGTCTTAATGTAATCAATCAACTATATTTTATTTTAGTGTGTACGCCTTTGTTTGTAGTTGTGCGGGTTCTTTCCCATTTTCAAAATAGTTGAGCCAATCAAAAGTTATAGTGAAAATAAAAGATCTACATATTTTTTAAAAATGACATATGTGCAAATAAGAATAAATAAAGAAAATAGAAAACAATAATTTATTTATCAAAAATATATATATATATATTTAGAATCTGCACACACATATCTATAAGTATGTATAGTTTCATTCGAAATGAACACCTAGGGCATATGTAGAATCGTCATTGAAAAAAAAAGAGTTGAAGAAATGGATGTGTTTTTGTTTATGTAGTTTGAACGGAGAGGTTTGTCAATCCGAACCTAAAACCAAAGAGACCAACTCAACCACCACGTAGAATGAAGAGAGGTTGTCCCGCCTATTTTTTTCATTTGTAGGAACACACATGTGCTATCAAAAAGCACACACATTTATAGCCTCCTCGTGCTATCAAAATGTGCATGTGCTCTCAAAATGCACACATGTTAATAACGTGCACACGTTATCAAAACGCACGCATGCGCTTTTATTACATGTAAACATGTATTTTCTATTTGTGACATAACGTTTGATCCAAAACTTAGATTTTGATGCCCCTTATACTCTTGGAAAGGTATTTTGGATTCTACGCCTTTTTTTTAGGTTTTGTATGATTCATCATCATTTTTCTATTATTTTTAAAATAATAATATGAATCTTTTGACAAATATAATAAAATGTGTCTATGTCTTTGTTACATAAGAACATGCCTTTACTATTTTTTCCATAGAATTTGATTGAGAAATTTGATTTTGATTGTCTTTATATAGTTGGAAATTCTCTCTCTCTCTCTCTCTCTTTCGCTACCTCAGTCCTTCCCTCCACCCGTACCTCTATATTTACCTCTATATATCCCGTATTCCCTCCTTTCTCTTTCTCTCCACATCATTTTCTATCTACCCATCCCTCACTCTCTCTCTCACTCCCTCCTTCACTTTCCCACCATCTCTCCATATCCCTCCCCTTCCATCCCTCCCCCTCTCCTTCTTTATCCCTCTCTCCCTCCTCCTCTGTCTCTTCCTCACTATCTTTCTCCTTCCCTCACTATTTTTCTCTATCTACCTCCCTTTCTCTCCATATCTCTCCCCCTCTCTCCCTTAAAGTCTTTTCCTGCCTCTCACTCTCTCCCTCTCTTTCCATCCCTCTATCCATATTTCTCCCACCTTCTCTCGCACTCCCTCTCTCTCCCTCCCTCCCTTTCTTTCAAACTCGCCCACCTTTCATCATGCCCCCTCTCTCTCTATCTATCTAAACCCCCAACCCCCAATATCTCTCTCTCTCTCTAAACCCCTAACCTCCAATCTCTCTCTCTCTCTCTCTCTAAAACCCTAACCTTCAATCTTTCTCTCTCTCTCTAAAGACCTAACCCTGGATATCTCTCTCTATAAATACCTAACATCCAACCTCTCTGTATGTCTCTCTAAACCTCTAACCCCTAACCCACAATCTCTTTCTTTATTTATCTAAACCCCTAACCCCTATTTTATATTTCTCTAAACCCATAGCCCCTAATGTGTCTCTCTCCCTCTAAATCCCTAACCTCTAATATTTCTTTCTCTCTAAATCCCTAACCCCCAATCTCTCTCTCTCTCTCTCTCAAATTATAAACCCTAATCTCTCTCTTTCTATCTCTCTCTCTCTCTAAAACCCTAATCCCCAATCTCTCTCTCTCTAAACCCCTAACCTCCAATCTCTATCTCTCTCCCCCTCCTTCCAACTCTTTCCATCCCTTCGTCCCTCCCTCCCACTCTCTCCATCTCTTTCCATCCCTCTGTTCATATTTCTCCCACCTTCTCTCACACTCCCTCTCTCTTCCTCCCTCCCTTTATCTCAAACACATGCACCTTCTTTCACTCTCCCTCTCTCTTCATCCCTCCCTTTCTCTTAAACTCACCCACCTTTCACCCCCCCTTTCTTTCTCTCTCTCCCCCTCTCCTTCGAACTCTTTCCCTCCCTTTGTCCCTCCCTCCCACTCCCTCCCTCTATTTCCATCCCTCCCTCCATATTTCTCCCATATGCTCTCACACTCTCTCTGTCTTCCTCACTCCTTTTCTCTTTCTTTCAACCACCTTCTCTCACATTCCCTCTCTCTTCCTCCCTCCATTTATCTCGAACTCACCCACTTTTCATCCCCCACCCCTTCTCTCTCTCTTGCATACACACACACACACACACACTCCCTTCCTTCTCATGCTCCCTCTTCTCCCCCCCCCTCTCTCTCTCACACACACACACACACTCACACTCACATGATCCTTCCCTCCCTCCCTCACTATATCCCTCCATCCCTCTAACCCTCCCTTCCCCTCCCCTCAACTCTCTCCCTCCCTCAATTTTCCCCATGCCTCCCTCCAACGTACCCCCTGATCTCTATATATATCTCTCCCCAACCCTCTAATTCCCTCCCTACCTCAGTCTTTATTCCACCCTTCGTTCCCCTTCTCACTCTCTCATTACAATGATCTCTCTCTTAACCCCACCTTATCCCCCCCCATATCTATCTATTCATACCTCTAATTCCGTCCCTTCCTCGCTATGTATTCTACCCTCCATTCACCTTTCCTTCTCATAGTCTTCTCCCCCCTTTTTCTCTTGATTTCTCTCTCCTTCATCCTCCCTTTCCCTGTACCTCCCTCCTTGCATCGATCTCTTTCTAACCCCCACCTTCGTCCTTCTTTACATCTCTCTATCTCTCTCTCTCTCTCTCTTACTCCCTAAATTCCACCATATCTCTCATTTCCCTCCTCTCTCTCTCTCTCTCTCTCTCTCTCTCTCTCTCTCTCTCTCTCTCTCTCCCCAAGTCTTAGTCCCTCCCTCTTCTTCCCTCCCCCAATCTATTTGTCATCCTCCCTTCTTCGTTGCCTCACTCCTACCCTCCCTCTCTATATTTTTCTCTCTCTATCTCACTATATTCCACCCTCCTCCACTCTCTCTCACCATCCCTCCCTTTTCCTCTCTCTCTCTCTCTCCCTTTATCCCCCACTCTTTATCAATTTCTCTTTCCCTCTTCTTCTCCTTTCCTCCCTATCCCTCCCTCCATCCATCATGCACACTCCCTCTCTCCCCCCTCACTCTCTCTCTCTCTCACTATATATATATATATATACACACACCCACTCCATATCCATTCCTCTCTTAGTCTCCCTCCCTCCCTTCACTATGCCCAAGAGAGGAAAATGACAAAAGATTCATAGATTTAGTTCTTTTGAAAATAGGAAACAAACGATGTTGAATCATGAAAAACATATAACTACAAAGTTGTAGGTATCAGAAATACCTTTCCAACGATATAAGGAGAATAAAAATCCGAGTTCAGGATTAAAAGTATGTCCAAAATATTGATTTTATTCATTTATGTAATAAAAGAGCGTGCGCATTTTTAAAAGCGTGCACGCGTTCTTAGATGTGCTTACATGTTTTTAACACGCATGTGTTTTTATTAATGCGCATGCATTTATAACATATGCGTGTTAGTAGGGCGTACACGCTTTTATTGCAACAAGGATCCTTTAGTGGAGGTTCGACAATTGTCGGACCAAAATCATGTGCAAGGTATTGGTGGGGAATGCGTGCTTTTGATTTTTACTCCTCGTGTGCTCCTATTGCATTAGTTTTGAGTATACCATATTTGTACGAGCACCGATTTTCCACAACTAGTAATACTATACTCAAGTTGCCTTGACTGTATAACAATAAAAATATGAATGCTTTATTTTATTTTGGAATCGTGTAAACCGGTGAATTGAATATCAATGAGATTGTAAATAACAAAAAAAATTTATTTAATTTAGTCACTATTATTGATTCATATTAACTTTGGATCTACCAAGTGAGAGGGATCAAATTCCTCAACGTGTAAAATTTTCTTCAAATTGTGCACTATAAAATTTTTTTTCACTTCAAGGGATGATTCCTCTCAGAGTTTGCTAGATCCAGAGTTAAGGTGGATCATATACTTGTTTATTATGTAAATATTCCTTATGTGCTCAAATCCCTCATATGTGATCCTTGTTTAATGATGTTTCAACTCATAACAAGAAGTATCCAAGTTTCATTTTTTTTTTCGTTTTAATTAAATTAAATACATAACTCTTTGGTTTTGAGATTTAGGTTAGGGCACACATTGTAAAGTTTTCAGTTAATTTAAATTCTAAAATGTTTTGGTTATTTAATCAGAACATTATTGAAATTTTTGGTATAACCACAACTAATTTGTTGTAAGCAAAACCATCTATTTGATGTAAATAAAACTATCTATCCAAACCAAAATATATTTTAATCAGTATAGGTCCATCTTTAACTTGGGATCTATTGCATGGAGAGGTGCAAACTTCTCCTCAAATTTTGCACTCTACAAAATGTATTCACCTCAAGGGATTTATGATGGTTTTATATTCATATTTAATATGTAAATCCCTATCACGCGCTCAAATTTCTAGTATGTAAACCATGGTTTAATGATGAGATGGCTCAACTCAAGTATTTAAGTTTTATTATTTTTTTTACTTTTAATTAATTGGAATAAATATCTCTTTTCTTTTGAACTTAAGTTAAACCAGACATTGTAAAAATATTATTTACTTAATATTTTATTATTTTATTAGAGTTTCATGTGTTACACCTCCATGTTGAGTGCCTACAACAACACTACCATTAAAAGTGAGACTTTCTTGATAAGTATACCCCATACAAGACTTGCATATAAAACAATAATGCTAATATTTTCATCATTCATTTCTAAGTAGATTTTTCGGAACCCAGGATGCATTTTCAATGTTTATTTGTCTTCCACAAAGACATTTGGATAAGATCCACAACAATATCATGGATAATTTCTTCTAAAAGTGTCATACATTCAAGGTTCATCCTTTGTCTGAGCGTTATCTTCTAAAACTAATGAATACAACCTTTAAATTCTATGAACTTCCTTTAGTCATTGTTTTAGGTAAATATATTAAAAATGAATTTACTTGAAATATTATCGAGTCTATGGGTGTCTATTTTCGGGGGTGCTATGAGAAAATAAATCAGTTTTTTTCATCTTTTCCAACTTCAGGCAAACACAAGTTATATTTGTGTTTAGAATTTCAATTTACAGTAAAAACAAAACTTTTGGATAATTATATTAGCTTTCTATTCATTATTTTTCAATTTTTTTTATTGATATTTGATATGTCAATTTAGCAAATGTTTAACAGTATTTTCTTATAAAATAAAAGGACTAATAAATAGTCATGTTTTTTGCGTCACATGTACTCATTGTTAAACTTCTCTTTATTAGAAACAAAATATGCTACAACAATCTATACACAGTGTACTACTAGATGACTATAATTTTGTATACAACAGGTGAATATACTAATTATTATAATTTTTTGAATTTGATCAATGTGGAAAACTTGTCGAATATGAACATGCTTATTTTGAGTGGGCATTTCTCTCAATTGCCAGTAAAACTACACAATTTAAGAGTACGGTTTTAAAGTAGACACTCCTGTTAACACCCAAAAAGTGCTCACTAGCTCATGTCCTTATTCACATGACCCATTTGTCCACTTTTTCACCATTTGAGCCTCTAAAGCCATCAAAAGGTCACCAAAAGACCTTAATACACCCCTTTTTCCACTCAAAATGAGTATTTTTCCTAAAAAAGCATAAAAAACCCCTCAAAAAGGGTCAAGAATTCCCAAAAATATTAAAAAGGGAATAAAAATATTCAAAATATTCAAAAAAGAAAAAAGGAGGGAAAAGGTACCTAAACCATGTTGGTCAATACCATTGGTTTCCTCAAAACCATAATGGTATTCCCCACCACCAAAAACTATAAAAAGGTGGTAGGGGCTCCTCACTTTACATCCATCCATCTTCCTATCCTCATGCTGCCAAAATCTCCTATGAGCTTTTGGCCATTGTAGCTACCTTGGAGAAGGGACCTTTGGAGTTTGGAGCTGCTCACCCTTGGAGCTACTCAACAATCTTCACCATTTGGAGGTATCACCTTTGCAAGCACTTGCTTGCCTCTATTTTCAATACAAAGTTATTTTTTCTATTTCTTGTTCTTGTTTTCAATTCAAAAGTTTATTATGATATGCACATGCTAGTTTAGTTTTAGTTTTAGATTTACAATTGTTTTTTTTAGTATTTGAAACTGCTGCTACTAGTTAGCAGGTGCCCATAGCACTAAGCTTGGTTGCAAAACCAAGCCAACAACTCCAATGAACCATCCCTACTTTATTCAATTTTTTTATTGTTTATTTTTGAAGCTATTGAATTTCCATTTCACTGCATTCTGAAAGCAATGAAACCAAAATAGTCACATGTTGACAAAAAAAAATTAAAATGATCATATCTCAACTAAATACAACAAAAGTCGTACTTATGGAAACTAGATTCAATGACGAAAATAATGGTATCAGCTCTAAAAGTCACTTTGCATTACTGCATATTTATTTTACCTTACAAAATTGGAGAAACTTGAAAACATCACATTTTTTTGGTAGTAATAGGCTTTGACCGAACTATTTTCGGCCAAAAAATTGTTTGGCTAAAAAATAGTTCGATCGAAAAACACTTTTCCATTTAAAAAACGTTAAAATTAACGTCCCATTTTTTGGCCGAAAACTTTATCGCAAAAACATTTCATCCATAGGAAAAACGTGGGCCCACTTTTAATAATTAAACTCTTTTAAATCGTATTTATAGACTAAGTGGAACCATAATTTCCCATGTCTCATTCTCATAGACATCTTTACGAAATATTTTTTAAGGTTTTTTTTCAAACAAGATTTTCTTCAAAGGGGTATTTTCTAAGGAAATGTTTTTTTAAGGGACCTCTATAAGGAGAATTGTTTCTGAGGAACTTCTTGAAGGTAAGGAGATTTTTTTCTAAGGGACTTCTTTAATGAGATTTTTCTTTTAGAATTTTTAAAGAGATGTTTTTCTAAGATATTTACTTGAGGATATGTGTTTCTAAGGGATTTCTTTAAATAAATATTTTTTGGACCTATTTAAAAAAAAAATCCTGAAAGGCTCAGAAGAAATTTCTCTGAAGGTGTTCTTTCAAAGACTCTAAGGAAGGCTTTTTAAGATGATTTTTTTCTGAAAGATTTTTTTTTAGTTAAAAGACACAAATACAATTTATCTTAAAGTGTTTTATTTAGAGCTCTAAGACTTTAAGAACTTTTTTAAGATGATATTTTTCTCATATGCATTATTTTTTGTCAAAGGTTGAAAGACAATTTTTCTTTAACTATTTTCTCAAAGGTTGAAAGACAATTTCTCTTTCTGTGTTTTCTCAAAGGATGAAAGACTCTAAAGGAATTTTTCTAAGATAATTTTTTTTCTCAATGACTTCTTTTTTAGGTGAATGGCTCAAAGGTAACTTCTGTTAAAGTGTTTTCCCAAAGGCTCAAAGAATCTAAGCGACTTTTTGAAAGGTGATTTTTTTCTCAAAGTTTTTTTCTAAGTCAAAGGAAATTTCTCATAATGTGTTTTATAAATGACTGAAAGAAGTTCTTGAAATATTCTCTCTTAATGATATATACAAAAATCTTTCTCTTAATGTGAATATGGAAAATCAAGTTCAAGAACAAGAAATCAAACTTGGTATGTATATATCATACATTTTCCAAATCCATTTTTTTATAATGAATTGTAATTTTCAAAATGTTCCATAACAAATAGAGAGAATCATCTCATAATGTAGATAAAGTTGTTGAATATGTTCTTGAAACCCATAGCGAAACTAAAATCAATTCAAGATGAGGTATGCAAATATATATTTATTTGTACATGTGTGCTTGTGTAAATTTTTAGTATATTTAATTTAATTCATTATTGAATTTCATTTTTTTAATGACAATTAATAAATGTGAAATTTAGATTTTATCTTATGTTTCTAATTTAGTATATTCGATATATGCTAAATTAAATTTAACTAAAATATACAAGTGCTTTCTCCATTGACAATGAAATGTTGGAAAACATTGATTGCGACAAATATGGGAATAAATTACTCGGCCACATTGCACGATATCGTGCTATGCAATTTTATGATGATGTTCTCAAAAAAAAAAAAATAGCAGCACAAGATCAAATTTTGAGATGTTTGTTAGTGTCCAAGAAGTTAAAAGATGCTACATCATTATTGGGTATTCAAAAGGAGACAAAAGTGATGAAGGTGAACCGTAATGTGTTAGAAAATATAACCGATGCAATACAAATATTTGGAAAATCCAGAAAGAAAGATACTAGCCTTGCACATAGAAAAATTTAAACAACAATTGTTTTTGTTAAAGTTACAACATCATGACTCATTCTCCAAGTCAATCTTGTGTGTCAATATTGAGCCTTATGTGTCGAGGTAGTGCCTTATAGGAGCTTGAGTTGGACTCGTGAAACTTGGAGAAGAATCTTAAGTTAGATTCAAGAATGGATAAGCTTCATGTGTTGAGGAAAGTGCTTTGTATGTCATAGTGATGATGTTGTATAGTCTTGCTAGTCAAGGATAAGGTCTTCTATGTCAAGATAGATCCTCATGTCTTGAGGTGGTGCCTCATGTGTTGAGGTGATTCTTTGCATGTATAAAAATGTATCGTGTGTGATATAATACTAACCATGGTTGATCTATTAAGTATCCTATAGAGTCTGTCCACCTCTAGTGTGAATTACTTTAACATATAACCACTTGGAACGATAGTAAAAAAATATGATCACATCATTCGGAAAATATCCTTAGTATATTTGATATGATAATTAATTAGGATCGAACATGCAAACCATGCAGATAAGACAAGAGATAAAGATAAGATGTGATAAGATATGAGAGAATTCGATTTGCACACTTACGTGATAAGTTCAATAAGAGAGAATTCAAATTGATAATCTTTAGTGATATTACCAAAGAAGGATTTAATTAATTAAATGAGAAGTAAATTTGATCACTTCAGTGATGTTAACAATAAATACTTCAGTTAAAAGAGTTAACTAAGTGACAACAAAGAAGATCCAGTTAACTAAGTGTTTTTGCATGATGACACTTATGTTAAACTAAAATACGACACTTGTGTTAAACTAAAGACGACACTTGTGTTAAAATAAATACAACACTTGAGTTGCGACACTTACATGATGATACTTAATTTATCCACCTAACTAAGTGGGAAAGCATTCAGTTAAGGGGTGAGTTCATATTGAAGTCAGTAATGTGAGTTAAATCTATTGCATGAGAAGTGGGCTACACTTTTCCATTCAAGATTGATGTCTCCAAGGTTGGCGTGAATTCCTTTGAATTAAATTTGTGCATGTGACAAATAATAGCGACTTGGTTGAGTGGACAATTATTCTTTTGATTTGTTCTTCTATATTTGTCTCTCTCTTGCTTTGTAATTGCATTGGGGATGCTTGATGTAAAAGACATTCTCTGCTATCTACCAATATACTAAGGAAGGTTTTGATGGGGTTTTCTCCCTCATGTCATAGAGGGTTTCCCCTCGGTAGATTCATGTGTCGAATGCGATTGCTTATGTTTATGATTGTTATTTGATTTCAAGTACTATTGTATTTCTGAATTAAAGATAAAAAATTAACATGGTATTAGAGCTTAGGGAATGAAAGATATAAGTTCAACAATGAAACTTGAGCCTATGTAGATCCTGAGTGAGCACAATAATTGAATAAGAATGGCTTCGATCTCAGTGAGACCGAAAGACTGACTTGAAGGAACTTCAAAATTCAATACTTGGAAGGCCATGATTCCAAATATCTTAGAAGAGCATGATTGGGATGTCTATGTATCCAATTTTATTGAAGAACCTAGTACTTCTAATGCAGGGCGCATTGACTTGAAGAAGAATCAAGCCAAAGTAAAGAGAATCATTTATGACTCCGTGAAAGACAATTCGATGCCTGTGATTACTCCATTGAATACCAAAATGGAATTCTTTGACACTTTGAAAAATATTTATGAGAAGGAGGTGCCCAGTCAAAAGATAGCATTGAAGAATAGGCTTTGAAATTTGAAGATGGAGAAGTATGAATTTTTGTCTTCCTTCTTCACAAATATATCTCAAGTGAGAGATAAACTCATGAGCATTGATGTGATGGTCGATGATGATGATATCATACAAGCTATTTTCAATATCCTTCCATATTCATGGGAGACATTCTTGGCTATGGTAAATGGTCAAGAAGTGCAACCAAACTTTGAAATATTATGGGATGATTGCCTACAAGAAGAAGGGAGAATCCAGATCAAATATGTTTCCTTCAAAGAAAAGAACCTTTCTCTTGCGGAATGGATGAAGAGAGGTTATAAATATCACAAGAAATTCTCTCATCAAAAGGAAAATGATTATAACAAGAACTTTGATAATTCTAAATTCAAATGCTTCAATTGCAATAAGAAGGGTCACTATTTAAGAGAATGCCATGCAAATAAAAGAGGAAAGTTCAACGGTAGGTTTCGTGCTTCTATTTCTATAGAATATGAACCTACAAGAAATAACTCTTTCAATTATCAGGAGATGAGGAAGGAGTACTATCTTGTCTCAGCCCTATCTAGATCCATTAACACTAGTGCTGTGACATGGATGGTGGATAGTGGCACATCCAAGAGCATGATTGGATATAGGAGTGCTGTAACAGATATGAAGGAAAATAAGTTATCCTGTCAAGTAGATATTGGAGACAATACCACCTATTCGATCCAAGGAGTTGGATCCACTTATATTTAGTTGGATTCAGGAGATGTAATGCATGTTGATGAAATCCTATTTTTTCCTGGATTGAAGAAGAACCTCCTATCTATTTCGGTGCTAGAAGATAAAGGATTCAAAGTAATATTTATGGGCATTAAAGCGCTCCTATGGCCTAAACATGTATACTTGAACTTCGCATATGCTATTGGAGTTAGAGAGTGAGGTCTCTACAAATTTCCTGGAAATCTCATTCAAGCCATGATCCATGATAGAGTCAGTCCTTGTGATCTGTGGCATAGAAGTCTTGGTCATATCCATTTCAAAGCGCTACCTGAACTATGGTAAAATTTGTTCCTATGTTTAAATATGATTTTGATAGTGTTTGTAGAGGTTGCGCTCTTGGAAAGAACATTACGAAGATTTTTCCTAGAATTATCAAAAGATACAAAGGGATCGTAGACTGGATACCTTCCGATCTATGTGGTCCTATGTCAGCACCATCCTTGAGTGGCTATCTGTACTATGTTCTTTTCATAGATGAATTATCTCTGAAGTCTTCGGTTTATTTTCTAAAGACAAAGAGTGAAACTTTCAACAAGTTTCAAGAGTTAAAGCACTGGTTGAAAATTAGACTAGAAATCACATTCGTGTTTTTAGATCTAATAATGGAGGAGAGTTCGAGTCTCATGACTTTAATGACTTCTGTCGAGATGCCGGAATAAGAATACAATTGATTGTTCCTTACAACTCCTAGAAGAATGGGATTTTATTAGCTTCAACCTAAAAAAAATAACTCCATTTTAGCTCCAAATTAAAGGTCTGAATGGCCTCTCCAATTTCCAATTAGGATGGGAATCTTTCACCCTCGAAATTGGTACTAAGGCAAGTAGAATAGCGCTATACTAGATTGGACAAGATATGCTCTACAATATGAAAAATGAGAAATGATCAAAAGCCACTGTCCTTCTTGGTTCTTGTATTTTATTACCTTCCCAAGCCTTCCATGGTTCATATTCCGTCCATGAGCTTCATTCCAACTCGAATTGGAAAGAGATTCCAATGTGTGCCACTTGTCCATCAATTCCTAGCCTCTTCCTTCACTCAGTTGGAATGGATGACTCTTTGGCTTCCCTAAATCCCCTGTATTCCCTCTTGGAGGATATTTTTAGCCCTAACATTTCCTAAATGTCAGATGTCAGCATTCAAGTCTAATTTGTGTCATAAGTGTCATAGCATCTTCATCATTGTTGTCATAGAAGCTGGGGAATCTAGCCCAAGTGTCCCAATAGATCCAAGATGCCTCTTCCTTTTCCATGGGAGTTACTCTTCCTCTCAATTTAGACCCTCATTGAGTCATTCCAAGTATTATTCCCTTCCAAATTCCTGAAGAACGTTGGACTCCACCTTGGGTTCGAATGGGTGAGAGTGGGATGCCATGTGGCATGGGGAATCTTTCTTAAGAGGGACCCACACCTCCAATGTTCCCTCATGACCAAGTGCCACCTTATTTTCCTATATTAATTATTTATTTATTCCCCATTTAATATATTTTTTCAAGATAATGTCCATTTGGGGGTTTAATAGTTTGCTTATTCCAAATCTAATGTTTCCACCCCAACCTAGGAAACTAGTAGATTGGTGGAATTTTCTCTTCTTGAGATTTATTTGAATGGAGACATTACAGTCCTCCCCACACAAGATTGATTTCCCTCAAGTAATTCAAATTAATATGCTTCAAAAAAATTTCCTCCTCCCATGTGGCATACTCACTTGGAAAATTCTTCCATTGTACCAAATACTCCCTTATGGTTTTGTTCCTCAATTTCCTTTCTCTTTCCTTCAAAATTATTTTTGGAATAAGTATGAGTTGTACTTCATCATATAATGGAGGGAAGGTTCCTGAAACAAATACTTTATGACCAATAGCCTTCTTAAGGCATGAAACATGAAATACATTGTGGATTTTTCTTCCTTTCGGAAGTTCCAACTCATATGCCACCTCCCCATCTTTTCAAACTACCTTATATGGACCATAATATCTTGGTTTGAGATTTTCTAATCCTTGAAATTTTAAGGATGTTTGTTTATATGGATGTATCCTAAAATATACCAAATTATTCACTTGAAAATTTGTTTTCCTCCCTATGTTGATCCACATACTTTTTTTGTTGGTTTTGGGCAACCTGCAAATTGTCTTTTAGAAGCTTCAAAATCTCTTGACTTTCCTCCATCCAATCCTTAGATTTTGGATCTCTACTATCACCAAACATGTACTCAACAAAGGTGAGTGCTTCATAACCATAAATTTCTTTGAAAGGAGATGTGCCAATGGACATATGAAAGGTAGTGTTGTAGCAAAACTCACCCAAATGTAGCCATTTTACCCATGCTTTCTGCTCTCACCAACATAGTTCCTCAACTACCCCTCCAACCATTGGTTCACTCTTTATATTTGGACATCATTTTGAGGATGATATATTGTGCTTTGATTCAATTGAGTTCCCACCATATTGAATATTTCTTTCCAAAAAGCACTCATAAATATGCTATCCCTGCCACACACAATGTTCCTTGGAAGTCCATGCAATCTGAAAATTTCTTTAAAGAATAGATCAACCACTTGTGCAACAGTATAAGATGATTTAATAGAAAATAAATGAGAAAATTTGGTGAGTCTATCCACCACAACATAAATACAATCCTTACCCAAATCCTTGGGAAAACCTGTGATAAAATCCATTGAGATGCTTTCCCATTTTTGTTCTGGAATGGGAAATGGTTGTAATAGACTAGCAGGATGTATATGTTTAGATTTGTGTTGCTAACATAAATTGCATTCATTCACATATTTTAGAACATCTTCTTTCATCCCTTTCCAAAATAACCTTTCCCTTAATTTCCTATATGTTTTGAGAAAACCAGGATGGCCTGCTAAAGGAGAATCATAAGCTTCCTTCAAAATCTTGTGCTTGAGATTCGAACTATGAAGCAAGTATATTATGTCCTTATAGTAGATTATACCATTTAAAATCTTGTACCCATCATCAGCGTGACCCCATCTAACACATCACAAGAAAAACTATCTTTGGCATATTCAACTATTAGCGTATTTTTCCAATCTTTCCAAATGTCCATAAGGGAAAATGATGGTCTTCTAGATAATGCATCTACTACAATATTATTCTTCCCCTTTACATATTAAATTTCAAAATAAAAATATTGGACTTTGCTTACCCTCTTTTGTTGCCTTTCACTGAGGTCCTTTTGTGTGAGAAAATGCTTCAAACTATTATGATCAGTTCTGACCACAAACTTGTTTCCCACCAAGTATTGTCTAAAATTGGCCAAGGCATGCATGATGGCTAACATTTATTTGTCATAAATTGAGTAGAGCTTCTCATGTGGCTGCAAATTTCTTCTCTGAAAATCTATGGGGTGTTGATTTTGCTTTAGGACTGCCCCTATTCCTTCTCCTGATGCATCACATTCCAAAACAAATGGTTTAGAAAATCAGGTAATGCAAGTATTGGACAACTACTCATTACCTCTTTCATTCTTTGGAAATATTTTTCAACCTCTTCATCCCATTTTAAAGCATCCTTCTTGGTCAGATCAGTAAGTTGAGAAGTCAATTTGGAGAACCCCTTCACAAACTTTCTACAGTAGGTGCATATTCCAATGAATCCTCTCAATTTTGTGATGTTTTTGGGTGATGGCCATTCAAGGATAGCTCTTATTTTTTCCAAGTGTACCTTCACTCCATCTTGCCCAATTATGTGCCCAAGATAAAAAACTTATTTCAACCCAAATTCACACTTGGACATCTTAGGAAACAAAGATTGTTCATGCAAAATTTTCAAGACAACTTCTAGAAATTTTGATGGTACTAGTATTTAGGAATTCATAAATTGGATAAAATGTGAAAATATGCCATTGATTGGAAATACTAGTTATGTGTTAATCTAAAGGATGAAGCTACCATTTGGTGGCTTTTGTTAGCATCGAATGAGAAATTATTCTTGTTGTCAAAATAATAAGTTGAATAATAATATATATATATGGTCATGTAATGAGGATGGATATAGGGTGTAGTAAGGGTTATTTTTATGTTAAAACTCCCTATTATAGGTTCATACATGTCTTCAATAGGACAAGGCTATTATTTCTATAAACCCTAGCAGTAACTATTAAGTATAAATTCATCAATTTTTACTTGGATAAAATATTGTAGGTCCTTGCAAAGCATATTCAAAACACACCGGTTGAGAGTGGGAACCTTCATATGTTTAGATTATTGATGATAAACATGTTTTACAACAATATTTCCATGCTATTGATATGGAAAATGTGCATATTATTCTTGGATACCCTTTTATTGAATCGATAGGTATGATTAATATTAATGTCCAAAAGAAGCTTCTAAAGGTTTAGTGCAAGAAAAAGAAGATCACACTAAATGATTTCTCCCACTTAAAAAAAAATGCCATGGAGGGAAATGAAGCAATGATTATAGGGATATTAGTTGCAATACCTAAAACTAAATCAAATGAAAAAATTGAGGCTGAATAAAAATAGGATTTCACAAAAGCACCTAAAGGATAGCCCCAATAAGGCATAAAAATTATGAAAAATTGATAAGGATCCATTCCTCAAAAGAACCACATATTCAAGGGTTGAAAATAGAAGAACCAATATGTACAGTTTCTCATGTTGAAGGGTCAAAGAAAGAAGTACCAATAGTTAAGGTTTTTATATATCACCACCCACATCACCTTGAGAACAACAATCATCAAGGAACGTTCATCAACATCAACAAACTTATTGTTAACCAACATGGATCCAAAAAGGAACTTAGTTAGAGATATGTGGAAGAAGAAGAGAAATGCATGGAGATATCAAAGTAGCACAATGACAACATGGAACCAAATGAGAAAAAAGATTAAATTTCAAGGTGGAATTACCATAGTTGGATCTGATATTCTCATTTCAGTAGCTTGTAATGTCCCTTTTTATAAAATTGGAAAAATTGAGAAAATTTGCCATTTTTGGCCAATTCGACCCTTAGACTAGTGATGACTCAAATGCTTCCAAATGGATCCTAAAGCTCTTGAATTGGGTTTGAAGGCGTTTGAAAGGTGTTAAGACATAAAAATGAAGCTGATGGGTGCTTGGACACTCTCAAACGACTTCTGCAACATTCATTTAACTTTAGGAGAAATTGGGGAATTTTACTAGTAATTTCGAGCTTCAAACCCCCAAGGGTAGAGGTCACTAATGGCTTCCCAAATGCAGTAAGAACCTCCCAAATTTCAGAAAAGAGACATGCATTATTGTATTACTTCAATGGTCACCCAAATGCATCATTAATCAGTTCCTAAAGGCTGTTGCAACTCCCATAAATAAGAGATTTGTAGACATGTCTTCTCATAGCGGGAAATGATAGAAAAATTCCACAACTTGCTATGAATTTCGAGATTAGTTTTCCAAGGACTCATGTAATGTGTATGAAACTTATTCAGTACATTAATGGCTCTCCATACATTCATAAAATAACATATATTTACAAAACAAATCGAAACCAAACAACTTCAAGCTCTCAGAACAAGATATAGGGGAAAATGGCACCAATCATACATAGTTTGGCACTTTTACATCATTTCAATTGGATTTTATACCTGAGGTTATTCTGTGCATAAAATACAGAGTGAATACATCATATTACAATTAAATGGGGACCCTTGGACTCCCCCAAAGAGATCAACAACTCACCATGTTCGCCCTTCCTCCAAGAGCTAAAATATTAAGAGAAATGTGAGAGATATGTGGGAGCAAGTTGAAGAAGAAAATATCATGAGCAGCCCTATAGATTTAAACTCAAACAAATGAGTCCATTGTAGCTCCAAATTAAAGGTCTGGATGGCCTCACCAATTTCAAATTAGGATAAGAATCTTTCACCCTCAAAATTGGTACTAAGGCAAGTAGAGTAAACACTCCACAAGCATGGACAAGATATGCTCTCCAATTTGAAAAATTAGAAATGATAAAAAGCCACTCTCCTTCTTAGATATTGTCTTTTATTATCTTCCCAGGCCCTCCATGGTTCGAATTCCCTCCAGGAGCTTCATGCCAACACGAATTGGGGATAGATTGCAATGTGTGCCACTTGTCCAACAATTCCTAGCCTCCCTCTTTCATCAATTCGAATGGACGAATATTTGGCTTCCCTAACTCCTGTGTGAGCCTTCTTGGAGCCTATTTTTATCCCTAACATGCCATATAGTTTAGATATCATCAATCAGGTCTGATCATTTTCATAAGTGTCATAGCATCTTCATCATTGTTGTCATAGAAGCTAGGGAATCTAGCCCAAGTGTCACAATACCTCCAAGATGCGTCTTCCTCTTCCATGGGAGTTATTCTTCCTCTAAAATTATACCCTCATTGAGTCATGCCAAGTATAATTCCCTTCCAACTCCCCCAAGAATGTTAGACTCCACCTTGGATTTGAATGTGTGAGAGTAGGATGCCATGTGGCATGGAGAATATTGCTTATGTGGGTCCAACACAACCAATGTGCCATCATGACTAAGTGCCAGCTTATTTTCCTATATTAAATATTTATTTATCCCCCTTTTAATATATTTTTTTCAATCTAATTTCCATTTGGTTTTTAGAGTTCCCTTATTCCAAATCTAATGTTTCCACCCCAACCTAGGAAATCAGTAGGTTGGTGGAATTTTCCCTTCTAGTTATTTATTTGGATGGGGACATTATAGTCCTACCCACCCAAGATTGCTTGCCCTTAAGAAATTCCAAATTGGGATGCTGAAAAATTTGTTCCTCTTCCCATGTGGCATCCTCACTTGGAAAATATTTCCATTGTACCAAATATTCTCTTATGGTTATGCTCCTCAATTTCCTTTCTCTTGCCTTCAAAACTTTTTCTGGAATAAGTATGAGTTATCCTTCATCATCTAATGGAGGGAGGGTTTCTAGTGGGTTTTTGAAATAGAAATTTTCTGACCAATATCCTTCTTATGGAATGAAACATGCAATACATTGTGTATTTTTCTACCTTCCGGAAGTTCTAACTCATAAGATACCTCCCCAACTTTTCAAACTATCTTATATGGACCATAATACCTTGGTTTAATATTTTCTGATCCTTTCCATTTTAAGGAGGTTTTCGTATATGGCTTAGCCTCAAATATACCAAATCATTCACTTGAAGGGTTCTTTCCTCCCTATGTTGATCCACATACTTTTTTTTGTTGATTTTGGGCAACTTGCAAATTATCTTTTAGAAGTTTCAAAATCTCTAAAATGTGAAAATATGCCATTGATTGGAAATACTAGTTATGTGTTAATCTAAAGGATGAAGCTACCATTTGGTGGCTTTTGTTAGCATCGAATGAGAAATTATTCTTGTTGTCAAAATAATAAGTTGAACAATAATATATATATATGGTCATGTAATGAGGATGGATATAGGGTGTAGTAAGGGTTATTTTTATGTTAAAACTCCCTATTATAGGTTCATACATGTCTTCAATAGGACAAGGCTATTATTTCTATAAACCCTAGCAGTAACTATTAAGTATAAATTCATCAATTTTTACTTGGATAAAATATTGTAGGTCCTTGCAAAGCATATTCAAAACACACCGGTTGAGAGTGGGAACCTTCATATGTTTAGATTATTGATGATAAACATGTTTTACAACAATATTTCCATGCTATTGATATGGAAAATGTGCATATTATTCTTGGATACCCTTTTATTGAATCGATAGGTATGATTAATATTAATGTCCAAAAGAAGCTTCTAAAGGTTTAGTGCAAGAAAAAGAAGATCACACTAAATGATTTCTCCCACTTAAAAAAAAATGCCATGGAGGGAAATGAAGCAATGATTATAGGGATATTAGTTGCAATACCTAAAACTAAATCAAATGAAAAAATTGAGGCTGAATAAAAATAGGATTTCACAAAAGCACCTAAAGGATAGCCCCAATAAGGCATAAAAATTATGAAAAATTGATAAGGATCCATTCCTCAAAAGAACCACATATTCAAGGGTTGAAAATAGAAGAACCAATATGTACAGTTTCTCATGTTGAAGGGTCAAAGAAAGAAGTACCAATAGTTAAGGTTTTTATATATCACCACCCACATCACCTTGAGAACAACAATCATCAAGGAACGTTCATCAACATCAACAAACTTATTGTTAACCAACATGGATCCAAAAAGGAACTTAGTTAGAGATATGTGGAAGAAGAAGAGAAATGCATGGAGATATCAAAGTAGCACAATGACAACATGGAACCAAATGAGAAAAAAGATTAAATTTCAAGGTGGAATTACCATAGTTGGATCTGATATTCTCATTTCAGTAGCTTGTAATGTCCCTTTTTATAAAATTGGAAAAATTGAGAAAATTTGCCATTTTTGGCCAATTCGACCCTTAGACTAGTGATGACTCAAATGCTTCCAAATGGATCCTAAAGCTCTCGAATTGGGTTTGAAGGTGTTTGAAAGGTGTTAAGACATAAAAATGAAGCTGATGGGTGCTTGGACACTCTCAAACGACTTCTGCAACATTCATTTAACTTTAGGAGAAATTGGGGAATTTTACTAGTAATTTCGAGCTTCAAACCCCCAAGGGTAGAGGTCACTAATGGCTTCCCAAATGCAGTAAGAACCTCCCAAATTTCAGAAAAGAGACATGCATTAGTTGTATTACTTCAATGGTCACCCAAATGCATCATTAATCAGTTCCTAAAGGCTGTTGCAACTCCCATAAATAAGAGATTTGTAGACATGTCTTCTCATAGGGGGAAATGATAGAAAAATTCCACAACTTGCTATGAATTTCGAGATTAGTTTTCCAAGGACTCATGTAATGTGTATGAAACTTATTCAGTACATTAATGGCTCTCCATACATTCATAAAATAACATATATTTACAAAACAAATCGAAACCAAACAACTTCAAGCTCTCAGAACAAGATATAGGGGAAAATGGCACCAATCATACATAGTTTGGCACTTTTACATCATTTCAATTGGATTTTATACCTGAGGTTATTCTGTGCATAAAATACAGAGTGAATAAATCATATTACAATTAAATGGGGACCCTTGGACTCCCCCAAAGAGATCAACAACTCACCATGTTCGCCCTTCCTCCAAGAGCTAAAATATTAAGAGAAATGTGAGAGATATGTGGGAGCAAGTTGAAGAAGAAAATATCATGAGCAGCCCTATAGATTTAAACTCAAACAAATGAGTCCATTGTAGCTCCAAATTAAAGGTCTGGATGGCCTCACCAATTTCAAATTAGGATAAGAATCTTTCACCCTCAAAATTGGTACTAAGGCAAGTAGAGTAAACACTCCACAAGCATGGACAAGATATGCTCTCCAATTTGAAAAATTAGAAATGATAAAAAGCCACTCTCCTTCTTAGATATTGTCTTTTATTATCTTCCCAGGCCCTCCATGGTTCGAATTCCCTCCAGGAGCTTCATGCCAACACGAATTGGGGAGAGATTCCAATGTGTGCCACTTGTCCAACAATTCCTAGCCTCCCTCTTTCATCAATTCGAATGGACGAATATTTGGCTTCCCTAACTCCTGTGTGAGCCTTCTTGGAGCCTATTTTTATCCCTAACATGCCATATAGTTTAGATATCATCAATCAGGTCTGATCATTTTCATAAGTGTCATAGCATCTTCATCATTGTTGTCATAGAAGCTAGGGAATCTAGCCCAAGTGTCACAATACCTCCAAGATGCGTCTTCCTCTTCCATGGGAGTTATTCTTCCTCTAAAATTATACCCTCATTGAGTCATGCCAAGTATAATTCCCTTCCAACTCCCCCAAGAATGTTAGACTCCACCTTGGATTTGAATGTGTGAGAGTAGGATGCCATGTGGCATGGAGAATATTGCTTATGTGGGTCCAACACAACCAATGTGCCATCATGACTAAGTGCCAGCTTATTTTCCTATATTAAATATTTATTTATCCCCCTTTTAATATATTTTTTTCAATCTAATTTCCATTTGGTTTTTAGAGTTCCCTTATTCCAAATCTAATGTTTCCACCCCAACCTAGGAAATCAGTAGGTTGGTGGAATTTTCCCTTCTAGTTATTTATTTGGATGGGGACATTATAGTCCTACCCACCCAAGATTGCTTGCCCTTAAGAAATTCCAAATTGGGATGCTGAAAAATTTGTTCCTCTTCCCATGTGGCATCCTCACTTGGAAAATATTTCCATTGTACCAAATATTCTCTTATGGTTATGCTCCTCAATTTCCTTTCTCTTGCCTTCAAAACTTTTTCTGGAATAAGTATGAGTTATCCTTCATCATCTAATGGAGGGAGGGTTTCTAGTGGGTTTTTGAAATAGAAATTTTCTGACCAATATCCTTCTTATGGAATGAAACATGCAATACATTGTGTATTTTTCTACCTTCCGGAAGTTCTAACTCATAAGATACCTCCCCAACTTTTCAAACTATCTTATATGGACCATAATACCTTGGTTTAATATTTTCTGATCCTTTCCATTTTAAGGAGGTTTTCGTATATGTCTTAGCCTCAAATATACCAAATCATTCACTTGAAGGGTTCTTTCCTCCCTATGTTGATCCACATACTTTTTTTTGTTGATTTTGGGCAACTTGCAAATTATCTTTTAGAAGTTTCAAAATCTCTTGACTTTCCTCAATCCAATCCTTATCTTTTGGGGATCTACTATCACCAAAAATGTGCTAAAAAAAGTTGAGTGATTCATAAACATAAATTTATTTGAAAGGAGACATGCCAATGGACATATGGAAAGTAGTATTGTAGGAAAACTCACCCAAGTGTAGCCATTTAACCCATGCTTTTTGCTGCTCACCAACATAGTTCCTCAAGTACCCATCCAACCATTGGTTCACTCTTTCTATTTTGCCATCAATTTGAGGATGATATCTTGTGCTTGGATTGAATTGACTTCCCAGCATCTTGAATATTTATTTCCAAAAAGAACTCATAAATCTGTTATCCCTGTCACTCACAATGTTCTTGGGAAGTCCATGCAATATGAAAATTTCTCTAAAGAATAGATTAGCCACTTGGTGAGTCTATCCACCACAACATAAATACAATCCTTACGTTAATCCTTGGGAAAACCTCTGATGAAATCCATTGAGATGCTTTCCCATTTTTTTCTGGAATGGGAAATGATTGCAATAGACCAGCAGGATGTGTGTGTTCAACTTTGTTTTTCTGACATATCTTGAATTCATTCACATACTTTAGAACATATTCCTTCAGCCCTTTCCAAGAGAACCTTTTCCTTAATTGCCTATATGTTTTGAAGAAACCAGGATGGCCTGCTAAAGGGGAATCTTGAGCTTCCTTCAAAAATTTTTGCTTTATATTCGAACCATGAACCATGTATATTCGGTCCTTGTAGTAGATTAGGCCATTCAAAATATTGTATCTATCATCTCCTTTGACCCCATCTAACACATCACAAGCAAAACTATCTTTGGTATACTCAACTATTAACATATATTTCCAATCTTTCGAAATGTTCGTAAGGGAAAATGAAGGTCTCATAGACAATGCATGTGCTACAATATTGTTCTTCCCTTTTACATATTCAATGTCAAAATAAAAATCTTGGACCTTACTTACCTATTCTTGTTTCCTTTCATTGAGATCCTTTTGTGTGAGAAAATGCTTTAAACTGTTATGATCAGTTTTGACCAAAAAATTATTCCCCGCCAGGTATTGTCTAAACTTGGCCAAGCCATGCACGATGGATAACATTTATTTGTCATATATGGAGTATATATTCTCATGTGGATGCAATTTTCTTCTCTCAAAAGCTATGGGGTGGTGATTTTTCTTTAGGACCACCCCTATTCCTTCCCTTGATGCATCACATTCCAAGAGAAATGGTTTAGAAAAATATGGTAATGCAAGTACTGGACAACTAATAATTACCTCTTTCATTCTTTGGAAATACTTTTCATCCTCTTCATCCCATTTTAAAGTATCCTTCTTGGTTAAATCAGTAAGTGGAGAAGTTAATTTGGAGAACCACTTCACAAAATTCCTATAGTAAGTGCATATTCCAATGAAGCCTCTCAATCCTCTGATATTTTTGGGTGATGTCCATTCAAGAATAGACCTTATTTTATCCAAGTGCAACTTTAATCCATATTTCCCAATGATGTGCTCAATATAAAAAACTTATTTCAACCCAAATTCACACTTGGACAACTTAGCAAACAAAGATTGTTCATGCAATATTTTCAATACAACTTCTAAATGGTGCAAATGTTCCTCCCATGTATTACTGTAAATTAAACTATCATTAAAGAAAAGCAAAAAAAACTTACAGAGTTTCTTGCAAAATATTTTGTTCATGCATGATTGGAAGGTGGCTGGAGCATTGGTCAAACCAAAAGGCATGACAAGAAATTTGAAATGGCCATAGTGACATCTGAAAGCAGTTTTCTGCACATCCTCCTCCTTCATTCGAATTTGATGGTAACCAGATCTAAGATCAATTTTGGAGAAGAAATTTTCCCCAAATAGCTCATCCATGAGATCATCTATTCTAGGGATGGGATATCTATTCTTATTTGTCTTCTTGTTTAGAGCTCTAAAATCAATGCACATCCTCAAGGTCCCATCCTTTTGATTCACCAAAACAACTGAAGAAGCATAGGGACTAGAGCTTGGTCTAATGAGTCTCAATTCGAAGAGATCTTGAATATCGTTCTCAATATCATCTCCAAACCTGTTTGGGTGTATATATGGTGCTATTTGTATAGGTGAGGTACCCACCTCCAAAACAATGTTGTGCTCAACTCCTCTGTTAGGTGGCCTTCTAGGATGAAGGTCTCCAAAAACCTTTTCATATTTGTGTAGTAGCTTCCTTATCTCCCTTGGATGTTCTACAATATTTATGTTTGGATTGGGGGAAGTGATGAAACATTTATTATCCCATTCAATATCCCCATGCCTCGATATGGACCTCATACTGTGGGAAGACACCACTTGATTCGGATAGGCATGCATTCCTCTCAGTACCCTTTGTTTTCCTTCCGAATATTTGAATTACATTTCAGGTATTTGGTAGTTCACTGTATGTTCCTGTATAGAGTAAAACCATTGCAATCCCAATACCACATTAGTATCAGCAACATCCACCACATAAAAGATATAATAAAATGTCTAATTACCTATGGTGAGTTGTAGATTTGGAATCAATGTTTTGCACTCCATCGTATTGTGAACTGGGATGATGATTGTTAACCCATAGAATGGTTCAGTATGTAACTTTATCCTCTCCACCATGTTTGCATCAATGAATTTATGATTTTATCCTCCATCTACCAATACCGAAACCCTTTTCCCTTGTACCACTCCCTTGCATTGAATGGTGTGAAAACGAGGCACTCCTCAAAGCATTGCCATTCTCTATTTTTTAGGTGATGGATGATATTCTTCTACTATTTCATATACCTCTTCTTGGGACGAAATATGTTATTCCTCCTCCATGTCGCCTTCACCTTCATCATCATCAGAAAATAATTCAATGCATTGTGCTTTCCCCTTAGCACATTTATGCCCTCGTACCCATGGCTGGAATCATGTGTAACATAGTATCTTTAGTTTGAGTTCTTCCTTGATTGGTCCCTCTTTCTTGTACTTTCCAAATTCATCTTATTTCCATGGATTCTTGTCAAATATGAACTTGGAAGGAAAGTTGGGCTTGGGGGGAGACCTTGTCTTGGGTAGCACATTTTGCAGATCTATTGCCAAGTTCATGGAATCTTTCAATGGAGTAGGTTTGTGGGATTTAACTAAACCCTTCCAAGGTTCATCCAAACCTTCAGTAAAGAGAAATACTAATCGAACCATAGATATATCAACCACCTTAACTGATAGTTTTTGAAATTCCAACATGTACTCATCTAGTGTTCCAATTTGCTTCAACTGTGCTAGTTCCTTGAAAGGCATTTCAGGGTCTTTTTGCTTGAATATTTCCAATACCTTGTTAAAAAATTCATCATATGTTCTAACCTGATGACATCCGAAGGTTTTAATCCCATGTAACCACCAATCATTGGATTCTCCTTTAAGATGCAAAATAGCCATTTTTAGAGCATCTTCTTCAACCATTGGATTCAACTGAAAATATAAATCTAACTTTTGTATCCAAGTATTTGCAGAACTTTCAGATGAGCCATCAAAGGTAAGAAGGGGCACTTTACCTATGGCATAATTCAATTCCTTGTTTTGTAAAGGATTTCTATTTCCTCCCATCATCTTGAGCTTGTTTGATACAGTAAATAATTGATCAAATGGTAACGTCCTCCTAAAATATTCACTCAATCGCTGCCATTATGCTAGAACTTCTTGCATTCCAATTGGGGTGTGAAGGTCCTCTTTAGTTTCAATAAACTTGGGTGTGGTGGCTCTTATTGAGCTCTGTAATTCCTTGGGTCGATTACGAGGCCCTTTCCTTGAGAAAATGCTTCCACCAACTGCCTTATTTTCCTCACTAGAGGAACTATTGTTCCCTCCTATTGCCAATTTGCTACCAATTTGACTAACCATCAATTCGAACCCTTGCATTATATTCCTTGTCATGTCTTCAAAAAATGGTTTCATGAATTCCCTAAAATCCTCTTTCTCCTCCATATCAGAAGTTCCTTTCTCATCCTTAGCCATAGTCTCAACAGAGTGCACCTCTTCTCCTTCTTCTTAATCTTCACCAAAGGTAATTTCAATTTCTATCTCTAAGGGAAGGGGATGACTTCTTGAACTAATCAATGGTCACCCAAACCAGGTTCAAGGACCATTCTCTGATGCCACTTGTAATGTCCCTTTTTATAAAATTGGAAAAATTGGGAAAAATTGTAATTTTTGGCCAATTCGACCCTTAGACTAGTGATGACTGAAATGCTTCCAAATGGCTCCTAAAGCTCTTGAATTGGGTATGAAGGTGTTTGAAATCTACCAAGACATAAAAATTAATATTATGGGTGCTTGTAAACTCTCAAAATAATTCTGCAACATTCATTTAACTTCAGGAGAAATTGGGGAATTTTACTAGTAATTTCAAGGTTCAAACCCCCAAGTGTAGAGGTCACTAATGGATTCCCAAATGCAATACGAACCTCCCAAATTTTAGAACAGAGACATGGATTAGTTATAGGAATTCAATGAGAACCCAAATTCATTATTAATCAGTGCCTAAAGGCTGCTTCAACTCCCATAAATCGGAGATTTGTAGACATGTCTTCTCATAGGGGGAAATGATAGAAAAACTCCACAACTTGCTATGAATTTCGAGATTAATGTTCCAAGGAATTCTTTAATGTCTATGAAAATCCTTCAGTACATTAATGGCTCTCCATACATCAATAAAATCACATATATTTACTGAAACAAATCGAAACCAAACAACCTCAAGCTCTCACAACAAGATACAGGGGAAAATTGCACCTTTCATACATAGTTTGGCATTTTTACATAATTTCACTTGGATTTTCGACCTGAGATTATTCTGAGCATAAAATAAAGATTGAATACATAATATTACAAATAAATGGGTCCCCTTTGACTCCAACAAATAGATCAGCATCTCACCATGTGTGCCCTTCCTCCAAGAGCCAAAATATGAAGAGAAATGTGAGAGAGATGTGGGAGCAAGTTGAAGAATAAAAGATTGCAAGCAGCCCTATAGATTCAACCTGAAACAAATGAATCCATTGTAGCTCCAAATTAAAGGTTTGAATTCCATCTCCAATTTACAATTAGGATGGGAATATTTCACCCTCGAAATTGGTACTAAGGCAAGTAGAGTAAACACTCCACTAGCATGGACAAGCTATGCTCTCCAATTTGCAAAATGAGAAATGATAAAAAGCCAATCTCGTTCTTAGTTCTTGTCTTTTATTATATTCCCAAGCCCTCCATGGTTCTAACTCCCTCCATGAGATTCATGCCAACTCAAATTGGGGAGAGATTCGAATGTGTGCCACTTGTCCAACAATTCCTAGCCTCCCTCTTCCATCAATTCGAATAGAGGAATATTTGGATTCCCTGACTCCCTTGTGCACCTTCTTGGAAGCTATTTTTATCCCTAACATGTGATATAGGTCATATGTTAGCAATCAGGTCTGATCCTTGTCATAAGTGTCATAGCATCTTCATCATTGTTGTCATAGAAGCTAGGGAATCTAGCCCAAGTGTCACAATACCTCCAAGATGTCTCTTCCTCTTCCATGGGAGTTACTCTTACTCTCAATTTAGACCCACATTGAGTCATTCCAAGTATAATTCCCTTCCAACTCCCCCAATAACATTAGAATCCACCTTGGATTCAAATGGGTGAGAGTAGGATGCCATGTGGCATGGAGAATATTGCTTGTGTGGGTCCCACACCACCAATGTGACCTCATGACCAAGTGCCACATTATTTTACTATAGGGTATCCACACGAAGCTGGTACCCAAAATAACCGCAAAAATAGCATGTGAGTGGAAAAAATAAAACGACGCGCATGCGCCTCCAAAGGCACGCACGCGTTGCTGCTTCAGCAATGTCGAACATCCACGTGGTTCAACCCATGTGGACAAAAGGGGTACGCATGCGCCTTTGACGCATACACAAAAAATGGCGTGCATGCATCAGTGGCGCATGCACGCCTCTTTTTTTTATAAAAAAAAAAGATCTCACGGGTTTGTCATTTTCGACAGACCTGTGAGCCCATTCTCCAACCCGCGAGTGCACTGTGAAACCCCACGAACGTGTCTTCATGCACCCAAATCGTCCTCAACACCAAGCAATGGCCCCTACACCACAGTGCCATCCATTTCTCCAGATAGGTTCTCCTCAAAGCACAAATTTGTGTTTATTTTTATTTTTTTTCCATTTGAATTTTAATTTTAAAAAAAAATTACAATCCATTAAAAACGCAACGAAATTTAATTGCAGGCCATCTACACCTTACAAGATGTCAGACACACCTGAAACATTCGATGAAACCAATGAAACCCAACCTCCAGAAGACAATATGGGAACTGACTATGAACCAAATGAAAACCCAGAAGATCAATTACACCAAGACTTAAATCAATTGAGGGCACTAAGTAATGAATTGAACAGTACCAAGGAACCCTCTCGGGTTTCCTTGGCTTCATCACTTCAAAAAATTATTGAATCAATCAATATTGCACACAATGAGATAACAAACTTGAGCCAATACAGGGCTCGAATGAGGGAACACTACTCCACTAGGTTGTCCAAAGAGTAAATAAAAGATGTCAACATCACCAAAGCCCAGTTGTATAGCAAGTTCATAGTTCCCTCAACGAGACAGCCTCTAGCTGTGACGAGGGCTCGGGTTTGCATGGACTAGTGAATTTACCAACCATGGAGAGATAACTGGAGAAAGAGGTGGTTCATGGTGTTTGACAGGCCCCCGTGCAACAATTTGGAGATCCCACAGTATTTCCTTCAGAAATTGTGGGATGAGTTTGAGCTAGGGTACCATGTCAACTATTTTGACATCACTGAGTTTCAGGGTGTCAGTCTTGACTCTGCCCAAGATCGACCTCGGGTGCACCGCAACCCACTTAGAGGACCTCCTGCACCTAGGAGAGAGCCAAACCCCCCTCCTCAGCCACTCGGGTTAGGTAGCGGTCTAGATGATATCCATGACTCCATGAGACGTGCCACACATGACTTGCTTAGACATACCAAATTTGTGGCCATGTCTTCCCAGAGCTGTGAGGACATCGATGAGACACAGACAACTACACAATCTATGGGTGGTGGTCGAGCCATGCCGGGTACAGGTGGAACCCAAGCGGGGCCTTCTAGTTCTGTTGGAACAACGACACATCGTTGTTCTCAATGTGGTCATTCTTGCCATGGTGATACGCAACAACATGCCACAGGGAGCTTCATGGATAATGTTTTCTATTATTTTATTTAATGTTCAAGTATTTGTTGTATTTTATTTGATATCGTATTGTTTAATATATTTAGCTTTGAATTACGCATTGTTGACTTTATTTGTTTTAATGTTCAGTTATTCGGTGCTGGGTCTCCATCCCCCAGGTGAGAGGACGTCGGTTCCTTTGACCTCGATAGAGCCATGGCGGCAGCAGAGGAGATTGTAGCACCATACACACAGGTAACTTCTTTACTTTGAATAATTAGATCCAGTTACGAGTAATTTGTGTTTATTAATTACAAATTAATTAGCACTGAGTAATTACCATATTATCATCGCATTTTATATTTGTGTTTATAATATTGTCTAATTTATTTGAGAGCTATAAATTCATATAATCCCACCCCCCAAAAAAATGAAACCTTATAAAACATGAAAACCTAAGAAAACTATAAACATTTGTCCATGTTCACTTTAGGCATCATAGACCTCTGATGATTATACAAATGGGAGATAAATTTCCAAAATCTGTCATTCTTACTTGACCAGTGATGAGCCCGCAGCTAGGGTTTTGGTGATGCCCACAATGTCCTTCATCCTCAAACTACCATCCAATGCTTGCTTGCTCTTCCTGTGCTTGACCAATGCCATGTGTGTTATTGTTGCTTTTCCATTTGTCACCATGTCATCCAAGTTATCTTTTCCATGTACTCTCCTTGTCCAAATCATCTTCAAATGACCACAGTATGGGTCATTTGACACTTGGCTCAATAGGTGTGCCAATTGCTTCAATGCCCATCACTTTGTCCACCAAATCAACCTTTGCTGCTATGCCCTTATGCCATGTGTTCTTCAAGCTTAAACTTTGAGAATATATTACCATGGTAATTATCACTTTCCCCCATATTCTACTAATAGGTTCTTTTAGTGGTAAATATGGTCAAATCGCTTCTATGCTTCCGCTAACTTTATTACATCAATTGAGTTCACTAAGATGTTGTACTTGTCACTTTTGCATCCACTGAGACCAATAGGAAAACTATTTATTGCTATGAATTTTCACTGCATTGTGCAAAACTCTCGAGAAAAAGTGAATCATAGTGTCCAAGCTTCTAGAAATTCAAGAACTTGATGTTTCTCATGTCCTTATTACCCTAGTTTATTATCACGGGATTTCCAATTTATTCTAATACTTGATACTGAAAGTAATCATACTACTACTCCTAGAACATGCTATTAGGAAAGACATATAAACAACGTAAAACAACTTATCACATGTACTGTCACTAAAGCTTTTGAAAATGATGTAAGGCCCATAAGGAAGAGTGATAATCTTACAAATATAGTCTATGGGGCCTTGCTATTATCTTGATTCAAATACAACTTGGTAAAACATTTGGCATCAAGAATACTCATTTAACTCATTTCACTCAAGATTTATTTTATTTCAATCAAGTGATATCATTCTGACAACATAGCTATTCAATCAAGAACACATAATTACTGATTCAATGCAAAAGAACATGGCACATTCAAGCTTGTAAGTAAGTTAATCATGAAAAATATTTCTCTTTCTTCCTTTTTCTAATGATCAACACTCTCAAGTGTATTAAATAACATGCACACTAACTTAACTGCTATTTAGCACCTCTTTGCAAATTTAAACAATGAGATGCCATTTTATTTGATGATGTAAATGTTATGGAAATAAAGGGATTCAAGATCCTCACTCTAGGGATGCAAATACTTTTCCACTAGGTGAATCAAACTTGTAGGAAACTACAAATCTATAAGAAGACATAAAAACCTAAGAACTCTTCATCAAGAACCCAAACACATTACATAGGTTTCCAATTCAAATTTGTAAATGGACATGAATTCCATTCGCTTATGAGGCACTGCACATCTCTCTAGGGTCAAAGGAAAAGCTCACCCACTCATGGGGTTGACTTTAGAAAAGGAAAAGCTCACCATGTCACCTTCTATGCCCTCTCACCTTATTTAATTTTAATTTCATGCCATGCCACCTTCTATCCTTTCAGAATATTGAATATCATCTAACTTGAATATAAATTAATTGCATTCATGTTTTTTAAGTACCATCATTGTCATTCTCATTTGCATTGTGTTTAATATTGTTAATATTGTTTTTATAAATTTAGTCTAAAAAATGTAGTGTTCTCACAGGTGTCCGCGGGCTCTAGCGACCAGCCACTGCTATGGGGACCAGTAGTTCTCCCCGTGCGTAGGTATCATGTGTATTAAAGCATACATTTAATTTCAAATACAATGACTTGTCCGTGTATATTTATATTTTTGTATATTAATCTATGAGGTTATAATGTGTATGCAGGTGCGTGCACCTCGGCCTGCCAGTGCCGTTATTTCTCCCTCCCTGGCCTTTTGGCCACCCTATATGCCAGTGGTATCCCCAGGCATACATTCTCCATTCCCCAACCCCTTCCATCCAGCACCCCCCTCCTATATAGCACCACAATTCCATCCAGCTCCCCCTTACGTATAATATCCAGCTCCACCTCCGTATCAGTTTCCCATGTTCCCACCCTCCCCCATCTGACCACGGCACACCACCCATCCACAGTCACCCATCCCTCTACCGCAGCGTAGACCTCACGCCCCCCACATTCCCCCACCACACTCGCTTCCCCTTCCAGGGTGCCCCGATCCATACTACAACCAATTGGGGTTTATAGCCCTACATCCATCTCCACTTCGCCCACCCCAATCCATGCCTCCTCCTGCCACCCCGCCTTCTTCCACTGTTCCCCCTAGTGGTGTAGCCACTGTTGATGTGGATACATAATCCCCTTTACCATCCACCCTAGCATCGGAGCAGGCTGTCCAACCGACTGCTCCATCCGCCAGCCCCGAAGACCAGCCGATTTTGTTCATGGTGAGATTGACTAGTTTATCAAAATCTCATTCAATTTTAATGGAAATTACTATATGCATCTAGTTTCAGCATTGATATGGTTGTTCTAAATGTTGTACGGTGGCATTGCCGAGAGACTTGGATCACGGAGGAGGGAGACCCCCTCACGACTTACAGTCTCGCATGCGGTGAGTTATCCAAGATTTGAAAACTATTTTTATTTTGAAATTATGTTTTATACTTGTACAATTGCCAGGAAAAGTTGACATATTATTGTTGTCATTTCAGGGCTCAGGGGGATGTGCTCAAAGACGGTGGAAGTACCCAGCTTCCTCTAGCACAAAGAAGAGGAATATTGATTTTGGAGATGCACCTAGGAGCTCCTAGGGTGGGCAGGAGGATTGAGAGACCCTCCTATGTACACTAGCTATGATGTGGCATTTTCGACACGAGTTGCCATATTTTGTATAGGGCACCATGGGCCATGTTATCTCTAGGGTTGTTCTTTCTACTTATTTTTAAATTTTGATTATGATTTGTTTTTATTGTTTTTAATTTTACTTTGTTTCATATTTTACATTTGGTTCTTCACCATTAGGGTTCCTGGCTTACCTAAAATCATCAAAGTTTTTATTCATTCATTATGAGCCCATGTATGTGCAAAAAAGTATGTGTTACAAGATGCAATCTTATAAACTGGTGGCGTTTTTTCAAACTGGCAGCATATTGTGAGCTTGCAGCATATTGATTTTTTTTTTTTGTCAGAATGATCACATGACATTTTATTGAATGGTTTATGATTTACTTCATGGAATATATAATGAAAGTAAGCCTTTATGATAGTCATGAATATAAGCTTATATCATAGGTATTCGACATCCTATATGTTTTACATTCCTGACCATGAAATAATGAGTCATACGGTGGCAATTATGGAAGAATACAGATGTTGTCATTTCAAGATTAAAACCATTCATATAATGAGTACTTGGGGTCATCATGGTAAGAACAGCCCAATGCACATGTTTCCTAAAAACGTTTCTCATTATTCTGCTGAGGAGGATTAATCGTAGACTGGTTTGGTTTATTGTTTATCTCCATCTGATCACGAGCAGTGTTATGCAAAGGTTCAGAAAATTTAGGGTTTAAAGTTCGAATACATTTGTGCATCTTTGCATCGCAGAACAAGCAGCTTCAGCACTGCCTTTCTTAAAGCACACAGCCGCATTACAAATGACCTGTTCAGAACAATACTGCGTGAAGATTTGGCTGAGTTGAATGTTTGACAGAGGTTCCAGGAGTAAGAGCTATCACCAGTTTTAGTTCAAATTCTATTGACATTATCACTCTGTTGGCTTGCAGATTATTACTATCAGCACAAGCATAAATATTATTCACTATCCAGATACTAGCATAAACAGAAGGATTACCATAGAGTTATGTGCAGAAGAATATAGGTGTTTTTAGCTGAAATATAAAGCATTGTTGGTTCATACAGCCGATTTGAATTCCATTTAGGGTTTAAAATGTCAAGGGTAACTGACATTGAAGAGGAGCTAGAGATGGTCGTGAAGAAAAAGTAGGGAGGTTTCATCTGTAGATTAGAACCTAGTAATACATATTGGATTAAACAGTTTCCAAGGACTGCTAATTTAATACAGAGGTCAGGATGGTTAAATTTTTGTGATAAATTGCAGGGATACCATTCACAATTGACAATGGCTTTTATTGAAAATTATAATGATGACAGGGTTCAGTTACAAAGCTTAACCGTGAGAGTCAATGAAGATTCTATCGCTGAAGCTATAAATGTTCCTGCAGAAGGTGAAAAGTGGTTTAAACAAAAAGACTTCAAAGAAGATTTCAGCGAATTCTTGGTCCTTGGAAGTGAAAAACTCGACTGGAAAAATGGAGTTCATGTTAGCAGAATGAAGCCAGAGTGGAGAGTGCCATTGGAGGTGATTTAGAATTATGTCACTTGTGATGGAAGGTATGATAGGGTTTTAAAGTGCCATTTGAAACTTCTAATGCATATTCATGGCAGTACACAGTTGAATCTTCCATTTTACCTGTTTAAAAGCCTCCAAAAAATGATTTCTAAGATTCAAAACCATCCAGCACATACAGCTTGCTCGATTTATCACCAGGGGCTAATTAAGTTGTTGATTGTAACTCAGCTGCAAAAAGAAGAAAGAACATGGGGTTCTCTGTTGACAGAGTTAGGGTTTAGTGATAACCCTAAAGAGAAAGGCAAGAAGATGATTGATGACGGTAACTAGCAGATAGCAAACTCTACAGAGACAGTTCAAAAGGGTAAGAATAAAGAGAATGATGTTGTTTGTAATCCTGTACAGGGCAGTTTGAGCCCTGAAACACCCTGCACACAAGAAAATCCAGGAAAACTCAGTGACATGATTAAAAGCATTGCTTCAAAAAAGAAAAGTTGTAAACATTTATTCAGGGAAGGCAGGCCAAGAACCAGACTTAGTGAGAAAATGCAAATGAGAGAAAGAACATTACCGGAAGATGATAAAGAAGTTGTAATTATAGAAGATGCTGCAAGTGAAGGACCAGTACACACAACAGAGGACAGCTATTGTGAGGATATGGAAGAGTTTATTGACATGCAGGGTGTAGAAGGTTCCACACCAGAAATGTTTTGTACAAACAAACAAAACAATCTGGAAGAAGGTTCAGTATCAAGGAATCTGCCTGAAGAAAGAGGTTGCATAAGAGAGGAAGATTTGGATATCTCCTCAGAACTTGGTCAATGTAAAAGATCTCTTCAAACTTATAAAGAAAAAACCATATACCTGCAGGACATAAATGAGAAATTAATGGTGGCAAACAAAAGATTACGAGAAGACATGGAAAATAAGGAAGCAGAGTACCAAAAATTACTGTGGGTTTCCAAGAATATCCTCAAGGAGAAGCGAACTATGCAAAGACAACTGGAGCAGCTCAGAGCCCAGAACAAGGAAAGTGATAAAGATGTTGAATTGGCAAGGCTTCAAAAGCGTTCACAGGTGCTTAGTGACTTAGCTGCCTTAGCTGAGGCTTCTAGAAGCCTTTAGGTGTTTAAAAGTTATTTGACTTTGAACTCATGTTATTATGTTTGACACTTGTAGTCTAAAACTTTGTAAGGGATTAACTTCCCACTTTTGAAGGAAGTTCGATCCAGAAATTTAGGATCTATAGTTAGTTTCTAGATAGAAAATTTTGGTACAAAAGCAACTCTCGATTAGAGAACTAGAGGTTGGAAATTTTGGGAGCCATATTGGATCTTTTGTAAGCACTCTGTATATCATGAACTTTTTGCAGCTTCAATGACAGGTTCTAGTTTTGAATAAACTTGATGATGATTTGCCTTTGTGTCATATAAATTGTCTCTTTGATAATTCTTTTATGTACTCGGTCATTCACATTCCATTACATAATTCTTATTATGAGATGACAGTTATCTTTCATTTTTATAAACATTGACAGTTTCACTTCATGATTTAGGATCATAGTATTTGGGTATTGAACTTTGTGATTGCTTTCATGTTATACAGCTTCTGTTTGAGTTTCCTGCAGCTCTGATTCATACCAGCCTTTACTTCAATGCTTTGATTTCCTGATAAATACCTGTATTTACCCATCTGTGATATATACCAGCTCTGTTCATTGTAAAGTGTGTGATGTTTTGATTTCATTCCTAAACTGTATAAAATGTACAAACAAAGTAATACTAGTTTAGTGCCTTTTAGTATTGAAAGGTTCCATTAGCCCTGGTTTGATACCAGCTTGTCTTTTTAATTTGATTTCATTTGATTTTTACATTTTCAAACCAAGATTTCCTTAAGCTTGAATCCCGTAGTCTAGGTTCAACTTTAGGGATAACATCTTTTGGCGCCATTGCCAGGGACGGATAAAGGAAAGGATATCTTCCCTGGGTAATCAAAAATTTCATTGAACTGATTTTGTAGGGTGAACATAATCAACAAAACCTGATATAGACTACATTCAATCACCTTTTAAGAAGTTACAATGGCTTCAAGGAAGATAGGGACTCGAGGAAATCCCTCATCCCCTTTAAATCCAGGAGTCTCAGATCCAGAGCAGTTGTTAAAGGAGGCCAGGAGAAATCTGGTCTCTACTTCAGAGATCCCTGAATCTGCATCTTTCCCACTTCTTTCTCTCAATCCACATTCAGAAAGAGGTCAAGAGGAGTTAGATTTGTTATTTACCCCTTCTAAAGTTGACAATTTTCAAGGCTTTACAAATCCCTTGATATCAGAACAAGTTAAGCTTGAAGCATTACAAACAGGTGCTTCTTCTTTATCTTCAATTCATACTCCTCTGGTTAAAACAGTCCCAGTAAATCAACCTATTCCTGGTACTTTGTATCCCTCATCACAACAGTCAAGCAGCTTTCAATTGAATACAAACCCTAAAATGGCTCAAAACCGAATGGTTGCTATGGTAGCAGCAAGATATGCCCCCCTTGTTTTCCCTCATCCCCTAAATGCTCTTCCAGGAGAATATTATCATAAGTATCTGCCAAGGTTCGATGGCCAGGGAGATGTTACCGCAGAAGGCCATTGGAATATATTCATAGCTTTTACAGACAATCATAATTATGAACATGCGGATGTTTGGATGAGATTATTTGTCCAAAGTCTAGATGGGGAGGTTAGAACGTGGTTTCGGGAATTACCACCAAACTCCATAGATGGTATTGATGCATTACAAGAAGTATTTCTGAGACGTTGGGGGGACATCAAAGATTTCTTGTATTACCAAACAGAGTTTGAATCTTTAAAAAGAAAAAAGGGTGAAACTGTGGGAGAGTTTTCCAAAAGATTTAACAAAGTGTACAGCAAGATCCCAGCTCAAATAAAACCTACTGAGACATCAACAATGTTGTCTGATGCAAATTCATTTAATTCTGAGTTTTCTTTGCTATTAAGAGAAAGAAAATCAGATTCACTTCAAAACATGCAAAATGCAGTATTAGAAGTAGACTCAAACATTTTGGCCTCCAACAGACTAAAAGATCAAATAGAAGACCAAACTATGGACAAAAAAGGAAAGAAAGCAGTCAGTACATCCAGTCATGTAGGAAAGGCATCAGAGGGCAGAATAGATGAAATGAGTAAACTCATAAAAAATTTGTATGACAAGATTGATAGACTGGAAGTGGGAAATAGAAATAGAAATCAGAGTAAACCCATGCCTGAAGGTGATAGAAATCCGAATCAGTTCAGAAGACCTTTTGCCCCTAGATTCTTCCCAAGAGAAGGGCGAAATAATGATATACAGAGAGAGAGACGAGAAAATGAAGACCAAAAGATTCAGCCTCTTTTTCAAAACAATAATGTCAGAGCAGATGAATCATATGAATTTGATGAAGGTGAGTTAGATGAATTGGAAGTTGAAGAACAGAATATTAGACAGTTTGATGATGATGCTCCTTCACATTTTATAACTCGATCTGATTATCAATATGCTACAGAGTTAGATCAGTACGAAGAAGATGATTATCAGATGTCTATGCCAGAGGTCTTTCAGCAAATGCCACAAAAATCATATGGCTTAAGGTCAGGGGTAAAACATGCAGCACAAACCAAGAAAGTGATGAAAGCTTCTTCTTTTAAACAAAATCTTCCTGCAAACCACAAACAAACTGTAAGTCTGAAAAAAGATGAAGATGTGAATCCAGAGGAGATTAATAAGTCTATTGGTGGTTTCAGTTTTGAACATGAATTTAATAAGGTAAAGATCCCTGTGCCTTTGACTGAGTTGATTAAAAATAAAGTTTACAGGGAGGCAACCTTTAAAACCTTTAGCAATGCAATGAATTTTAGTCTTATGCCTTCTGATGAGATTAATTTGCAGGATGAAAATCCTACTATCATTGTGGGATCGAAAATTTTTTATCAACCGGATGGTAATTCAGAATATCCTCCGCCATTTTACATAACCTTTTCTGTACATGATCAACTGCTGCATAATTGTTTGCTGGATTCAGGAGCTTGACACAACCTTATGCCCAAAGCAGTCATGGAAGCTTTAGGACTGAGTGTAACAAGGCCATACCATGATTTATATGCATTTGATTCCAGGGCAGTCAAATGTATTGGGGTGATTAAAGATTTGGTGGTGAATTTAACCCAGATACCCATGAAGAGTATATTGATGGATGTTGTGGTTGCAAATATTTCTCCCAAGTTTGGTATGTTATTGTCTAGATCCTGGGCAAAAAAGGTGGGAGGAACTCTGCAGATGGATCTCTCATATGTTACAATTCCAGTATTCGGGGGTGAATTCAGAAGATTGTACAGAGAAGTTCAAATGGCATACTTGGTAAGTGACAGCAAACACCCTAATAATCACCCTATTTATTCAATTGATGAAAACCTTGGGTCTTGTATGTTGCAATTGAATGATGAATCTGAGGGTGTTTTAAAGGTAGAAAAAGATATCTCAATTCAGGTAGAAAGAGAGGAACATGATGGCTTGTGGAAAATGTATTTCGATGGTGCATCGAGTAAAGAAGGGGCAGGGGCAGGAGTGTTATTGATTTCAGCTGGAGGTGAGACTATTTCCCTTATGTTCAAATTGGAATTTAAAACAACAAACAATACTGCTGAATATGAGGATTTGATCCTTGGATTAAGGGCAGCAAAAGACTTGGGCATTAAGGAGCTTGCTGTATTTGGCGACTCCGAATTAATAATTCAGCAAGTAAAAAAGGTGTACCAGGTAAAGCAGTAGTTGTTGAAAGTTTATAGGAATGAAGTCTGGGATTTAATCGAAAATTATTTCATAGCCTTTAATATCACTTTTGTCCCAAGAGAATATAATGAAACAGCTGATTCCTTAGCCTTAGCAGCAGCCTATTTCAAAGTGCCAAAGGTTACTCATCTGAAATATCCAATTGATGTGAGGTACAGACCTGCTGTCCCAGATAATATTAGACATTGGAAGGTTTTTAATGATGATCAGGAAATAAAAGAATTTCTGGAATTAGTAGGTGAATTTTCAGATGATACTGTTGATCATGAACAGGATTCAGAATGGGTAGAAAATGAACCATGCATAAATAATTCAATTGTTGATCATAAAATTGTGGAGTTAAAAGGGAATTTCATTCCTAAGGGACTTGTTCCTTTAGAAAGACTGTTTTCAAAAGATGATACATTGATAAAACCTACTCTACAAACTACTGAAGAAAATGTTATGGAGTATAACATTGGTTCTGAAAAGCAGCCTCAAATGATAAAATTGTCAAAATTATTGTCAGATGATGAAAGAAGAAAATATCTAGGTTTGTTGAAAGAATATAAAGACATTTTTGCTTGGTCATATCAGGATTTGAAAACATATGATACCAACATAATTCAGCACGGGATACCTCTAAAACCAAACACTAAGCCTTTTAGACAGAAGCTTAGAAGGTTAAATCCAGCATTGCTTCCAGTAATTGAAAAAGAGGTGAAAAAACTGTTAGATGCAAAAATCATTGTGCCTTTAAGATATTCATCTTGGGTTGCTAATTTAGTCCCTATACGGAAGAAAAATGGAGAGATAAGATTATGTGTAGACTTCCGTAACCTGAATAAATCATGCCTCAAAGATAACTATTCATTGCCAAAGATAGATCAGATTTTGCAGAAAGTAGTAGGTGCTCACAGGCTTTCAATGATTGATGGATTTTCTGGTTATAACCAGATTGCAGTTCAGCCAGAAGACCGAGAGAAAACAACATTCACCACGCCTTGGGGAACCTTCATGTATGATAAAATGCCTTTTGGGCTCATGAATGCTGGTGCTACTTTTCAGAGGGCTATGGATATAGCTTTTGTCGGAGAAAATGAAAAGTTTGTAGTGATATACCAAGATGACATCACAGTCTTTTCTAAATCCAATGAAGAACATCTTAAACACTTAAGACAAATTTTTGTCAAATGCAGGAAGTTTGGTTTATCATTAAATCCTAAAAAATCTCACTTTGCCCTGACAGAAGGCAAACTGTTAGGCCATATTGTATCTGCTGAGGGAATAAAGATAGATCCAGAGAGAGTCAAGGCTATTCTAAAAATCAGCATTCCCAGAAACAAAAAAGAAATTCAATCCTTTGTTGGAAAAATCAACTTCTTAAGATGGTTTATTCCAAATTTTGCAGAGATAATAAAGCATATCACTCAAATGCTTAAAAAGGACAGTGAGGTTAAGTGGTCTAAACAGGCTAAACAAGCATTTGAAAACATAAAACAAGCATTGATAGAAGCCCCGGTCCTGATGGCTCCTGATTACACAAAGAATTTTGCCATATTTTCGTTTGCATCAGAAGATACTATTGCTGCTGTGTTGTTACAAAAGAACTCTGATAATTTGGAACAGCCCATATCATTCTTCAGCAAAACATTAAGGGATTCTGAGCTGAAGTATAATATAATGGAAAAACAGGCATATGCCTTAGTTAAAGCTCTGAAATTCTTTAGAATATATGTTTTACACTCTAAGATTGTGGCATATGTCCCAAATGCAGCAGTTAAGGAAATTATGGTACAGCCTGACAGTGAAGGGAAGAGAGGCAAACGGATAACCAAGGTCATGGAATATGACATAGAAATTAAGCCAACAAAATTTGTAAAAGGACAGGGACTGGCTAAACTGCTCACAGAGTCAAATTGTCAGGTTTTGAATCTTCACATCATGGCAGAGCAGTCAGAGCAGATTATGACAACAAAGCATAGTAAAGAGCAGATTTATAACAGGTATGCTGAATCTGATTGGTATAAGGATGTGGTGTATTTTCTTTTGTATTTACAGTGCCCTCTTGAATTGAACAGGAATGAATGCAGATCCTTGAAACTAAAAGCCATGAAGTATGTTTTAATGGATCAAATGTTGTATTGGAAGGACCCGGGGGGTATACTGTTGAAATGTTTGGAGAAATATGAAGTTGATGCTGTGATTGCAGAATTACATAGTGGAGTGTGTGGAGGACATAAGTATTGGAAGGCAACTGCCTTCAAAATCTTAAGAGCAGGATACTATTGGCCTACCCTGTTTTCAGATGTCTATCAACAGGTTAGATCATGCATTGAATGTCAGAAATTCGCGGGTAAGCAAAAGCTTCAATCCTTACCTCTAAAGCCTATTTCTGTGAATGGTCCATTTCAGCAGTGGGGGCTAGACTTTATTGGTGAAATTCACGCTCCATCTAGTGGACAGCATAAATGGATCTTGACTGCTACTGATTTCTTCACAAAATGGGTGGAAGCAATTCCAACAAGGAGAGCAATAGAACAGGTAATAATTGTTTTCCTTCAAGAAAATATTTTGAGTAGGTTCGGATGCCCCAGAAAATTACTCACTGACAATGCCCCTACCTTCAAATCAAAAAAGATGGTGAATTTTTGTCAGGAGAATAACATTAGCCTTAAGCAGTCCACACCATACTATCCACAAGGAAATGGATTAGCAGAATCTAGTAACAAAAACATTGTAAACAGTATCAAGAAAATGTTGTTTGAAAACAAACGAAGTTGGGACAGCAAACTAAAATTTGCTCTATGGGATGATAGAGTAACGATTAAAAAATCAATTGGGACATCCCCTTTCCAGTTGGTTTATGGGACTGATGCTGTTTTCCCTGTCCATTTAGTCACTCCAGTCATGAATTTTTTGCAGGAAATTGAAGAAGAGCCAAATGATATCAAGAGATGAATGTTTCAGATAGTGCAATTGCAGCAGGAGAGAGAAGCCATCAAGGACACAGCTGAGAAACATCAAAAAAGGATGAAAGATAGTTTTGATAAAAGGGTTAAAAAACATTTGTTTACAGTTGGTGATCTTGTGCTCAGGTGGGATGCAAGAAAAGATGAAAAAGGTAAGCATGGGAAGTTTGATAACTTATGGATAGGGCCTTTTTCAATCATAAAGATTCTTGGAAATAATACCTTTGTCTTGCAAAATTTGAAAGGAGAAGAGATTGCAGGTCCAGTCAATGGACGTTTCTTAAAACCTTTTTACATAGAGTGAAAGACAAGGGGTTATTGTACATAGTCATTGTATATATCATTTTATTGCAAATAAGACTCCAGCCCAATGGATGTGGCACTGATCAGCAAGTTCTCAAAGTCTCTGAAAGAAACTTTGTCCCCAGACGGAGTCAGATGTTATCTCTAGGGTTGTTCTTTCTACTTATTTTTAAATTTTGATTATGATTTATTTTTATTGTTTTTAATTTTACTTTGTTTCATATTTTACATTTGGTTCTTCACCATTAGGGTTCTTGGCTTACCTAAAATCATCAAAGTTTTTATTCATTAATTATGAGCCCATGTATGTGCAAAAAAGTATGTGTTACAGGATGCAATCTTACAAACTGGTGGCGTTTTTTCAAACTAGCAGCATATTGTGAGCTTGTAGCATATTGATTTTTTTTTTTTTGTCAGAATGATCACATGACATTTTGTCGAATGGTTTATGATTTACTTCATGGAATATATAATGAAAGTAAGCCTTTATGATAGTCATGAATATAAGCTTATATCATAGGTATTCGACATCCTATATGTTTTACATTCCTGACCATGAAATAATGAGTCATACGGTGGCAATTATGGAAGAATACATGTGTTGTCATTTCAAGATTAAAACCATTCATATAATGAGTACTTGTGGTCATCATGGTAAGAACATCCCAATGCACATGTTTCCTAAAAACGTTTCTCATTATTCTGCTGAGGAGGAGTAATCATAGACTGGTTTGGTTTATTGTTTATCTCCATCTGATCATGAGCAGTGTTATGCAAAGGTTCAGAAAATTTAGGGTTTAAAGTTCGAATACATTTGTGCATCTTTGCATCGCATAACAAGCAGCTTCAGCACCGCCTTTCTTAAAGCACACAACCACATTACAAATGCCCTGTTCAGAACAATACTGTGTGAAGACTTGGCTGAGTTGAATGTTTGACAGAGGTTCCAGGAGTAAGAGCTATCACCAGTTTTAGTTCAAATTCTATTGACATTATCACTCTGTTGGCTTGCAGATTATTACTATCAGCACAAGCATAAATACTATTCACTATCCAGATACTAGCATAAACAGAAGGATTACCACAGAGTTATGTGCAGCAGAATATAGGTGTTTTTAGCTGAAATATAAAGCATTGTTGGTTCATACAGCCGAGTTGAAGTCCATTTAGGGTTTAAAATGTCAAGGGTAACTGAAATTGAATAGGAGCCAGAGATGGTCATGAAGAAAAAGCAGGGAGGTTTCATCTGTAGATTAGAACCTAGTAATACAGATTGGATTAAACAGTTTCCAAGGACTACTAAGTTAATACAGAGGTCAGGATGGTTAAATTTTTGTGATAAATTGCAGGGATACCATTCACAATTGACAATGGCTTTTATTGAAAATTATAATGATGACAGGGTTCAGTTACAAAGCTTAACCATGAGAGTCAATGAAGATTCTATCGTTGAAGCTATAAATGTTCCTGCAGAAGGTGAAAAGTGGTTTAAACAAAAAGACTTCAAAGAAGATTTCAGTGAATTCTTGGTCCTTGGAAGTGAAAAACTAGACTGGAAAAATGGAGTTCATGTTAGCAGAATGAAGCCAGAGTGGAGAGTGCCATTGGAGGTGATTCAGAATTATGTCACTTGTGATGGAAGGTATGATAGGGTTTTAAAGTGCCATTTGAAACTTCTAATGCATATTCATGGCAGTACACAGTTGAATCTTCCATTTTACTTGTTTAAAAGCCTCCAAAAAATGATTGCTAAGATTCAAAACCATCCAGCACATACAGCTCGCTCAATTTATCACCAGGGGATAATTAAGTTGTTGATTCTAACTCAGCTGCAAAAAGAAGAAAGAACATGGGGTTCTCTGTTGACAGAGTTAGGGTTTAGTGATAACCCTAAAGAGAAAGGCAAGAAGATGATTGATGACGCTAACCAATAGATAGCAAACTCTACAGAGACAGTTCAAAAGGGTAAGAATAAAGAGAATGATGCTGTTTGTAATCCTATACAGGGAAGTTTGAGCCCTGAAACACCCTGCACACAAGAAAATCCAGAAAAACTCAGTGACATGATTAAAAGCATTGCTTCAAAAAAGAAAAGTTGTAAACAGTTATTCAGGGAAGGCAGGCCAAGAACCAGACTCAGTGAGAAAATGCAAATGAAAGAAAGAACATTACCAGAAGATGATAAAGAAGTTGTAATTATAGAAGACGCTGCAAGTGAAGGACCAGTACACACAACATAGGACAGCTATTGTGAGGATATGGAAGAGTTTATTGACATGCAAGGTGTACCAGGTTCCACACCAGAAATGTTTTGTATAGACAAATGAAACAATCTGGAAGAAGGTTCAGTATCAAGGAATCTGCCTGAAGAAAGAGGTTGCATAAGAGAGGAAGATTTGGATATCTCCTCAGAACTTGTTCAATGTAAAAGATCTCTTCAAACTTATAAAGAACAAACCATATACCTGGAGGACATAAATGAGAAATTAATGGTGGCAAACAAAAGATTATGAGAAGACATGGAAAATAAGGAAGCAGAGTACCAAAAATTACTGAGGGTTTCCAAGAATATCCTCAAGGAGAAGTGAACTATGCAAAGACAACTGGAGCAGCTCAGAGCCCAGAACAAGGAAAGTGATAAAGATGTTGAATTGGCAAGGCTTCAAAAGCGCTCACAGGTGCTTAGTGACTTAGCTGCCTTAGCTGAGGCTTCTAGAAGCCTTTAGGTGTTTAAAAGTTATTTGACTTTGAACTCATGTTATTATGTTTGACACTTGTAGTCTAAAACTTTGTAAGGGATTAACTTCCCACTTTTGAAGGAAGTTCGATCCAGAAATTTAGGATCTATAGTTAGTTTCTAGATAGAAAATTTTGGTACAAAAGCAACTCTCGATTAGAGAACTAGAGGTTGGCAATTTTGGGAGCCATGTTGGATCTTTTGTAAGCACTCTGTATATCATGAACTTTTTGCAGCTTCAATGACAGGTTCTAGTTTTCAATAAACTTGATGATGATTTGCCTTTGTGTCATATAAATTGTCTCTTTGATAATTCTTTTATGTACTTGGTCATTCACATTCCATTACATAATTCTTATTATGAGATGACAGTTATCTTTCATTTTTATAAACATTGACAATTTCACTTCATGATTTAGGATCATAGTATCTGGGTATTGAACTTTGTGATTGCTTTCATGTTATATAGCATCTGTTTGAGTTTCCTGCAGCTCTGATTCATACCAGCCTTTACTTCAATGCTTTGATTTCCTGATAAATACCTGTATTTACCCATCTGTGATATATACCAGCTCTGTTCATTGTAAAGTGTGTGATGTTTTGATTTCATTCCTAAAGTATATAAACTGTACAAACAAAGTAATACTAGTTTAGTGCCTTTTAGTATTGAAAGGTTCCATTAGCCCTGGTTTGATACCAGCTTGTCTTTTTAATTTGATTTCATTTGATTTTTACATTTTCAAACCAAGATTTCCTTAAGCTTGAATCCCGTAGTCTAGGTTCTACTTTAGGGATAACAAGCCATATTTTGTATAGGGCACAAGTTGCCTTTTTTTGTATGGGGTACGAGTTGCCATTATATAGACGTTGGGAACGATGTTCCATTTTTCCAAAAAGTGTACATGATTGGATCATTTTTGCATATTAATAGATGGATCTACACTTGTGTATATGAGTTTGTCTTTGATTACATTTTTGCATACATGAATTTGTCTTCGATAAGAATGTTATGGAAAAGTTCTCACATACATATAGATGTTATTTCTAGACACCAAGTGACCTCAATATGAGTCCCTTGTATTTGAATGGGTCTTTCATCTTTTCCTTTCAGCAGCAACATACCTAACCAAGCAAACTAAGGAGTGATATTTACATTACAAAGTGTTGTGACTTTAGGGCTACAAAAAAATATATAGTATAAGCAAAATCATCTCCCACTTCCAATCATGGGCCAAAATATTCCTGAAAATCCTCTTGATATATGAAAAGAAACCCTAGGTAACTTGTAGTTGATATAATAAATTAGGAATGTACCCAAGAGACAACTCCCCCACCTTTTTACCATGAAATCTTCCAACAAGAGCATGGGAATCCATTCCCACCACCTCATGCATTTCGATATCCTTTCCTAGGACTAGCCTCATAAGAGAGATTTTATGTTTTACACACTTATTCCTCTTCATTTTGACACTACCAACATCATTTACCTGCATCCCTTTGTTGGGTTCACCTTTATCATTATCAACATGCTTTAAAGAATTGTCTCCTCCATCTCTAACCTTCAACCAACTACCATCCTTTTCCAAAACAACCCTTCCATCCTCGAGATCTATAGGATTCACCCTTGGACTTACTAGGTCCATAACCACTTCATATACAACACCTAAAATAATTTAATTATCCTAAATTAATCCATTTGAAATAGGACCCTCGCCACATATATAATGACTAGCCTATCACAATTCACAACCCTCATCTATGGATCATAGTGTTAATTCCATGTCATTTTAATGGTTATTATTTCACAAATTTGTCTTAAGCAATTACACACAACATATCCTAAATGTTTATGGTTTATTGAATGAATGTTTACATTCATCTAATCATTTACATTATAGAAGTTACCAAACCTGCGCAGTGGTTTACTGATTTTATTTCCAGCACATCTTTTTATATTTATATGCTCATGGATCATATGGCAAAACATTTAATTAATTAAGTTTGTGAAGATAAGATTTCAGCCATCTTTATTGAAGTGATTCAAATCACTACAACCTAGTTGGACCCTTAATAGATTGGGTGACACCCTTTTGCAAATATTTTACTCTCTCCGAGAGGGTCTCATTAAATAATCACTTGTAAACTAATAACTATAACCTTGGCATTATTAGATAATATCATTTGTGGATAATTTTGGGAAATAAGCCAACATGTTTTAATGTGAATTTTGATTCTACAACATTATGGTTCATTGTTGATTTAAGTTTTGTGAATATCTTTATTTATGCATGAATGATATTTCATTTTACACATGAGCAAATATTTATTTTTGAAAGGTGTCTATTTGATTAATTCACTTGCAACTTTCTGAATTAAGCACTCACATGGGACTTTATCTTAATGGAAAACACATCTTAATCTTCAAACAAGTTTGAAATCCTAAGACCTTTTCTCCAACCTTGATCTAGAAGGTGAGGATGTGCATGCATAATAATCCTTATTTATGACTATGCGATGAGGATTTAAATGGAAGAGGATGTAAAGACGTGTTATTTTTATACGTATTTTTATGGCGAGTGTCGAAGAGAAATGTGGTGATAAACCACAATTCCTGATCCAAAAATTGTTTTTTTAATTTTATTAATAAGCATTGTGGTAGTTTGGTCCAAATGTTTTTTCTAACTCATTGTTTCTCCATATTGTGTGCCTACTACCACCTCTCTATATCAATGCATAAAATCAACCTATGCTTGGTTTGTGGTTATAGTTGCATGCCATTGAGTGTTGTTTAGAGTTTCCGTGAGTCTGTGACATTCATGTAATAAATGAAGTCTTGTAGAGGAGGATTCATCAAAGAGGCAATTTGAATTTCATTTTGACAAAACACATATTTTGTAAAGATCAAATGCCATGAATGCATCCTCAGCCTACCATGCAAGACAGTGGATATGTTGAAAATCATTGAACATCATCAAAGAATGAAAATAGGTTCCTCGAGATCTTGTTGAAGCATATTGAGCTCAATTGAATTCCACCTGGGCCTTAATTGAAAATTCTAGACCTCACGTGTCATCAATAACACATAGAATCCATGACACTATCCCTCTACAAGGATCCTCCTCCTACTCCTCCTCCTCCTCATCATCATCATAATTGTCATCGTCATCGTCAACGTCATCATCATCCTCCTCATCATCATCCTTGTCATCGTCATCATCCTTGTCATCATCATCATCTCCATCATCATCATCATCATCATCGTTATCACCCACTTCCTAATCCTCCTCCTCCTCCTCCTCATCATCATCATCATCTTGGTCATCACCTTCATCATCATCTTCATCATCAACATCATCATCATCGGCATCATCATCATCTATCATCTTCTTCATCATCTTCATCATCATCATCATCTTCTTCATCATCATCATTGATAATGATGATGATGACGAAGATGATGATGATGAAGATGATGATGATGATGATGAGTATGAAGATGAAGATGATGATGCTGATGATGAGGAATATGATCACCATCACCATCCTCATCATCATCATCATCATAATCATCTTCATCATCATCATCGTCATCATCATCATCCTCGTCATCGTCATAATCCACATCATCATCATCATCTCCATTGTCATCATCATCATTATCACCCACTTCCTCGTCATCATCCCCATACTCATCATCATCGCCATCATCATATTGGCCATCATCTTCATCATCAACATCATCATCATCGTTATCATCATCATCAACATCATCATCGTCATCTTCATCATCATCCATCATCATCATCATCATCATCATCATCATCATCATCATCTTCGTCATCATCATCATTATCAATGATGACATCATCATCATCATCTTCATCATCATCATCGTTATCAATGATGATGATGATGATGCAAATGAGTACAAAGATGAAGATGATGATGTTGATGATGACAAATATGATCATCATCATCATCCTCGTCATCGTCCTCATCCACGTCATCGTCATCATCTCCATCATCGTCATCATCGTTATCACCCACTTCCTTGTCATCATCACCATCATCATCTTGGCCATCGTCTTCATCATCAACATCATCATCATCATCAACGTCATCATCATCAAC